>JBBMOI010000017.1:742500-1300000 GCA_038088405.1 Porites divaricata
AGCTTAACTCTCTCACCTGACTTGGTATAAATAAATCGTTGACTGAGGCTGAATCCAAATCTACTGCATGAAAACCTACAAAAAAATTGCAGGAATCTCGTCAAATTTCGCTATCGATGCTAAGAGCCACTATCACAAAATAAACCTGAGCCAACACTTTTTTTTTTCTTACCTATTTCGGATGAATAACAGACTTTTAGTCTGCTATTTTCAGCCTCTATAGTCACATTCAACATCAGAGGTCGATGAACCAGATAAGGAAAAGACTGCGAAAAATAGAACAAGGTTAGCAGCTTCCCTGGTGCTTAAAATACGGTGAATAGACGTGATATAATCTCTCTCGAAAGATGCGCATGCGCAAATGTATTCTTAAACGAACCGACGCGAGAAATGCGTGAATCAAGACACGCAAAAAGAAGGGTTTCGATCAAAATAAAAAAGAACGATTTAATGGTAGCAAGTTCACTGCGTAGTTATTCGTCGAACATTCTGGACTGAACTGAAATTTGGACAACAGGTAAATAAAAAGCACAGGCTGCTTAACCTTCGAAGCTGCTGAGGAAAACTTCAATTAAATCTTCATTAAAAGGCTGAAAGACAATGGGTGTGGTTACCTTAAACGCCATAAACTTGTGATAGGGTTTTGGCGCCCACGCGTAAACTTCAATCTTGTCTTCCGTCGCAATAGCAAGAAATTTAATGCGATGGAAATTTACTGAAATACAACCAAACAAAGAAAATCAAGTACTTTAGTCGCTTCTAGATGTTTTTCAAAGCGGTCACATGGAAAAGAACAGAAAAAAAATTGTTCAGACGGTTTTCATTTAACGTGGAAAGGGAGGGGAGAGGGGGGGGGGGGGTTGGGGTTGTTGGCGGAACGTAGGGATATCCATTCTGGTAGTGTAACAAACTGAGCGCCTCTCCACAACTCTGATCAATGTTGCCTTAATAGCTTTGGCACCCACAGGGAAGGCGAGGAGAAATAACCATGATCATTCTATTTTTGTAATTTCGTTTAAGAAAAATGCGAAAAAGTGTTTCTACAAATCTGTTTTTGCTTGAAGAGTTTCACCAACTTTCAACACAGATTGAAGCTTGAGCTTCCTTTGTGAGGGGTACTCTTTTCCTTTTCCTTTTCCCAGTCCCTAAGAAACGCCTGATATCCAGGCTACAAATTACTATAAAAAGTAAGCTCCGCAAAGCCAATTCAGGCTCAGTCAGCAAGTACCTTACGTTAGATGCAAAAGTCCACTCGACAGTTTACTCTGTCGAGTGGACAAGCCCTTTCTCCACTTGTACGGTTCAACTGCCATTACACGGGGTCTCTTGCCCACACGACAAACGACAAAATTTCTAAAACCCCCTTTAATGAGATGCAAAAGTCCACTTACCAACTTTGTAATGGACACATCCTTCAAGATCGCCTACCGTAGTGTAGCCTCGCTGTCTTCTATGGTTTTCAGCCTACATGGATAAATAAATATATTCAAATAAACTTTCTTTGATCAAAGTGTTCTGTCATCAAAGAGAAAACCCTGGACCTGCTCAACATCACAATGAATGGCATAAGAAGGAAAGTTGTAAATTCTTACAAAAGCTACATGACACAATACATAGTGTGGTTTTTGAGCCATTTTTCTGTGAAAAAGGTGCTGTAGGACTTAATAACCCACTTAACCATGTTTACTCCTCATTTCACCAGCAAGTCTTGCTCGTGAACAAAATTACTTTCCACTTACCATGTTTGTGCAACGTAATGTTTTTACTGCAAGTAAAATATTGCCTTCCATTCTGAATAAAGCCTGAACATCAGTTAATACAGCAGTATTAAATACCTCCTCTCCTTTGAGAATTTTTGCTTTGAGCCATGATAGGTAATAAACCCGGAGTTTGTTTTGTTTGCCTGGGAGAAAAAAAAATTCAGTATGTTATTTCAACATACTTAAGTACACCATGACCAGAAATTTTACTAACAGAGGGAAATCACATGCTTACCACTTATGGAAATAAGCACGTTTATTCCTTCCAGAACGTCTATCTGTTGAAATCTGCGTCTTGAGATAAGTTGAAAAACTGATGGACAAAAAAAGTAATCAAATTATTTCATATTTAAACCCAAATGCAGAAAATAAGAGCTAACAAAAAATGGTAACACAACAGGGATAACTATAGGAAAATGTAACTGCAAAGGAATTAAAAAAAGACGTGATTTCTGATCAGCTTTGAAAAGATAGTCTGTTTGTAAAACTTCACTGAAAAGGCCATGGGGTGAAAGTGGAGGGTAAAAAAGTCCTCTTAGGTGAGATACATGTAATGAACTAAAAAAAGAAATTTGAAAAGCAGTAATTTACAATTTAGAAATGACCATTTGGAAATGATATCATAAAGAATCACATCATACAATGATTGGAACTCACTTATCTTTGTTATAGCAAGAGCCATGAAGATCTGGTCGTATTGACCAGACAGAGCTTTTAAGAAGGTTTCTTAAGAAAAACTGATTAAATTCCAGGTATCTTTTACACTCGCTCAGAGAAATGTGGACATAAGGTAGAGTTCCTCAGTATGTTAGAAGCGGAAGAGAAAAAAAACATGAAGATCTTTCACCTTTTCCATATCCACTTCGGTCCAATAAATACAGACCAGTTTCTGTACCAACAATAAGATTGACACCTAAAAAGAGATAACCAGTGTTAAAATAAATACCAGTTTTTTCTTATCAGAGATACATTAAACTAGAAGACCTTCAAAATAAATAGCAGTGTTTTCTTCTTACAAATAAAAACTAGAAGACCTTGTTTCTTGTTGCAAAGCCTGACAATAAAAAACTGAGGCAATGGCATCATATTTTCTGCCATTATTTAGATTTTTGGCAAGGTAATGAACAAGTTGAAGGATCTTGCAGACCACTGTAAGCTGTTATTCACAAAAAACATGAGAAATTATCACAACAACAACCTCACCCCAAAGAGCTCCACAAAGGATTTCTGTACGGAATTTGTACTTGTACTTCCTTATCTGGGGCATCTAAAATAAAAGTAATGAGCGGCAATTTGTTTGTTAGTAAAGTACAGTCAATTTGATTGTCTCCACACCTTTAAACTTTAAAATGTATTACTTTACATGTATGTACCCCTGTGTCATCACAATTACGCACCCACATATCATCACATGTACATACCCCCATATCATCACATGTATGTACATGTACCCCCATATCGTCACATGTTCCTACCCCCATTTAACGTCATATACATACCCCCATATCATCAAGACTAGCATTTGATGCTCTATCGGGAGCTAAATTGACTGACACCTCCGAAGGGGCTTGTGATGGCCGACCAAAGCCAAAGCTTCGTTGTTTAGGGAATTTTCTGTCCTTCTTGGAATCTTGACCTGCAGTTGATGAAGCAATGGAGTCATCTGATGCCTTCCGCTCAAGTTCAGCTTTCTGAAATTCAAGATAAAATACATAATACAATAAGTAACAATCTTAGTAAGACAATGATTCAAATTTTTGAAAAAAATTTTGAAAATTTTGAAAATTAACTCTTCATATCTCCAAACCATTTTAACTCAAGAGTTCAGTATTGATCTGCAGTTCAAGGAATTGCTTAAAGCTAAAATTCCTGGCAGAAACTTGTGTACAAATGGTGCTGAAAAAAAATGTTTCAAACCCAAGGGCCTGAAATTTTTGGGAAGCATACAAGTATGTAACTCTTTTTTTAATGCAGTTTAACATAGAAATACCAGAAATCACAAAAGAGGTTTTACAAGGTGACACATGTGATGCTATTATGCCTAAAACTGGTGAGTAAAGGTCACAGGATGGTCTCCTTTCCTGTTGTGTGACTTTACTACTGACACAGAAGAGGAAGGCAAGTCTAATTTTTGAACGGAAACTTTAAAATGTTTTAACTGAAATACGGTCCATGTTACAACTGGCATGGTGACACAGTTGTGAGGGCACTCACCTCCTACCGATGTAATAATAATAATAATAATAATAGTTTATTGACACTTCTGGCAGATAATATAACTGAATAAACAGTGAAATTTACAAAAATTTACAAGATAATACTAAAACCATTTACAAGCCCAATGATCAATAATACAGTAATTGTATAATTTATCCAAATCTAAATGTAAAAAAGTCATTCGCTCTCTTAGTCTTTTTCATTGTTCTTGTTGGTATTGTATTCCCTGATCTTAATTGATATGGTAATGTTCTTATGAGTCCCGCATCAATCCCATAAGTGGTTTGAGTTTGCTGTTGGTTCTCTCTTTTTGAAAGGATTTTCGCGGAGTACTCAGATATTCCCCTCTCACAAAAATAACATTTTCTAATTCCAATTCCATGAGGAATGGTAGATGAAGAACCATTTTGTGGATGTGTGCTACCTATAAATTATTATTTACTTATTTATTGAACTTGTCATTAACCTTAAGTTTCTGCTGTTGCGAAGGAAGAACATCAGGCAGATTGTTTGTTAGGGGTCGGGCGGGGCTACTTGCTTCTCCAATACTTGCAGTGGATGCACTGTCCTGATGAGGTACAATTTGAAAAGACTTTCAGTAGTGAACAACATTTATTACTCCTAATAATACCATTAAGGTTTATTGTGGACAATTTCTATTGATGAACTTCACAAGGGCCATACTGTTTGGTATAATTTAATCCCTTCAGTGTTTCTGGAAACAACATGACACATGAACTATGCATATTTTAGTAGCAACAACTAAAGGCTGCAACAACAGTATGCATGAGATTGAGCTGGATTTAACACCAACAATATCTTGCTTAAAATCACCAGAAATCACTCTTACATTTGCAGTAAAATACAATAAGCAAACAGCAAAAATGCCAAGACTGAGCTGTTTCTTATCATAGACTACATGCTTTAGATAAGTGTGTCCGATGAAAGCTGGTTGGAAAGCCTATGATTTCTATCAGTGCCACTATCAGGGTCCTTTGATTGAAACAGTGTTTTTGCCTCTGATAATAAATCATTGGTAATACAAGAATGGAAACCAAGATGGAAGCTAGTCTGTCTCAGACATCAAGCTGTAGGTTGAATGTCTGACATTTTTCTGATCATCTATAACCAAAGAATATCTATTGAGGAACAAAGATCTTACTTCTGAATCATTGTCATCTTCTTTAACAACCATGGTATCGAATCCATCAGCATTGTCATCTTGAGCTTCACAAAAATTAAACAAAACATTACCACCACTTGACAAATATTCAGCACTCAAACTATAAACTAATGGTTCTGTAGGTTGGTTGAATGCAGTAATTCCAGTTCAGGTGATGTTCAATACAGAGAAATCCTGCAAATTCTAAAAATCTTGGGGAAAAGAAAATTTGTTCTAATTATTGCCAGGATGTATTAGCTGCAGAACAAAGCAAATAAATTTACCTTCTCGTTGTGGTCTTAAAGTCAGCTCTCCATCATCTGGAACATGATGATGACCGAAATTTGAAGAACTGTAAAAAATAATAAAAGATTGTCACTTTTTTCCAATTCCCTACTGAAAGTTTAAAATAGTGACTGATATCATAATAGCGGCCTTGTATCTAACAGGTCAGTCTCTTGTGTTAAAATTACTGAAAAATGATGAATGCCATAAAAAAAAAATTGAATATGTGCCTTGAGGGGAAAACCAGGGGAAAAAAAAGTGGAAAAGGGTGGAAGGCAAAAGAGGGGCATTAGAAAGAAGAGAAGAAAAGGGAATGGGAAAATTGTGAATGGGAAAGGAGGGGCAGCAAAGAGAGAAGGGAGAGGAAGAAGAGAAAGGAAAAGGCTGGGAAATGGAAGAAGGGAAAGGGGAAGGGTGGGAAATGGAAGAAGGGAAAGGGGCGGGGTGGAAGAGGGGAGAAGGGTCAGAGAAGGGAAGGAAAGGGAGAGAAAAAGAAAAGAAGACAAGGGAAGGGAAAGGAGAGAAGGGAATGGAAGTAAGAGGAAAGTGGAGGGGGCGGAGGAATTGCTTAAGGAGGAAGGGAAGATGGGTATTGTAAACAGGGCACAAAAAATGAAACGGGGTTAGAAACAAGCCACACTCACTGATGTCTTGAATGATTTGATGCTGTTAAAGTGTCATCTGTGTTGAGTGTAACAAAGCTTTCTACGCTGGTGTCAAGGAAAACGTCATTGTCATATCCACCAGTGGCACCTGCATAATGCGGAGGTGTGTGGTTCTGATTCATTTCCTGTCAAGAGCGTCATGTATTAGATCCAAGTGGCACGCACAAGTTTTTTCAAAAGAAAGAAAGGTAACAACAGTACTGCATAAATAAGTTTTCAAGGACTTGGAAAAGGAAGTGATAACAAATGAAAACTGTTGTTCAAATTCACATAAGTTTATGATGGTAATAGCGAAATACTAATCGGATCCATACAAAGCCATTGACCTTCGTATGTGAGAGGGACTAAAAGATGCATCATTTTGTTTTCTTTCTTTCTGGCAAATACTTAATAAATGTCATGTTTTTTATGGTGCTCTCCACAACACCATGTTGAGAAATGTTAAGAGTTTACTGTGTATTCAAAGTGCATTCACACTTACTGGACTACTACCACTGCTACTCTTTCTTGGTGGATAATTACCTGAAATAATAAGAAGAACTCCAGATTAAAAAAATCTCAGACTAAACCTTTTGCATCCTAGTCCATCTCCCCCTTTCCTTGTCTCTACAGTTCAGCCCAGCCCCACTACCCCCCTCCCTGTTATAGTCTCCCTCCAATTCCCATTCCATTTCCCTCGGTTTCTTTCCCCTCCCATTTCATCTTCTCTTGTCCACTTCCTATTCTTCTTCGCTTCCCCTTCCAATAGGCCATTTCTGAGTTCCAACAAGTTTCACTTTCAAAACGAGGCTAAGTGTGAAACCTTTGTTGTGGAAATGAGTTTTATTTGCATCATAATTAAAACTCATTTCCACAACAAAGGTTTCGCACTTAGCCTCGTTTTGAAAGTGAAACTTTTTGGAACTCGGAAATGGCCTATTAAAATTTTCCATTCTATTTTCTATTCTTTAGTATTTCCCTTTTCATTACAGAACACCCCCCATCATTTTTCACTTGTTTCCAATATGCTGTTACACTTACCCCTTCCAAATGTGCCTCCTTGCATTAAGGTCAGATTCCTTCTCAAGGTTGACTGTACATTGACAATTCTGCAAATATGAAAGAAACCGTTCAGTGAAATATGTCAAGTGTAGGAATCTCCGGGACATATCTGCACAACGAAAAAGGAGGAACAAGAATTATTATACTTTAAGATCCGAAATACACAAGCATGAAGGAAGTTCTCACCCCATCTCCTCTGCGATCATTCCTGCTAAAAGCTGTTCATCTTCTTCCTCGCTGCCAGAATACCGAAATTCTTCCTCATGATCAGGCGAAGGAACTAAAATACATAGAGGATATTACACGGTGGCGCGAAGATATGAATTTTATTTTCGAGTGGCAAAAGCCGCCGTGTAATCTTCTTTTTATTATATAGACAAAAAGACATCGATAAAATAATAGAGGGAAATGACCGAAATTACGTCATCGATAAACTCACTAGTGAGATTATGGAAAATAAACCACTCGGGTCCCGGATGTAGCGTTTATGAATTTTACGAGTGGTATATTTCCCAGTAAAACACTCGTGTCTATATAATAAGACAGAATTTATCTTCATTTTGTGAAACACTAATAACCATGCAGAACTCAGGGGTTGCACCAGACATAAATATGGTATTAAAGCAGCCCTATTTTCTTGACAGAAGCAGTAGTTTTGACTACAACAATTAAATGAAAAAGCAGTATGTAAAAGAGGAAAATGCACAGAAAAAATTTGTGTGTTGTACTAAAGCCACAGGACCCACAGGGTCAAAGTGTTTAGGGCGAAAATGCCCTTTCTTCTGTTTTATGTACTACTACCATAAAATGCACTCATCAGCAAGACTAACCTTTCTTCTTTTTCATCCTGTCAATAAAATCCTTTAACTCTATCCTTATTTTTCTTTCATGTGACCTCGCATCCCGAATAAACTCATGCTAGAAAGTAACCACAAATAATCAACATTTCAACTTGAATGGCCCAGCCATGATTTTGTACCTAAAATAATTCTCATAAAAGTGCACAAGTGCTTTATTACACATAAACCATCATTTTTTTCAAGGCAGCCAAACAAAAAAGTTACTTTTTTCTGAATCCACTCCCGTAAGACTCTTTGATTAGAAGTAATAATCTCTAAATTACGTTTAACTCGTTCGTCAGAACACATCCTAATCTGGTGTTCCTGTGGCACTAAGGCAGAAATTTTCCGAGCTATCACGGGCAACTGCAAATTAGCTGCCCCCATTAATTTTATCAGGGGCACCTTGGCCGGGAAACTGGACTCCTATAAACCCGATTTCATTTCTGTAATTTTTCCATACGTGACGAACGCAGATCCATTCTAATCAATGATTACCTCTATTCAATTTATATAGAGATATGGTGTCAGAAGTTTGGAAACTAACTTTGGGTTTGTGAATCAAGATATGGATTTCCCCCAAAACAAGCCCAAATTTGTTTTTTACAAAAAAATGCAAATAAATACCTGTAAGAGTTGGTCGGCAGTAGGTCTTTTATGATAATCTTTGATCAAACACGTGTTGACAAAATTATGAAATTTCTTGGACCAGGCCTTCTTGGACTTGAGTCGAGGAGGTTCACTCCGAGGAATGAGAAACAAGGCTCTCATTGGATGCATGTCACAGAGAGCTGGAATTGTAAGGTGCAGAATTCCATGTCAATTAACACTGGACAAATGCAGTACTGATACAATTCAAAGTAATAATATCATTCATGCTCATGTCATCATTACGGCATAAAGGATTATCAACAACTTTATGATTTGACAAAAAACAGCTGTTTGAAGAGGATCTATCACCAACACCACCATTTACATCATTTTTGTAATAGACATCATTTTGCAGGCCTTGAAAAAATTCCAGTCAAGTAGTCTAGGACAAATAGATCTTCCGCAATCTGTTTATGACAAACAGTCAAGTCCATAGATATCACACAAGAACAGCCAGTAATTATCGAGTGCATTCCTGTCGTACGAACATCAAGAAATTCACAATTCTTTACCAAGGACCTAGAATCTGGAACTGTCTTCCTGCATCTGTTACAAGCTTGTCAAGCTTTTCTGTCTTTAAGAACAAAGTGCTAGAGTTTTTATTAAAATAGTTACTAAACTAGTTTAGCCGCACTTATTCGCAGCCCTTATTTCTTATAATATTGTAATGTCGAGGTGGCCTCTCTTTATCAGCCTGGTGGTTTCTTGAGGTCTCCTTGCCTAACAACTTGCTGTATCTACTTAAATTTGTTGTTAAAAAAAAGGCTAATAAATGATGATGATGATGATGATGATGAAATTGCAAAATGGAAAAGAGTAGAGGCAAGTCATCTTTCAACTTAACCAATACTTATAGGGAGTTTTAGCAATGGCGATGGTGATGGCAACGAGGACATCACAACAGCAATAGGTTTATTAAGCAAAACAACAAGCTTGCACATGCATCTCACTTTTTTGTGCATTTCTTTGCCATTACTGCATGACTCCTAATTTCATGTTTTATGGAGGATGTAAACAAGCGATGACAAAATTTTCTTTCTCTTTTTAAACTTGAGTGCGGTCCCCAAGAAATCAACTCCAGGGAAATTAGCCCACATTAGACATTTTCAGCGAACTGGAATAAATGCAACCATGTTTGAAAAAAATGCTAATTCATTTTAAAAGAGACATTTTCACTGCCATCACCGTCATCAATGCTAAAACTCCCTTATAACTAAGACAAGCAAGTCACTCCCTGGGAAAACAAATGTGATGGCTGCTATCCCAATGGAGAAGCTGGAAATCACGTTGCTCTTTTTACCCAATTTGATCATTTTTACATGTATGATGTTCTGACTGCTAAAATATTACTTTTATCATTATTCATATAATTAACTTTATGGCTCATACTGCCATAACCCCTTCATTTCTAAGTGACACTCACGAGGTTGTGTTTCAGCCATCTCAATAGAAGTGATTCCAATTGACCACATGTCACACTGAAATGAAGAAAAGATTATTAAAATTCAAACCGGTCAGTCATAGATCAGCCAAGAAACAAAGACAATACGACAACTCTCTTCCACTTAACAAAAGAACAATGGAAACTCAATGGAAACATACCCTGTTGTCATAAGTAGCATCAGGTTGTTCATCACAAGCAATAACTTCTGGAGCCATCCTAAAATACAACAAAACAACAAAGAAAAGATTTAACTCAGTCTCTTGAAAACTCACCTAGCCTAATAGACTTCAGTCAACAGAGCTATGTCTTGGTCCCAGCCAAAAAACAAATGGTAGCTGGAGTTTTTCTTTCTCTCCTTAGCAGACAACTGAATGATTGCATGTGTTTTCTAATCTACTGTACATTCTTTGATTTTGTGCACGGCTGTTTTAAAAGGATGATCTCAAAACTGTATCTGACTCCTGGTGACCCCATGAAGGAACTGCAGAAAATTCCTGTTTTTTCCTGCCCACTTGCTTGTTTCTTGTTTCAATTTAGTATATTATACATCAAGTTAATGCAATTTAATGATTATCCTTACCAGTATGGAGTACCAATGAAAGTATTTCTCCTTCCTATGGTTCTGTCTAGTTGAGCGCTAACTCCAAAATCAACTACAAGACAAGAGCATGGAGATATGTAACCCTAAATGATTACCACAGTCAGTTAGTGTGCACCCTACTACCAAGCATGTTCAGGTGTCTATGCGCAAGGGCTAGAGTTTTATGACACAGTTCTGAGGTTCTTACCAAGCTTAACTTCTGCCCCATCAGTCAACAACACATTCTGTCCCTTGATATCTCTATGTATGACGTGATTTTGATGAAGATGACTCACACCCTGCCCAAGATGAAAAATAAAAAGAAGAACTGAGTATAGCAAGTCTCCAGAAAATTGAAAATTAAAGATTTAACATACAAAGGAACACTCACATTGAGTACTTCATGGCAAATATATGAAATCCACTCCTCCTTTAATGCTTTGCCCTTTGATGCTGTGAAGCAAGAAAAGGGAAAGAAATAATTTGAACAGTGGTAAAAAAAAGTAAAAATCAATAAAGCAATAGATGCATGTAGCCTTCTAAAAACATTTGAAAAGAGTAGATTGCTTTCAGGAGAAGGCTGAGATGTACAGAGAAGGAAGCTACTGAGTCTACTGGTTGTGATGAGCTGATGCATGTAGCGCTAACAATGTATGGATGTCAAAAAATCTTCTTTCAGTATTTTATGCAGGAATTGCATTATGAACCAAGAGAAAGCCTGACAAGAAAACTCTACAGTCTATAATCAGGGATATCACTATTATTATCCGATGAAAATATAACTTTTTCACACCTTTTACTAGGTCTGTTATGGATCCTGCTCCACAAAATTCCATCACAAGCTGTTGCAGAAACAAATTGAGACATTTAGAAAGATAATTTATTTTGTATTATAATAAGGAAGATGAATAAATCCCCAAACTTACCCAGAGTTGGTCTTCTTGCCCTTGTAGTCCCTTCTTAACAAACGCTCCATAGTATGTAGCTATATTCCGATGATGTGAAAACTGGAAACAAAATATTAAACAAATGTATTTTAACACATAATAAAATACACCTGTCAATACTAAATGTCTGCTGGATAATAATTTATCCAATCTATCCTTTGAGTTGGTCACTAAGATTTCAAGTTGACAGGTAAATACAACAAGTAGGCAGGGAATCAAACAGCTGGGATTTGTTTTGGTTCTATTTTTCTTCTATTTTCCAATGAAAGCAGCCAGGGACCACATTCATAGTAGCCGGGGGAAATCCCCGGCCCCTGCCTCTTCATGACAGCCCTGAACAAATGGAGCCTGTTGATAACAAGAGAAATATCTAAAGAAACTCTCAACCTAAACAATGTCAGTGTTAACCTTTCCAGTCCATACTTACCTTTCTAAGTACATTTATTTCTAGTTTAATTTCCTCTTCCTCATCCTAATAAAAATACAAGGACTGTAAGTCAGTCTTACAGAATATAAAATTGCATTAATAATATGAAATTATTGTTCAAAAATTAATCTTAAAAATTTACTGAGAATCATAGAAACTACAAAGGTTTTCAATGAAAATGAAATATAGATTGGAGTAACTGGTATTTCAACATAATTGATATAATTGATGTCCTGATGCCCTTGAAACTTGAAAAGCTCAGCCATGCTTTCAATAGATGGGCCAAAATAAAATCTGATTTTATAAGACCTGATAAAGTCCTGAAAATAGCAGTAAGAAGTGATATGACATGCAGACATTCATACAGGAAAGAAACTAACCTCAGTGACATCCATGATTTTGATAGCAGCCAGTTGTCCTGTCCTCTTGTGACGGCCCTGTGTTCAACACAAATTAATAGAAGTTACTTTGTTGCAACAATGGAACTTATATTTAATTGAGCTTTTGCTAAACTGGAATTCTCAACATGGTTGGTTCTTAACTGTGGTTTCAAGGAAAGAATGAATGTAGCAGCACATTATTTTTTTCACGTAAAAATTATGTAAAATGTGACCTTGGACTGAATAGGCCACTTCTGAGTTCCAAAAACCCTCACTTTCAAAATGAGGCCAAGCACACTAACATTTTTGTGAAAATGAGTTTTATTTACATGAGAATGAAACATCATCTCCCTATCAAAGGCCGAGCACTTAATCTCATTTTGATACAGAAGCCTGGCAAAAACTCAGAAATGGCCTTTTTCCCTGTTGTATTCTGGACTAAGTACCAGTAGTATGGGTGAGCTATTACCCTTCAAACTTTACACCTGTGGGTTTGGGTTCAAGCTGGCTGTTGTGTTGTCTCCTTAGACAAGGAACCATCCACTAGTCACAGCATACAACACATGAGCAGATTTATGACAAACTACCACTAGTCTCCCAAAAAGCTGACAAAATGCTGTTTTTAATTTACCGCTCATTACTAACAAGACCATTCAAGGAAAATGAGATTCCCAGATATGATCTTGAAGGATTTCCAGATTTGAAAGGAAGGATCTTACAAGCACAATGCTGAACAAGAAAAAGGCCATTGCTCAGAGAGTCGAGACTGAAGGGCCAAATCATGACGATGATGATGACAATAATAATGAGACATGAAACTTATACTCCATAAAAGTTATAGTTGCAGTTAGTGAAGTGTATTCCCTGCTAGCAGAGGTCTCTCACGACGAGGCAAAAATGAGAGAAAGGAGAGACCTCTGCCGGCTTCCGAAGCGTTTTCTATCACGCATGCATTTGCGTTTCCTTAACAACCAGTGACGTTTTTGTCGCGTGCGACACAACCCACAGAACCGGTTTGCACGCGAAACTTAAAGAAATGTCGAGAACTCCACAATCTCTCAAATTTGAGGAAAGCGAGGACGTCCATTAAACCAGCTGAGAGTCTGGAAAAGACGGTAAATGTCTTTTCTGAGGATTACAATTCAAAATAAGAGGGCATATCACTTGGAGTTACCTTTGCAGCGGCGGTCGAAACAGAAATACTGAACCTAAATCCTCGTTAAAGCAAAACAATAAGGTCACGTATCACACAATCACGAGGTTATGAGTCATGGTTGGCCTGTCAACACCTTCCATTGTGGGCTCAATAATTGTCATCGTTCAGTCTAACAGGGCACGCGCATTACACATAAAAACGAAACCGGTTTTGAAACCGGTAAGTTTCGACCAGAAATCTGGTCGGCGGCTTCATCAAACAACGCTTCGGAAGCCGGCAGAGGTCTCTCTCCTTTCTCTCATTTTTGCCTCGTCGTGAGAGACCTCTGCTAGCAGGGAATGAAGTGTACATCATATTATGACATACATGTACTGGCCTGGGGAGCCCTGTGATGGACTAGTATCCCGTTTGACGGGGAGAGGGGGTTGACAATTCTCCACAAAAAATCAGTGGCAAAAACTGTAGAGACAATGTCATTAAATGGGGTACTTTGGAGAACAAAACCAACTGCACCCCCCCCCCCTGCACAAATAGAAGTGGGGGTGTTTCCTGTTTCTTGCAGTGAACTCTAATAGCACCAGATTGCACAGAGGGATGGGGGAGGGAAAGCTGCGTGTACATTGTCACATTGTTTGAATTTAAATGACGCCTCTTTGGTAGTCCGTAAGTACCGTACAATTTTTTGGGGGGGGTAGTATTTTTTCAAAGAAATCTGGAATTTTTTTATTCAATTTTGACTACTGAGAGTAAAAGGCGGTTCTTGCCGATAGATAGTGTGCACCAAGTGTGAAATTGTTGTTAATTTAGGAGTGACAATCCCTGATTGCAACAATATTAAATCTAAAATTATGCATGCAGTGTTTTTAATCAATCAGTTGGAATGACATTACATATATAATTACTGTACTTCCTTGAATAATAGCTGTCCCTCGATTAATAGCCTCCCTTGAATAAATTCCCTGACTTTTCTCTGACCTTGAAAAACGGTGGAAACCCTGTTTATCCTGTCCCTGTCAATTAGTCCAGCAAAACTAATCACTGACTATTAATCAAGGTACTAAATTTGGAACAATTAAAAAGCCCTGTTCAGTTTATTTTGTTGTGATAATTTTTTGGTTTAACAGGATAATGAAACAAAATTATTTAGGTCATGAATTCCAGTGAGCAATATTTGAGATAATTGCCCCCTTTTGATGTGAAAAAAGAAAGAATAATTATTGCCTCTGGCTATTATTCAAGGAAATACAGTATTGGTGGTCAAATTATCAGACAAAACTCGACAAAGGACCAATTGTTTATGTCTCATTGAACACTATTAGAACCCATCATGGTTCCTTGAACCTTAACCCATTCTAATACATATAGATAAGATAAACATACTAGTAAAAGGACCCTGAATTCCATGATCACACTGTTACTTTTCACCATAAAAATTATTATTATAATGAATAAACTGTAATGTAAACTTTTGTGAAGAAATGCTTGAATGAATGACAGTTAATGTTACATAAAAAAATGGTATGTATTCTTGATAACGTTTATTTTGATGGCTCCCCAATGAAAAGGATGTTCTAGGGATTTTAGTAGAGATTTGAAATAACACTGTCAACAAGTGGCCAGTATTGAAACTAATCTACTCTAAACCGTAAAATCTGCTCAGACGCTTGATTAATTTTATCACCAAATACACTGTACAAAGAAAGATCCCACTGTAATTCCATGTATAACTTCCATGTATAACTACATAAATTATACTCAGTAAGAAATGATCAAAGAGCCATAAAAAGAAACAAAACACCCACACAATCGAAGTAACTCCAGCCAAATTACGACCGCTTTTCAAATATAATCCTGTCATAATTTACTCAGCACTCGTTCAAATACAGAAATAAAACTGTAAAATAAACAAACATAGAAGCGCAAGAAAGGACGAAATTTTAAAGCTTGTGTGATTGTTAGAATTCTTATCAACCAAGTGCAACATGCACAATCTGATGGAATGTTGTGAAATTTATTGAAAAGAATCGAGTTTGAATGGTTCTTAAGCTAGCTTTCGCGTGACCAATTTGCCGAGGAACGAAAACCTATTTCTTATCAGGTACATCAACAAATAAATAAAAGACGTGAGTAACATAACAAATCACTAGAGCGTTTATGCTATCTTTAGTTAAAAGAATTTCTTTCAACTAAGTGTAGCATTACCTTATGAACTTGTCCATATGTGCCATTTCCAACTACTTCAACCAAGTCGAAAATTCCGGCAGGATCCTTTCGAAAAAACGCAATTTTCTTAGCAAGCTTATTTTTTAATAGTTTTTTAACACAATAATGAAAAAGATTAATCTCAATAGGTAAGAAGAACCCCAGGAATTTGTGTTTACTAGACAGACATTAAATTGGGGCTTCGACAAAGCGACATCAGAAAGACAACCACCGTAAATTTTCAGGTTCACTTGTCTTTAGATAAGCAGCTTCGCTCAATATGTTCACGAATCGTTGCGGACATAAATCTTCTCTAACACGAAATAAGCCTCCTTCAAAGAACCCGAAAATTTTACAAGCTCAACAGCTCAAGGAATAATTATCGCAGAATTAAGAAACCTTTTAATCTAACTTTTCACACGAAGAAACTAAAATATGAACGAATACAATACGACAAAGAGTGAAATTTTACTCACCTTTAACGATGCTAGGTCAATATCGTCCAGTCCGTACGCCATTTTACATGTAATATAAGTGATGCGATTTCAACCGCAGTGTTATCACCAAGCTTTTTTGACTTTGAGCCAGTTCAATTTGCAGATCGCGTAAACCTTCTAACCTGCGGGAACTTTCGTCGCATCCGACGATGATCACTCTTCACGAATCGTCCTACACCTTGTCCGACTTATACGCTTCAACGCTCATAAATGCACTGGTTCACATTAGGATATTTCATAAAAAAGTGAACACACTAATTTCGTACAGTCAGTGCTCATGAATCAAGAACTACTAAAGTTCACAGGGCAAAACATTGAGGAGCCATTCTGGTTCTCTCAAAATAACGCCGGCCGAGGGAGGAGCTTGGGTCTGATCACGTGATACCTGCCGCTGACAGTTGTTTGTTTCACACAAATCGCAGCAAGATATATGTCACAGAAGAACTTGTCACAGATCATGTCACGTCGTCCAACCCGCTTCGAGAAAGAGTAGTACAGTCCAGTCATTTCAACTTGCATATTTTTGTTCCCATTCTAAACAAGTATGGGCCGCGTTTTGGGGTATTTCATTTAATATCCGTACACCCCCGCCCCCTGTTGTGAACTTTTATTCTTTCTTCTTACACCTAAAGATTTCCCGGCGGAAAAAGCCCCCTCCCCCACTTTTTTTGAGGGGGGCACAGCCCCCCCCCCCACTTTTGTAGAATAATAAATAACTTTCTTACATTTTACCACGGTTGACTCATTAGGACTTGGAAAACACTTTTTTACACAAAACTATTATTGAATGGTTTTTTTTCCAATGAGTCAGTTGGTCAGTCCTTTCTCTTAATTTTGCAGTATGCGTGACCAACTTCAATTCTTTCAGTCTCATCGGAGCGAAAATTTTTCCGCTCTGAGACGCATGGGGGGAGGGGTGGGGGAATGGAATGTCCAATCACACTTTTTACTTCGCTCTGTTACCGCTGATTATTGGACTACCCTTGAAGAATTTCATGAGAAATTCCTTATTAATTTCTTTTTCACTATACCCCTAAAGAGATCCCTCAATGTTCATAACTTACTCCTGAAGATTCCCATTGGTCCACAGCTGGGAGGGAAAAGATATTTTATGCAATAGCCCTCTGATAACAGGGTATACCATCTGACATCTTGATCAAGGTGCAGATGGTTTTCAACCTTAGTAGTCCTCAACGCTTAAAGCCAAAAAATGATAGCTTTGAGGCATCTTTATCAAAACTAAGAATGCCAAAAGGTATCAGGAGCCCTCAATGGCTCCTTTAGTTGTTGATTACACAAAGTATGGACTAAACTAACCTGCGATCACAGTCCTTCTTCCCTTTTGACTTTTGCACTCCCCCCACCGCCCCCAAAAAAGAAGATGGCCGACAGTTAAATAATTCATGAATAATTTAAAGACCTTGGGACTTTTTCTAGCCATTTGACATTTGAGTCGGTACAGTTAATAGGCTGCTTTTTGGCCAGATGTATTCAATAAAGTGTTGATCAATCAAATACAGTACTGTTAACACATAATGAAGAATTCACCACAATAAAGCTGTGTTGAATAATCAAATGATCCAAGGACATTGTTGTCACAGTGAAACGCATTTCACCAAAAATGGTAATCAAAGGAATACATTGCTGTTGACAGATGCCAATCGAATGCATACATTACTGTGACACATAATGTATTGCAAAATGATGTATTTGTTGAGGTTCAATTTTATCCTTTGTTTTCATTCTATTTTCCTACTATTTTAGGGTATTTTAATGTATGATAATGGGATTTCAAACAAAGAAAAATAAAAGTTGAGCCAAGGACCAAATTGAACCACAGCATATTCACCAAACTGCTAAAAGACTGAATACAGCACTATTTACTGCTGCAGTAATGTATTCACCCAAAATGCTAGTCAACCAAATACATTACCACTGTTACATTTCCACTAGAGTCATTATTGTTTGAATACATAATTTACAATGTAATAAAAAGTACTTCATTCCACCAATTAATTATGAAAAGACAAAAAGACAAACACCACAATCACTGCAATGTTCATAGTATATTGGCTTCTGACATCAAATACAAATAACGTGACTGCCAAGGCAGTGAGCTCTCCCCCAAGAAACGACCCATATCAACAAAATAAACATTAACTAACTAAACTTAGGCTAGTGACTGAAGACTGCACAGTTCAATAAAATATGCTGTCCATATACACCATTCCCTGATATGCCAGCAAAAGAAGCAAGGTAGAAGCAATAAACCAACTATCAAGGGATAGATGTGCCATGGGCAAGACGATAAAGATTAAGATTCCTTCGCTCTACTGAAAACAATGTTAACTTTACATGATCCCACCAAATTGACACTGAACACTAGTTTTGTGTCACCGAAATCTGCTTTATGGTATGTCTAGTCTTAAGTAGAGTGAGGTTATGTTCACACAAGTCAATCTGTTCGCACACAAACTTCCACATTTTTGGCTTCTGCTCACTCTGTAACAACTGCTTATGTGCCATCTCAGTATTTTGTAAAAAAAATAGTTCAATGTTTGGGATTAAAATTGACTTCTACCTTGCCTGGTTTACACTTCTTGATATCTAATTGAATTACTGGCATTTAGTAGAAATATCAGTCATTACTCTTTGCTTAATAATAAACATCCGAAAGGCAACTTTGTTTGGCCTGGTAAGGGAAACTTCTGCTGAACTCTTTTCATAATTTTTGAGCAAAATAAATACTCTAGACATAATAACTGTGAGCATATTACATTGTAGAAACTTCACATAGACGATATTATTATTTCTAGATATTCAGATTGATAACCAGCTATGCACAGAAAGTGAACATCATTTTCCATGATGAATTGAAACATTCTATTGTAACCCAACATGATTTTTATCAAATAAAATAGCATCTTTGGGCTCTTTAATACGTTTTAGTTCGAACATAAAAGCCCACAAAAAATGTCAAAAGCTTTTTCCTCCACATTTGAGGGATGCTTTTTTATGTAAAAGCTTTTTTGAGATGTTTTCCTTAACTGCATGTTGATACAAAAGTGAAGTTATAACCCTGAAACTTTTCTGTCTAAGTCAGCTTTAAGGGATTTCATAAACTACTACTGTACAATTCTATTTAGTGCATGTAGGAGACAAATTGTGTATTGTTAAAAAAAATATTGATACCACTCAAGTGTGAATCAAGTGTAAAACCTCTCTGATGTTTCAAAATGGACATTTTTCTCTCCTAGCAATTTATCATAAATACTTTGGCGACACAACTTTTTTTGGGTATAAGGCAGACAGCTACACCATCACAACAGAAGACAAAAAAATATTATTACTATCATAATTGTTATTAATAACTCTGTCAGGAAACCTATGATTCTGCATCTATGTTGCAAAAATTAGACTAAACTGGAGTTGTAACATTCAAGGCAAGGAGTCTGACAGTGAATAAAGTCTAGAAGACTGTCTTGTGTGAAAGTTTTTTCATCTCCTTTCAATTCAAATTTTCTTTAACTAAACATAAATTTTAGAATGTACAGGTAACCCCTGAAAGCAGAAAGTTATCTTTTTTTAAGTAAAGGAACACTAAAATATATTAAACTTCTTTTGTGGGAAGAAGAGAAACCTGATTATCTACAAAACCATAATTTGGCACATGTTTCGGATTTACAACTCACAGCTCTGTTCTTTTCTTTATCCTCAAAATAAAGGTGGCCAAAAACCCAGAGCATAAAATTATTCTCTATTAAAAATTCATACTCTGACATATGTATCTATAAAGCCACCAAGCATGAAATATTACTATAATTATTCTTCTTATCCCTTCTGCTGTGAATGTACATTGTTTTGCATATGTGAGAAGCTTTCAAATGACTTCCATTTCATCAAGATTTGCTGGTAATAAAAATGACACAAAAGGAAAGCCTTTTAGATTCCAACATTATTACATGCATGCTCACTGTTTCTGAAAAAAGGGCATGTTTTTTTTTTCTTAGAGTCAAAAACCTGCTGATGTTGCAGATTTTACATTTTTGAATCCAAACAAAATCCTGAGGCATGCCAAGATATCTTTTCCTTTTTTATCTCCCTGTATAACATGCCAGCCATAATAAAACTTGAACAACAGACACATGTTAAGCAACATTCTAGAGTTCTCAATTGGTTTTGAAGACATTTCTGGTAGTGAACCTATGTAACACAGCAACACCTTCATTTGATGGGGCTCCAAGGAAAGCGTAACCTTGTGAGTCTTTCAAGACTTAAGCTCCACATGTAAATGTAGTTATGGAATCGTTCTCATCAAGTACTTTCAATTAACTACAGTTAATATTATTATTATCTGTTTGAACACATGTGAATTACTAATAATATTCATACATGGACTTCAATCTAAAAACGATGCTAGCTTTAAAAATATTGTCACCAAAGAAGTTAAATATTTCTTCTGATTTTCTCATGCCCATTTCTGTGTCTGCTGCAAGAAGTCTGTACATTAAGCATGTTAAAACAGGCATTTGTGAACTGAGCCCGGAAAACAATAACAGAACATGTCTCTGGGTGCTTTGTGGCAGTAGTCTGTATAAACTGAACCAAGCCTTTCTTTGAGGACATTCAATGAAGAGCCTTTGTATGGATGCACTCTGGACCACTGCACTTCCCAGAGTGAAGACTACGAGGTCATCTTCTTTTGCTTTGATCCCTTCTAGCCTGGGATCAACCAAGTCGCTAAAAACTGCTTCATCCTCGCCATTCCATAACCACCAGATGCCTTATTTGATGCCAGATATTGCCAATGCAACATTTCCAATTTTAACTTATTTCATCAAAGACTGAACAAAATGGGTTAACTCCTTCAATGTTAACCAAACAAAGAAACAAAATAACTCTTGATAGTAACAGCAGTACAACATGCTCTAGTTCCACCAATCGGTAGCTCCGGCACTGTGCCCATGATGGCGGTTTTGATTCCAGTAGCCCACGTTGCCATACCCACCATACCCCCCATAGTGTGGGCCTCCACCTCCGCCCCCACGGTGATGTGGCTGCTGCCTGTAGTCACGGGATCCAAAACCACCTGGATGCCTATTGGAAAGTTAAGATTTTCTGTGAGTTTCATCATGTAACACTGGACCTTGGTAACGATTCAACATAACTTCAAAATCTGTAAATGACTATTTATAGACCTCTTTCATAATGGTGGCCTATTAATATATTCTTTTATATGTATGATAATTAGCCTTTGTGACCTCGTTTGAAAGTAAGAATTCTTTTGTATTTTGCACATGCTAACGAGGTCAGAAAGGCTAATTATTATACATATAAGAGAATATATTAATAGGCCGCCATTATGAAAGAGGTCTATACAAAACACAAGAATAGCCTTGTTTCTGAAATGCTGTACTAAGGTGTTTTACTGTTCAGGGCTGGGTGTAGAAATGAATTCAACTCAAATCATGGTTTACGATATATAGTAACAGACTTCCACAATAGTAATGTGTTCTATGTTGTTTGATCTGATAGGCACTCTGTTTTATGTAGTAAAACATGCTTGCCCTTGCACAATTCATTCCTTCTTCACAGGCAAAATTCTGTTAACACACAGAGTCTGCTGCTAGATTCATGATCATTTACCATCATCATTCATGCAAAGGACACTGAGTACTTTTACCCTGCAGTGGCATTAGAAGAGAGATCTCATATCAAGCTAGGGAAAACTCAGGGTTAAATAACAGCAAACAAACAAGTGGAATGGAGTCAAACCTCCTCTGCCTGTTCCTTCCAGAGTTCTGATGGCTCTCAAAAGCAAGAGACTCCAGCCAGTTTGGCACTTCCTGCCTGGTGTCATTCAACAGTTCAACCATATCCTTGGCTACATTACGGTTCTTTTCATTGATGAATGATGTTGCAAGACCTGACAGAATATAGCATACAATTACATATTATATATTTTTTTATTTAAGGGGTCACTGCCAGGATGTAGGCCTAAGTGACTTCCACATTAATTGCTACATTTATTTTGTCCTTCCAATTTGCCTTGTCAGTGCTTATAAATCAAAGGGAGATTTTGATATTAGATCAGGAGTCATTTACCACCATATTCCATGTACCCATTCAAAGTAACTGACTTCAGGACAAAAATTCCTTTGTTTTTTTAATTGAACTTCACCTCTGGCTTTTCTTTTAAGATTGACAAAGGGGCAAGACTTGAACTCAGGACCTCTGAAGTAGGATAAAAACATAACATGGTTCCAGAATCAAAAGGGAGAACGCTCAAAAGAAAAAGACATGAACAGGGCACTTTGACCCATGCATGTCATGTATGGTGCCACAAAGGGAAGTAAAGGGGTTAAAAATTATCTGTTTATGAAAATACAAGACATACAATAATTAAGATAAAAAGACAAGTTGCATAAAAACTAGAAAGTCTGACATGACAACCACAGAACCAGGGCACCACAACTATCATTCACCCCAAAAGTAGTATTACTGCATCTAGATGTACATATGCAAACCATCTTCCACTGGTGACTTTCCTTTAGGCTGACAAAATATGGACAAATGCATTGAAGAATAACATCCAAGTCATGCACTTGTATTGGTTACCTGTATGTCCCACACGGCCTGTGCGTCCAATACGGTGCACATACTCCTCAATATCTGTTGGCATGTCAAAGTTTATCACATGGCGCACATTAGGAATGTCCAAGCCACGAGCAGCAACCTAGTACAAGCAAATGAAAAGGAATAATTGTACCTTGATCCTTGTGCTTATTATGCTGATGCCTACATCACTTTCAGGGTGAAACTAAGAACTCTTATACTTGTACTAGTGCAGCTAGGGAAAAAATAAATTACTCAAAAAAACTTACAGCAGTGGCCACTAAAATTGGAGTGACACCTCTCTTGAAGGAAGTGAGGGCTGCCTCTCTCTCACGCTGCGAGCGATCACCATGAATAGAGGTTGCAGGGTAGCCAACATTACACAAGTACTCTTCCAAAGCATCAGCACCTTTTTTGGTCTCCACAAAAACAAGTGTCAGGGCATCGGGACCTAATAGAAGTAAACAACCAAAGTCAATACCAATAATTACTTGCCATGCAGGTAATAAGAATTATTAAGCTGCATCACTCATTACTAGAATAGACATATAATTGAACCTTGAAAAAAGGTAAAGCATGCACTCTGATTTGTCAATTACAACAGTAAGTTGTACTAACCCATGGTTCCACTATGAGAAATCTGGCATGCCTTCAAGGCAGTATGAATCAATAAGGATTCACTTTTTTCTGGCAGGGTTAGTTGGTTAGTTAGAGCATCATGCAAAGGGAAGAAAAGAAATTTTAGTTTTTGAGTTTATAACAAAGTATAATGACTGGAAACGACTGGTTCAGTTTTAAAAGTCGTTCAACAAGTTTCAACAAGCATGATGATGATTTTAATGCTCCTTCCTAACCGGGAGTTACTCAGCGGCTCATGGTTCCACTTGAGTTTTGAACATTAAGATGTCATTTCTATGGATAATCAGGGTTTTCCTTAAGAATTCTAGTAGCAGGAAAAAGGTGTAATGTTACAGGAGAATATTTGAAAAGAGACTCCACATCTGAAGAAAAAATATTCAGAGGCTACCGAATGTTGGCTGGAGAATTCTGCAGAGTAAATGGCAAATTCTCCAATGTTCAGTGCCTAATAAACACCCTGCTTGATAAGAGAACACACCATATAAAATTGTTGTTGATTTGTTAATTGAACAGTTATGATCATTTTTAAGTGTTGTAGGTCTTACATGTACAGAGGTACCAAAACACCAAAAATCTAAACCAAGGCAGATACATTAGCAACTAAACTCTTACCTGAAGCATTTAACAGATCCAGTAAAAATGACCTCTTGTCTGGTTCATCTACCCACACTGCTTTCTGTGTGATGTTCTCACTTGTAGAACCCACACGTCCCACAGCCAAGAATATGTAATTCACCAGGAAGTCTCTTGCAAGCATCTGTAAGAAAAATTTGCACAAAACTGTCACCTTGAACAAGAGTTTTACCTCTAAACGTATTTTACCTAACATAACTCCTTTGGTATAAAATTTCAACTTTAGCATATGTAAACAAGGAAATAATAAAATAACAAAAAGGAAAACAACCTTTAGGAAGAACTAAAACTAATCCAATAAGACTATTATACAATTCATAATAACAAGCGTAGAGAATAAAATAATCCTACCCATACTTTTGCATGTATGGGTCAGACAGATCGCACATTTCAATAAGGTCTGAATAATTTGCCTTGGCATTTTCTGCACTTATGAACAATAAAGTATTAATCGTGAGCAACCTCAGGAGGCCATAGGAGAAGCTTGTTTGTGCTTCTGCTTATAAAATAGTTTACAGCATCAGTAGCTAGCACTTATTAAGTTTAGATTCACACACTTACCAGAATGCAACAAACACTGGTCAGCTGCAATAACTCACCTGGATTTCTTTAGGGAATGTGGCACTGAACATCAGTGTTTGGCGTTCACCAGCTTTAGGCATAGTATCCTGATCCACAATACGACGTATCTGGGGCTCAAATCCCATGTCCAACATACGGTCAGCCTCGTCAAGCACAAGAAACCTGATGACATGACATTTTGAATCAGATACATGTAGAAACTTTGCCTACAGTACGGCAGCCAAAAGTGCTGTAATCGAGAACTTTGATTTATATGAATGCTCACAGTCTGGGGTTTCGTCTACAGTCTACTACAACCAAACCCTTCATGAAAGACCCCAATGAAAAGAATGCCGATGCAAGGATAGACATCTGGGCTGGGCTGGTGCCTCCTTCACTTTTTTGCCTTGAACAGTTGACAGTGACTAACAGAATGTTCCACCAGAGAGGGTTGAATTATCTCGAAGTTCAATTTAAAGGGGCTGTGTCACAGCAGACCAGTTCATTTTGTTTAACTTTGCCAATTACTCGCCCTCAATCTCTATGGAACTTAAAGTAAGCAAAGAAATTACAGGTAAATGACACAAAAGACAAACAAATATGTCTCCTGAGCATTATTTTTGAAGTTGCAAGCAGCAGGGTTCAACTTTGAAAAACTGTTAGGCTGAACAGTTTTCAAAAACCCTAATTTCAATCCGTTTCAATTTTCTTCAGTTTTGCCCATCCATGGCATCTGTTGTTTCTGTTATGTTATTTTAACCTTCCTTTAAAGTTTTAAGCGGTTATTTTTACATTTCTCTGAATTTAACGGGCATTTTGTAATTTCCTGATTGGCACAGGTCATGACACAGCTCCTTTAATGTGCACAGAACATGGCCAAAAGTAAAACTCTTGATCTAAAATCATATTTACCAGCATGAAGATGCATCTGACCAGTGACAGCATAAATGTAAGAACTTGTGACTTGAACTTACTTGCAAATGTCCAGTCCAATGCGTCCCCTGTCCATCAAGTCGACCAGACGACCAGGTGTGGCCACCAGCACATGGCAGCCCCACTCCAGGTCTCTTAGTTGGGAATTAATGTCAGCACCACCATACACAACAAAGGGACGAATGTATGATCGGTAAGCAAACTGCAAAGGGTTGAACAAAAAATAATTAAGAGATTGACAAGGCTGTGCTCTAATGGTACCCAGTGGCTAACTTTTGCTCCCAGACGACAAGAAAATCTTAATTTTTTTTCATAGAAATCATATGCTGGGCAGCCTGGATTTCACATCTTCAGATCACTAGACTCCCTTCAAATTTTCTTAGGGCACAGCATTGATTGTACTCAAGTAAAAGTCCCAAGATTTTTTGTAGATGATTTATGGCTGGGTCAGATACTATCTTGTGTGGTTTCTAATAATCTCCCTCCATAAAACAATGTGCACCAACTAACAAAAAATAATATTGTGACAAGGTCTTGTTTCTTCACCTGTTTATTTAATAATGCCGTAATGCAAGCACAGCTGAACTTCAAAGTTTGACAGTATTTTGGTTATTTGAAACCTTGTTGACCTGACTTCGTTGTGTGTGCCCAAAATACCGAGTACAAACACAACTCTATAAACTTAGTATGTCCATTGGATGGTTCAAACATCAAAACACAAAATGGTAAAAATATGAAGATCTGATACCTTCTTGGCTTCATCATAAATCTGGACTGCAAGCTCTCTTGTGGGTGCAAGAACCAGACTGATAGGGAAACACTTCCGTCGAGACTGTTGCCTCACCTAAAGGAAATTGTTAGCATTTTCATGAAGTCTTCAAATCTCAGTTGTTGAAACGGGACTGGCAAGGTAAAACAAAGCTTACAGGTCTAAACCACTGAACTGTACGATGGTAACTAACCAAACAAAATGTAACATTGCACAACAGGTATCTATGACACACCTCAAAAGTCTAAGAGGTTCCAAGTTGAACTGGGAAAACAGTACCCATGCAGATTCTACAGACAAACAGATAGATAAAGCCCTACTGTAGGAAGTTGTCAACTCGGGGGCCATTTTTTTACCTCTCATTTTTATCCTAATCTGACTTTGTTCCAAGGATCTATTCCTCCCCTACTGCTAGAGGCCAAGGAGATGACAGTGTCTTGGAAGGAAGTATTAAACTATGTCTAACATGGGACATGTCAAATGGACTTGCAGGTGTTGTCATCATTGAGGCCCCTTATTATTCAAATGCAAACAAAAATTGAAAGGCTTGCTTACATCCGGAGGGGGTGGAGGACCTTCTTCAAAAATCCTGCTGAGAATTGGGATCAAAAAGGCTGCAGTTTTTCCAGATCCTAAAATCAAACAAGTATGACAGTTACATTGTAAAAGTCAATGATTTATGTTAAAGCAGCTCATCTTCATATCTTATCTTTCATGCCACCTATTTATCTCACCAACAATAAGTAACCTTGACATTAAAGTAAAAAGTAACCACAAGAAAGAAAATTGAGACAATTTACCAGTCTGGGCACAAGCCATCAGGTCTCTTTTGGCCTTAACAATGGTTATGGCATACTTCTGAACTGGAGTAGGCTTGGAATAGTTTGCCAACTATAAAAAAAATTAAAAACAGCAAAATTCAACAGTTTCTCTGCAAGCTTAATAAAAATGGTCATTTTAAAGTTAAATCAAACACTGTAGAGGGTATTTCATCTTACATCTCAAGTCTACATTGGTTTAGAAAAACTATAGAAAAAAACTAGAATTTTAAGAGAACATTCTTGATGTAGTATATTACACATGAGACACATGTCGATTCCTTGATATTATTTATCAAACAAAATGATTTGGGAGGGAGAAATTAAGGATGCAAAAATGAGCAGTTTTTCATCTGATTTCCGAACACTCTTTATATGAGTTTGAGAAGTCTAGAAATCACATGAAACTCCTCTTGCGTATGAAAGTAGGGCATAAAAAATTACAATTACCTACCCCAATATTGTTGTGTAAGATTTCACCAAGGTTGCAGTCAGTAAACTAACAGAGACAAAGGAAACAAAATATGATCATTTGCTGTAACTCTAAATAAATGTACAGTAAACATGCTTCCACTCAATTGTGATAAAACATTAATGAAAGCACTGCTATGGGGCCAGTATCTATAATCAAAGTAATTATGTAGGATACAACAACGGAAAATCACTCAAGCAAATGTGTTTCTATCACCCCAGCTTGTATATATTTTTGGCATCTTTACCCTAACCCTTGTGCTTCCCCAGCAACACA
The DNA here is from genome assembly GCA_038088405.1 of Porites divaricata. Classification (NCBI taxonomy): domain Eukaryota; kingdom Metazoa; phylum Cnidaria; class Anthozoa; order Scleractinia; family Poritidae; genus Porites; species Porites divaricata. Next base: position 770,470 of record JBBMOI010000017.1, read on the forward strand.
GGCTACACAGTGGCAGATCCAGGGGAGAGGCCAGGGGAGCCCAGGTCCCCCATATTTTTAGACCAAACTGAGGCCCGAGGAGACCTGGGGCCCGTTTCTCGAAAGTCCCGATAATTAACGGGCCTGCAAAGCTGTTGTTGTTTACGTGCAAGATAGAGGCTTCAATAGCTTGGCATCTAACATGATAAAACTATCAGTTAGTGAAACAAAATGCAGTAGTTTGTTAGCCAGGATCTGCGCTTTTATTCTTTATATTTAGATTTGAATATTTGATTTCGGGCCCGAAAAGTTACCGGGACTTTCGAGAAACGGGCCCCTGGCCCCTCCCCCTTATCTAAGGGTCTGGATGGCTACCCACCCCCCGTTATTCCAAGGTCTGGATCCAGCACTGCTACAGGAATGCAATCACCTGGATAAGATAGTCTAGGCACCAGTTGTTTGAAAGGTGGCTAACAATATCAAGTGGATAAATCACTATCCACTGAGTATAACAATTGGTCTCCCTTAATATTTCTTCACTGAACAGTGATTTGTTTGAACAACTGGGGCCAGGTGTATGTAATCATCATATGCAAAACCAGGCTTTAAAAGAATAATTATTTTCCTATTCTTTCACCATTGCTGCTCAGAAGAGATACAATGTCCATTTAACTAGGGCTAAAAGAGGTACCACTGTGATTGTTTCTGGCTTTTCTTCTGTTTGGTTGATAATGTGACTTGAAATGGTGCAATTTCTCAGTGTACAGTAACATAACAGACCAAAACAGTTGCAAATTTGCAAACAACCCTCTGTAGCATTATTATTACCAATTCAATGCACTTGGGAACATCATTTCCAGTAGCTTCAACAGGAATATCCTCATACTTGTCAAAGTTTATTCCAGTGTTATGCTTGTTAAAAAGTTCCCTGAAATAAAAATTAGGGTTGAGTTAAAAATAAACATAAATTTCTGTTTTACAGCTTTTGGGCCTGTTACAGTAAACTGTTATTCTTACACGGTGGCACAGTTTAGTAGTTAATCATATTTCAGGAAAAGCATACATGCAGCACACCTTTCAATAACATATAATCTATACCTTTCCACGCGATCATTTTTTGGCAACAACTTAGACCAGTCTTCTGGTGGTGGTTGAAAGTTTCTTCCATAGTCTAAGAAATAACATGAAGAAAAAAAGGTATCCGTGAACAGTTTCAGCTGGCATAGTTTTGTAATGATACAACAATTTCATTTCTGGAGTGTAGCAAGTACAGTACATATGTACGACTTAAATGTAAAACAAAAAATATTATAAAAATTTTTTGACAAAATTCATATGAACTGACTCATATCTACCCTTTTATCAGGGTTTTTTGGTTCTAGATTGTTTTTTTTTTTTTTCAGTTTTAAAATCTGTTAACGTTTTTTGGCATTATTTTAAATGGTGTACCTCTAAAAGACACATTTCATCAGCCTATAGACCACACACACTTACATGTATAGAAATAACTGCTGACTACACTGGGTTAACATTTCACTTGTTAACCCCAAGTCTCCATATCCACAAACACATTCTCCAGACTGATCTCGATACATTTACATAAAGAATTGGTGGAGAGAATTTGATAAAAGATCAGAGCGTTCACACTTAAGAGATCATTTCATTTATTCTAAAAAACAATTCCTCATGGTTATACATTAATAATGTTAGGAGGAAAATAATGTTGGTCATTACTCTGAGGGCTTACAAGGTTAAACAGGTATTTCAACTCTTACCATTATTGGTACTGCCTCCTCTATACCCTCGGTTGTCACTTCGTTCTCGCCAACTGTTCCCTCCTCCACGGCCATAGTACATACCGGCGTTTCCATACCCTCCTCTTCCACCACCCCTTCCATAGCCCCCATAATAGTTTTGTTGATAAAATCCATCTGGAAAAGTAAAGAACATCACTGATGATTATTCCATACCAGAGTTTTTCCTACATTGGCAGCCACGGTTTCAACAATAGTGGTAAATTTCACTTGTTTTTTTTTCACTTTAGATAGATAGATAGTTTATTTGTAAAAAGCTTGCAGCTACTAAGCTGAATTGTGTATTTACAATATAATATATAATACAAAATAACTACAATAGTGAGTATAATAAAATGATAATGATAAAGTCCTAAAAAAATAACAAAACTTAAAACTGTTAAAATATATACAACATCATCTATCTCATTTACAAAACTCACCGAGCGCTAAAATTCGTTATCAATACATGATCTTACTAAAAAACTATTTTTGAAACGCGCGGTCTTACATTTTGGGAATCGCAATACGCCTTTTGCACCGACGATTATAACATGACGGCCCTAACGATTGAAGTATGTTATGTAAGCAATGGGCCGGGTCATTAGCAATCGAGAGGAAGGTCTTTTTACATAAGCTAGTGATGTAGTCATTGATAGACATAATATTTGAAAGCTCTAAGGCCTTTCTATAGGCCATTCCCAGGCAAATGATTGAAGCATTATTTTGCACAACTTACTGTTACCCACTTTAATACAACAATGAACGTGCAAACAAACCTCTGTAAGGATTCCTGGGTCCAAAGTCTCGTGGTCCAGGGTTGTACATTTGATCCTGATACCCATCTCTACCAGGAGGAGGACCTTGTCTGTTGCGAAGGTGGGGAGGTACATATCGTTCTACATAACAAATGTTGCAATAATTAGCAATTATTGGATGAGGTTGAGCAAAATATCTTGATTTGTCAGTGTCTCGCAGATCAATTACTATAATGGATCTGCGAGACACTGACAAATCACGATATTTTGCAATAACCGAGTTCAATAATTGTTTTTATCATTCGATCACTGAGTTTCTTTTTCAATAAATAATATCTTCGGAAAGCTGTTAGCTTGCACTGCCTTCCAGGAGTAATGACAGAGATCACATAAACGAGCAAGGAGCAAGTGTGGTTTCATTTATGCATGAGCAGAATAGTATTTGCAGCCAAAAACAGTTGAACGACATTGCGCACAAGCACACCATTATTTGTACGCAGTTATTTGCAGGTCATGTGGTGGGCTCTCAGCCAATGAAAAGGAAGAAACATTTGCATCAAATGATAATTAATTTTATCATAAGAACTTTTCCTTTGTTCCCTTGTTTTCCTTTTATTTGTTCCCTCCTTGTTCTTTGTTTGCCTTTTTGCTAACCAACAGGAAAACAAAGGGCAAATAAATCAAATGTTACTTGGTAGTTGTCAAATGCATCTCACTGATCCACTTAACAAAATAACTCTAATTTGGGCGGGTCTTGAAAGATTCATTCTCAGGGGTTTCGTGAGAAGCCAGCTAATGACCTACAAGAGACCTTTAGCATCAGGTTTTTCACGGAAAACCACAAACTACAAACCTGAGAATGTCATTTGACCACAGTCTTCCAGTCATGTTTGGAGTTCAAGTTTGAATGGCAGGAAGGGTGTCCAGTGGTAAGTGACTTATGGCAAGGTTTTTTTGCCACTAAAAATTGTACAGCCCCACGTTTAAAGGCAGAAAGTAGCTTTCTATATCTGTCTGTGATGCACTTGTTGGATTTTTGAACTCAAATAAATGAATTACCCCTTTTTGGGTTATAAAAGTGATGCACTTTGACAAAAAACAACATGTCGGCACTAAATGATGAGTGGCCTTGCTAAAATTTGAAATCCTGGCAATATGAAACTGCAAACGTCTAACTACAAATTGCAGTTTGTGGGTTTCCAATGGAAAAACTTAATGCTTCAGGTCTCTAAAATGGGGGTTCTATTTGACCTCAAACTGGCGCCTAGCCTTAGTAAACAGCTAACATTTCAGACCTCCACCGCAGGTTTCCCTGTGAAATGATGTCCAAGGAAACAGTAAAGAAATTCCTTACTGCTGATGTGTTACTAGCCAGATCTGGGCAGCAGTCACACATCAGCAGAATGGAATTTCGGGGCTCATTCCTCAGATGACATTTCGCGGGGAAACCAGTAGTGGTATCGCAAAATATCAACTATTTTTTCAGGCTAATATAATAGGTGACGAATTACTCCTTAATTTTGCCACGAAATTTTAGCGATAATTTGCCATGGCAACCTTCCGTAAGTCTCAGTGTCAAGATGGTGATGAAGTTTTAAAATGTCATGAATGAAGATGCCAGGGCATAAAAAGACGCTTTAGAAAACCTGAACAGACGAAAGAGCACATCAAGAAGGATTCTAACAGGTATTTTGTTGAAAAACTCTGTACTGAAGCCAAATTTAAGCTCTATACGTTCGAGAGAGTGGAGTTCTCGATCGATACAATCCAGGATAAACATGTCAAAAATCAAAGATTGCTAATGTAATTCATCACCCATGACATTATTAGGTAATCAAATGGTATACTCGTGAAATAAGGGAATAATTTCACTTGCATTTTGTCCAAATCCTTATAGTTTCCCTCGCCTAAAGGTAAGGCTTGGGAAATTATTAGGATTTTGGACAAAATGCGCGTGAAATTATTCCCTAATTTCACTCGTCATCATTTGATTACACATATCAACTGTCACTATTCAGCCCAGATTTTCACCTCAAGTGCATCCAAAAGAAGGCACCTTTGGTTACCTTATTCTCACTTAATTTTGTGAGTGTTAAATTTCGTGAAAAATCATGAGCCATATTTTGCGAGTATTTAATTTTGCGATTTTAAGGGATTTATATTTTATAGTGATTTTTAGGGAATTTTTAAGGGATTTTTAGATTTTGCGAGTATTAAATTTCGGACTTTTTCAAAATCGCGAGATTTGATACTCGTGAAATTAAGTGAGAATTAGGTACTTCAGAGTCAAATGCTATTGAAACTCAGGAGTCTAAGCACTTTTTTATCTTTAAAAAAGCTGATCTCCTCACAAGAGATACAAGGATCAAGTTTGGAAAAATAAGTTCAGGGTGCTTGAGATGTTTTCACAGGGTGAAAACCTTATACATGGTCCAACACTTTACAACGAACATGAGGAAGTAAATGCTGCATTTCTCCCACCATCCTCACATTAAATTCAGCTGTCAAAACAACATTTTCCCAATTTATTTTCTCATCTTTTTACCACCATTTTTTAATCATACACAAAGATCAGGGAGAAATAAACAAAGTTTTTGTTAACAGCAACAAATAAACAATAGCATCAATGAAATTGAAGATTGTTACCAAGGACATTATCAAATTTATAGCACATTTTTTTATTGTTAATGACAATCTCAAATATCAGTGTGCCCCAGTAAAATAAGGCCCTTCTCGCATATTCCAAAAATCTACGCCTCATGAAAAATTCTCAGAGCGAAAAGGAAAGAGAGTTCAGGAAATATCTACGGTCTCATTAACAATTGAAACAAAATAACATAGAAAAAACCAAAACCTGAAGAAAAAGTTAAAATTTCAGAACGGTCTAGATCTATTACATAAGACCGGCAGAACTCTATTTTAATTTCAAGAATGATTTCAGCTTAAATAGCGAATTGCTATTAACTGGAAAACAACTGGAAGCCAAAAACACTTCAAATAAAACCATGTCCAATTTTTAACCTAAATTTTTCAACTTCAAGTTACATCGTGTCAGACGTGAGAAAAAAATAACGATGTCAGATAACAATGTTTCTTTTAGAAACTAGCAATAAGCTTACAAGTGACGTTAAATTAAATCTATATTTAAATGAAACGACTGCCGAAGGGAATAAAGCTTGATTACATGCAATCGCAAAACCCTGGCGACAAGGAGAAAATTTGGAAAATCTACCAACGAAACATATTCAACTCTATAAAGGCCATATTGTTCTCTGCAAAAGACGCTTTAGAGATCGTACGACGCCGGTAAATCTCGTCTTTCTTTCCTCACTTGTTAAGAGAGTTGTTTTGCTGTTAATGGGTACTGAATTACCATTTAACCATTCTTTTTTTCAGCGTAACATACCTTGTGGCTTATGATCGACAGCGCGCTGGTTTACCGCGCCTGAATTCAAGTCCAGACCAGCGAACTACGAGAAAAAAGACAACACAAGACTCAATTTAAAGATCGACCAATACTAGAAAACAAAACACACGCGTCAGGAATCCATCTTCTGAACGTCGAAGTAACAAAATTCTAAAGAAAGATCACAATGTCTGCCATGTGCCTTTGTCTTCAAAGCCGACAATTGACATCTTTTCCGAATGGAAAATTCTCACTTACCCGCTGGTCTAGAGCTTGAAAGTTTGCTGGGGACACATGACTCATAACGAAAGAAACAGTAGATTCAAGCTTTCGACTGAAATGATGACAATTGTTGTTGAAATTCGGCAAAAAAGCGAACGACAATGAACTTTTTGCACTCAACGAGATTTTTCAACTCCGGTCGAGATGTCAGTCGACGGTCGGTTGAGTAACCACGCACTGTGACGTCAGGTAAAAAGCACGTGGCTTGCATTACGACATGTCGGGGGTGGGTTTGCGATCAAGAGCGATGCGCACTCAGTGCAAACCCGAGAAAAAGCTTATGTGAACTACTTCAAACCAAACACAATAGGGAAAATGCAGAAGCAAAATGGAAAATTGTCCACTTCGTTGCGTTTCTCTTGAATCCGCTTATGCGTTTTATTCTCTTTTATTTCACTCAGTGTTTTGTCGTCAGGTAAAAATTGTACACAACAGCATTTTTGGGGTGATGAAGTTCAGAGAAAACTGGAACTGTTCATCGTGGTTGAGGCCGCTTGGTAGTGGTGGTGGTGGTGATGATGATGATGAAATCAAAGGCACATGCGTATTACATCGTGCATATGTGTGTATTACTTTGCTTATTGGCTTGGAGCAGCGAGCTGTAGCAGGGTTACCGGGATGCGGTAGCCGGCGGGAGGTCCAACCAAATCCCCGCTTCCCAATCCTCACATTCCGGGCTCCCGATCCCGCCCCTCACATTTCCGGCTCCAGCTAGCATTGTTTCATTATTGCGTATTTCCCCCCTTTTCCCTCTTTTCCCGTCCTTTTAGAACTCCCCGCATCTTCCACTATTTTCTCTCCCGCCTCCCCTACCCCCCCACCACCTATTTAGTTCTTGCCTCTACCCCCCCCCCACGTCCACTGTCCTCTTTCACTAGCAGTGATAACAAGCTTTTTCGCTTCCCTTTCTCATCTTCCTTCATCCTTTCTTCAATTCCCTCTAGGGTTTCTCGTCCTCAGACAGTAAAATCTTGTGAGGATCACTTCAGGGACAAATAACAGCAAAGAGAAGTCCGATGTTGTCGTAGCAGGGCAGAATAAGCATTATGAAATACCTTAACTTCCTCTTATAAGCCGTGGGGTTATAAATCTTTGTAAAAGATTTCTAGGAGGAGGGCTTGTAAACGGAGCGGTTTATCCGAGGGGAGCTTATAACCGGGGGTGAATCAGGAAAAAGCACTTTCAAACAAGCCAAGCAGTGCTAATCAAATTTAATTTTTTAAGCAAGGACCGGCTTACAAAAAAGAAGGACCGGATCCTAATGAAGGATCTAATCAGCAGTAAGTGGAAATATAAGACAAAAGAAGCAAGGCTGATTTTACAGTCGGGAATGTAATATTTCGGAAGGCACGGCGACTTCCTTCTTCAGGGTCTTACATATAGCTGCGGCCGCACTTGGCAAGTTAACCAGGTTAGTTTTTGAAAAACCCGGTAAAAAATTCTTCGGGACGCAACCTGGTTAAAAGAGGTTAATCGGGTTAATTTTTATCACCGGCCGGACTCAATTTAGGCTGCGGCCGCACTAAATTAAAGTTAACTGGTTTAAAATATCAGCTAGTGCGGCCGGGTTGTCTTCAGTCTTAACCAGGGCGGATAAAGGTTGGGCGGTGAAACGAGCGCGTCCGAGCAAAAAGGTGTGATGCAGTGGACTGGGACTCTGCTTAGAAATTAAATGTCGCTTGTTTTTCTTCGGTCAGGGCTTGAGATGTGGTTTGTCCATTAGACACTGCCGCTGTCACTGAATTATGGCGGCTTGATTTGTTTTCTTGCACTTCTTCCTCGTTCCTTAATTTTTGCTGGTACGCTGTCTACGAGAGGAAAATGTTGCTATTTTTTGCGGGCGGTTTAGTTGGAGTAGACAAACATCTCTTTCAAAGGGTTTCAGTCTAACTTATTACTTCCATGACTCTACCACTGAATTATATTTTCGTTCTACTTCTACTTTGATGTTATTCCAAAACAAAAACAACTAAGTACTGTCTAAAACACGAAGAAAAATCTCATCCATGGCAAACTAAAAGACAGCAGATCGTCTTTCATAACTAGATGACGTGTATTTTATAAATGCGTGCTGCGCGTGCAAGGTGAAATTATGCTAATTTCAATCACCATCATCCTTCTTTTTAATTTTGAAAAAAAACATCTCATACGTCTTCCTTTTTCTTCGAAACCTCAAAATTAGTTTCCCCTCAGTTTTTACTGTTTACCTTGTTTTGTTTTAGAGAGAAAAACGGAGAAAAAACCTTACAACTAACCTCAATAAATTTTGTTTACATGTGGTTGCCGGATTTGCGACGCATAGCGCGAATCGCCATGGCGCGTTGCACCCGAGAAGCAAAGTTTGAAGCAGTACAACGCCACTATATCAAAATATATCAATCTAATTTTTTGTTATGTTATATAAAATTTATCCCCCTTTAACATATGTAAAAATTGAGGTTAAGAAGTGTTAAGCTTTTGCAAACGAAACGGCGAAAGACGATTAGGTGATATTTAGTGGAAGGAGGAGATATTCAACACTTTCAAAGTAAACTCAAATTTTGGCATTATACAACCAACAAGTTTGACTTATAGGCATACAGATACAAACATATGAAACTGTTCATTGATATTGTTATGAAACGAATTCATCTATTTAACACTGTAGCCTGAAATTACAGAAAGAAAATAGGATTTCCGGTTTGCAGAAAGGAAAATTTCGCCGGCCTTCAAGCGCACCGGAAGCGCGGAAAGAGCGCTCGTGCCAGTCCTACTCCGCATCACACATTAAATGAAGAGGGGAGCGCTCGTTTCACCGCCCAACATTTATCCGCCCTGGTCTTAACCGAGTTTTAGCCGGGTTATGCAAATTAAGCAAGAACAATAGATTTTGTTAACCTAGTCGTAGGTAAACGTTATCAATCAGTCAATCATCTCCGCCAAAGCGTGAGAATGTTCTAAATTTTGGCTTTATCATGCACGCAAGCACAGCCGTTTCGAAAGTTACTTCTTTTGCCCCAAGTTCCGCTTTTCTTTCTTATAAACACAATTAAGTTAAAACTTTTGAGAATTCAACCTCTTTTTATCAGAGATACGGGGTCAAATTTTGTCAGTCACTCTGAGGCGAGCGTTATGAGGGACCCAAGCGAGTGAAAAAGCAAAACCGCGCAACATTGAATAACTTTGTGAAAGTCTAAATTGAGTCAGGCCGGTGATAAAAATTAACCCTGTTAACCTCTTTTAACCAGGTTACGTTCCGAAGAATTTTTTACCGAGTTTTTCAAAAACTAACCCGGTTAACTTGCCAAGTGCGGCCGCAGCCATGAGACGTTACAATTTGAAAATAAGAGAATAGCGTGCAATATGATACTATGATACTCAATTGAACGTTGAAAACAAAAACCGTTGAAGTAGTGATAGAAAGAAATTTGAAATATAAAAATAGTATAAATAAATGATAACAAAGAGAAGAAATAAAATTTAAAAAAATCAAAAGAACTTTTTGAGTTTACTCAGGGACGGCGGAGCCGGGGGGGCTGGGGGGGGCTTTAGCCCCCCCACTTTTGAGGAGGATGACATTTTTTTTGTTTTTGTTTTAGTATATGGTAAGTATAAAGAAATAAAAAAGGAGAACAAGAAAACGAAAGTATTCTCTTCAGGTTATTCCCCCAAAGAGGGTTGGAATACCTAAGGTGCGAGTTGGAGACTGGCGCGAGAAATTGTACAGGGCATGCTTGCTTCCCACAGACGCCGGGAAGCTTGTAAAAACCGCAGGTTAGCGTAGGAGACTGGAAGGCCGAGAAATAACCTCCAAAACGTTGCTGTAAGCACTTAAAGTACCTTTTATTTCACGCTCTATCCAGGCTAATTATTTCAAGAAGTATCTCGCGGAGAACGCTGTAAACACGATTTCCGAGCCTCTAGATTTCAAAATTTTCTGGGGGGGATGCCCCCAGACCCCCCTACAAACTCGCGCCTCCGGCGCTCGTTTTCAGCCCCCCCCCCCCCCCCCACTTAGAAATACGCTCCGCCGTCCCTGTTACCACTGGTTCTTAATTAAGCTTCAAAACGTCTTACTAAATCAAATTCATTTCAATACATTTGGAACAGATACACGTAGCCCCTACATGTATAAATTATTGTCAGTTTGTTAGCGGGCTCAGCTTCCAGCTACTTGGCCATTTAGAGGTTCAACAGAGACTGGATCGGTGTTGCAGCAGGAAGATGTCATTTGCCACTTTAGAAACGAGAAAGAACCTGGACCGAGTAAACTTTCGCAAAGACTTCTGGGCTCATGGGTCTGTTACATGGGTCACGTGTAAGGGAAACGGTGAACGTCATTTTCAAGTTGAGAATTTCTTAAAATAGAAAATAGGCATATAAAATAAAAACAGCTAAAAACAATTATTTCGGATACAAATGACGTTAAAATACTTTTTTTTTTTGTCGAAATAATGAACAGTAACGGGAAAGTAAAGAGAATATTTGGTCACGTGTTACAGATTTACAGGACAAAATAAAGCAAGGCTGATTTTACGGTCGGGAATATATAATCTTTTAACCAATATTTCGCAAGGCACGGCCTTCCTTCATTACATGTAAAACCCTGAAGAAGGAAGGCCGTGCCTTCCGAAATATTGGTTAAAAGATTATATATTCCCGACTGTAAAATCAGCCTTGCTTTTTTTTGTCCTATATTTTCACTTATTGCTGATATCGATTAGATCCTTTATTAGGATCTGGTCCTTCTTTTTTGTAAGCTGGTCCTTGCTTAAAAAATTGAATACAGATTTACGTTTACTGTATTTTTGTTTCCTTCCTTTATTTTCAAGTTCTATCACTCTTCCTAGGCCTGCCATAAGGATCAGTTTGGTACTCAAGATTTTACTGATCCAGGTCTATTAAAGATACGGTGGACCTGGCACTGGTTTGTCGTTGTGGTTTTGCCTTCACAAGAGTTTGCTATAAACGTCACACTTAATCTCTAGATCTCTAATAACTGACTGAAGTGGCAAATCTCTCAAAATTCAGTGCAATTTTAGTGCAATTGGAGACAACATAACAATTACTGACCCAGTACAACATGCAAGTTAAAATTGGCCAATATCATAGCCTGCGGATACAGCCGTTTCTCCTAGCTCATCGCCTCCCGTCGCAGACGTCTCCTGGCGAAACGTCCTTAGCGACGAGGAGCAAGGAGAAACCGGTGTATTCGCAGGCTACCAATTTACTGACTAAGCAGTATTCGTGACTAGCTGAGTCCCCTTGAAGAGGCAGTTTTCTTTAAGTGTCCTAGTTCAGCTTTAGGGACATAACTCAATTTTATTTATCAGGTTTGGCTAAAAAACGTGTTTTACTTTTTTAAAAGTTCGAGTGAAATAAGGTCGGTCGTTTAACCTAATAGGCAAACTTAATACTGAATTTAGGTAGTCCTACATTACAGAGGTAGTGAACCGGTTTGGTGCTTGTGTTACCGCGGGCCAAGCAAATCATCATGCAATCAGGAAATTTAACTTAAGCGCCTCCTTAATGAAACTTTAATTTCCCGGCACGTAAATCCGTTCAGCGACAGATAACAAGGCATGATCATCACCCTGATACTGGAACATATTTCAATGGGACTTCCACCTCTTCACTCGTATAGTCACGATGATGGAAATACCAATCATTCTGCTTTTCAAGTGTTTTTCAATTCCTCGGACGCCGAAAAGTAAGGATTTAAAGTTCACGTGCTCTCAGATTTTCGGTGTTTAAATTTCAATAATGTTACTTTTAAGATGAGCAAACTAGCGTGGCCAGCTCGGTATTGTCGTTAAACGTTTTTGTTCAATCAACATTCAGAAGAGTTACGTAACAACCCCCCCCCCCCCCCACCCCCAAAGGGTAATTCTAAAGATATAGCTTAGCAGGAGCCTATCAAATGGGCTCCTGTGCTTAGTCATTACATTTTTCGATTTATTATCTTGTCAAGCTTTTTGTTTGCGATATAAGTCAAGTTTTGTGACATACAAGTCGTTCTCGGAATGTACTCAGAGAAATGAAAATTTTATCTGGCTAAACTAAAGGTCAAATAACGCGGATTCGATTGACTTCAAAAGTTTCAGTTTCTTTAAACTTGACGATTGCACAATGAATACATGTGAATAATGAAAAAGTCAAGAAGGCAATTCAATAAATTTTGAGAAAGTCAAATGGAAATGTGAGCGAATCTACCGCTGGATATTAATGAATCAGTTATTGACTCAGTCGGCACACCTATCGGACAGCAAGTATTACAACACCTAGCTTAGAAAACCAGGATGCCGCTTAGTGAAGTAATTTTTAAATGTTTATGTATCTAAAGCACTCGGTTAATTAAAACAGAATATGTAACCAAAGTCTCAATCCTAATTCAGGTAAATATATTCCGGCACAAAAGGGCGGAAAAGTCATATATGTACAACAATGTTTCCATGCTATAAAACACTTTTTAATTTTGCGTACTGAGATCCTGTACAAACATTTTCTCAGACGCGTAAAGCGAGTTTCTAATAAGAGCCAACAGGAGTTAATATGGCTCACAGTTCCGTCCACGGCCTCTGTGTAGTAATTATTCGTTAGAAATCAAAGTTTGTAATGATTATTTTTCTGCTAAGTTACTTGATATTTTCATTTCCAGAAACAAGTAAACCGCTCTATATTCCGCTCTATATTTCAACGGTTTGTTCAATTTTTGCCATTTCTATCTCCACAGTCAATAAGAGATCCTCGATAATTTTATCCAGTTCAAGTTCTTGATCGTCATACTCCATTGAAGATAGTCTATCTCGAGTTGACTTAAAATGTTTTACTTCGTAGACGGATTCCACTGCTGACTCGAAATTTGGAGACAATTCTTGCGTTGGACTTGTAGCAGGAGAAGAACTGCTAGAGCTATTTCGTTCGCAACTTTCAACGCTTGCTTTTCGCCCGAAGTTTTTCTGTTCAAAGGACTTTCTTCTCTCTCTTCTAAGCTTTTGAAAATGGCCCTCGCGGAAGGCTGCATATAAAGCCAGTGCAATAGCTTTTGCTTTATCTTCGTTTTCACAAGCGACGGCATGACATTCCACCAATGTAGGACTCTTGTGGTGATTGAAGGCAAAGATAGTAGTATCAATTCTGTTTAAAGTGCAATAAGAAATATTTTCCAGTGAAATAAACTTTGATTCTTTCGATGAAGATTTGGTTTGTTTGACTTCCTCGAGTTTCACTCCTTCAGCCTCAACATGCAAGAACATTTTAGGCCATGATTTCTCGTCAAATTTCGCTTCATCTTGAATCTTACGTACAGCGTTCTCGATGCCTGCAACACCGGGCTCGTGGGTGAATCCACTACCAAGATATTTCACTTGAAAACGTGTAGCAGATGTTAAATCAGCCTTACCGAATTTGCCCTTAAGCATGATTAAAGATGTATCAATGGAACGACAACCTCTTGCAATACGCTACACATACAAAGAGCTCCGTCTGCTTCTAACGGAGACGCGCTTTTTAGTGGGTTAACTAACTCAGTTCCTTGAAGTGCTCCTTTTATCCTTGCTTATGTTTATCACTGCGTGAATTTCCCTTGCGCTTTTAGAGTCCTCGAGGCACTACAGCGCTGATTGGATTGTATACAATATTGACAATATTCACCTGCTAATATCGACCGACAAAACCCATTGAAATGCAAATTCGTTCAGTGTTCCTTAAGCGTGGAACTTCCGAACGTTGCACACATAGCGAACTGGGCTTGTTTAGGTCTGACACAAAACGACTCCTCAAAAACTAAAATAAATAGTGTTTCGGTAAATGTAGTTTCTTTTTTACACCTTCAGCAAAACTTCACCTGCTCTTCACAATTCTCCGGAGTTCCCAGTGTTGTCTTTTTTATATAAAGGTGACAATTTCCCTTAATTCACGCGTTTAGCGTTCATCTTTACGGGCTTTTATATTGTTATTATTGTTATATTAGCGAGCGTCAACTTTTGCAATATTCTCACTTAGAAAAAAGCTATACAATTAAACTGAATTGTCAAACTTGATATGTTGGCTATTGAGAGTTAAATTGGCCTTGATTGTCCTTAATTCTAAGCACTGGTTGTAACATCATGCATCTATAGGTAAACCGCAGTATAAAATCAAAGGCACATTTTATGCTTTCTGGGAGCTAATTTAAATTGGCAATTTTAACAACCTAGAGCGCTAAAAAAAGCTGCGTCAATTCACCCTTACCGGCAATCCAGAAGTTATTTTAAGGATAACTACAGTGTATTTCCTCTAATATTTTAGTCGTCGTATGAGTGCATTCAGATGAAAGCTACTGCAGTGCTTTCCGATGGTACAGTTTGTCCTTATGCTGCCGGTTGAAGGTGGTTTTAACTTTTGGAGTCTGTGGATATAGTCTTTAAGTACAACGTTCCATTCAAATTAAAGCTACCGAGCGGTACTTTCCTGTGGTGCTGGTTATTATGCCGCTGTACTGAAGGTGGTTATAAATTTTGAGTCTCTGGGAGTGAAATAAAAGCTACTGAACTGTACTTTCCTAAGGTACTGTTAATTATGCCGGCCGACAAAGTAGTTCTAACTTTTGACTGCGGATCAGTGTGGACATAAAATCAAAACGATAACCTTTTCAGGAATAAAATTTCTTTGGCAGCAATTTAATTAGCTTGGTACTGTTCGTGCAGTTCTAGGCTTGCGCGAAAGGTCGCGAACAGCTAAAAGATACCATATTTTTTTTAGTTATTCTGGAAGTTTACCTGACGTCAATGAAAGAAGAAGAAATATACAGAGATATGATAAGAAAACTTTTAGGCGTGTAGGAATTCACGTCATTGTTCATTTCCTTCTCTTAGTTCCACTTTTTCCCATGACAGAGGAAACGTTTCTCTTTTAGGTTTATAATACGTGAGACCGAAATACAAAGGGCCTATACTAACTTAATTAAAAATCGTATTCAGTACTAATTCGTTCATTAACTTTTGACCACAAACTACAAGTACTTCCAGAATCGTCGTACAGAGCGAGCAGATATTTCCGATCCGATATGAATATGCTTGACCGAATAAGTAACTATCCAGGTATCAGGACTTCGTCGTTGCAATTTCTAGAGTAAGATTTCCGCTATTGCTTGAATAAGTCTGAATGAGAAAGAAAGGCTGATTAGTTTGAGTGCTCGGTGGTGTTACGAATTAAGGCTGTTTGTTGGTAAACTAAACCGTTACTTAAGCTCAAATCTGCCCGTAGCTGCCTACATCAGATGGGTTATTTATGGAAAAGGCTATTCATCCTATCCGGACACTTAAGGTGGCTGAACACAGTTTTGGCAGTTTGTGATTATATGTCATTTGCCAGATCTTGGCAGGAGAAAGGTTGCTGCTCACAAGCTGAAACTTGGCAAGTGAAAAATGTACTGATAAAAGATTTTGATTGACAGGTAAAAGTTGACGTTTCCGTAGTTTCCATGGCAACATGAACGATTGAATACAACCTTAAAATTTCACTTTCTCTCAGTTTACATGAAATTCGCTCATTAGATTTTCCTATCAACTTGCACACAGCTTGCTACAATTAATCATTACCATTTGAAAATTATTTCACCAAATTTTAACAGAAGGGTTTTTATATAATCAATAATTTAATTGCACTGTAATAATTAAATGTGTCACAAAATTCGTCTGTTCAACGTCCATTTTAAAGTTCTCATTGCTTAAAATACGATAAAAGGAAAAATTCTGCCAAATATCACAAAATTCTAATGAGTAGATTTTGAGAAATCGTCTTTTGTGTACCATTGCTTTTTCGCCGCCATGTTTGTTTTTCTAATTTAAAACACGCGCCGTCACGCAAGTGCCCGCTGACCGCCCGCAAAACTGTGTTCAGCCACCTTAAGGTGGCTCCCTAGAGTAAATTGGCCGTGCGCAGCCTGAGCACTAGTATGGCGCGAGCTTTAAAATTCGCGCGACGTCCACGCAAAAATTAAAACAAACATGGCCTCGCAGTTTCGAAATATTCCACCCAAAAAACTTTATTAACTTTCTGTTGAAGCTCATTGTGCAAAAAGTTTGATTAGTGTAGGTCAAACATTTATGAGAGGAGACAATGTTACACCGGTTACAAGTCACTATCGATCTCCATAAGAGTAAATTTTATGCAAAAACAAAGCAGAAATTTTCCAAAGACATCAATTCTTTCGCTTCAAAAGTAGACAAACGTTAAATAGTCGAAGTAAACGGTGGGTGGAACTTTACTTAGAAAGCAAAGAAGTAAGTACACTAAATCAGAAGGAAGCAATGTTACTGTTTCTGGCCTTTGGTTCACGGTCAGTGGAAAGATCTGAAAGATCGAGCCAATTCCCGAACAAGCACTGAAGATTGTCTTCACTGGCGGAGCTCCTCGGTCACTTTATTTCTCTTAAATTTGATTTGATTTAATTATTCTAGAAGTGGCTTTAAGACAAGATAACGGGGAGTGTAAATTTTTGTTTTGTTTTGCCGACTCTACTACATTGTTTTAAAAACTTATCAGAAAAAAGGTTTCCCAAGTAATTTGCATCCTCATCGAAAGAACCTTTCCATCGACGAACCAAAATGCTTGTATTTTTTCTTGTTTCAAACGTCCTTCAACGCACATGCAAGATGCACTAGAAAATGCTTTTGCACAACGAGAAATAATTTTTACTCACAGATTGACCCTTGAAGAAAGCAATAGTTGTCCGTCGAGACCTACGGTCTTGTACGTGTAGCTGAGGACAATGGACATGATGTACGATTTATAGATCGGCGCCATCTTCTACAGCAGACTTTTAAAGAAAAACTTCGCCGTCGAAATTATCCCTAAAGAAGAACAAGGTTAAAAAAGTATCCGGAAGTGGGCTGACATTTGAAGATCTGCAAACAGTGTACAGCAGATTAGGAAATGAAGGGCTTATTGCGATCCTTGCATTGCACCGTCTTCATCTCCGACGATCCCCATCCTCACGAGTGACCACCACGGTTCGAATTTTCACTACAATAGTCAAGTACTTCGAAGAAAACATCCCGTGTTTGGTATAAAATTGAATCCGCTAACTCTCCTTTTTCAACTGGCGAGATATCACCGTAATAATCCTAATAAACGGCTTCAAAACAATGGCTTTCGTACTCTTCAAAGAAACCACATGTTTTCAGTAGCTTTGTGCATTATGCGCATGCGGGCGTGATGGCTCGCGCGCGTATTTTGCTCACACGACCCCGAATCACGCGTGTTTTTCGGATTTTTGTGACGTCAGCGCAATTAATTAACCGTGAATTTCTCGCGTTTCCTTCGGTAAATTTTTTTAAAAATCGCCTCATTTCTTAACAGTAGCAGAACCTTTGAACTGTCATTTTTTTGTCAAAATCTGTAAGAGCTAAACTCCTCTATTAAGAAAAATTACAAATTTCAAATTATTGGCAAAACCGTCTTAACGACCCCTAGTTTTTTCCACTTTAAAATGTTAAGCAAAATCATTAATATAAAGAGGCAAAGTTTAAAGACATTTCACCGCGGGAAATTAGAAATATTAGGGAAAAATGGGCAAAAATGACAAAATTACTGCCTGTTTAAGTATGCGATGTTTCCATGGCAACGGTCTTAATCCAGAAAATGAAACTTGAAAAAAGAGCCTTCTTATATGGGTAACCTTAGCGGTGAATCTCGTGAACAATATCGCAAAGACAAAGTAACTAGATTTCCTTTTGTAACGTATGCTTGATAGCTCGGATTATTAGTAAATACTCTAGGGAGCCACCTTAAGGCGCTTTCCAAAAGTCAGAACTGGGCAGCCGGACCATAGCCGGACCTGTCATTTTGACAATGAAAAATGCTTTTTTCCAAGACTGAGTTTTTGTTGAAACACCTGATTTCCTTCGTGCTTGCTATTCGGAATCTGACTGATCAGGTTGGATAGTTTTGATTAAAAGTGCTCATTATGACTGGAACGGACTGGTCCGTCAGTTCTGACAAATGGAACGGCGCCCTTTAGACATCCTGATCACGTGTTAGTCACTTGATGTAAATGAATACGCTAAGCTCTACGTCTCTGTGAAGATCGGCTTCGATCACGTGATATAGTTCAAGGAATATTCCTAATATGAACACCGGTACACTAAACAAGGCTTGTTATATTCTCCCTCGACTCCTCAAAACTTCTTTTAAAAAAAATCCTGCTGTATGTAGTTTAATCATGAATGTTAATTTTTTTATGTTGAAAACAAGAAACATTTAATGCAATGTTGGATCAAAAACGGAAAACATTCCTGATGGGATTTCTTAGCAAATTCTTCCATACTTTTTCTATTCGTCGAAAAAAAAATACTTAGCTTCGTTATCAGCAGATTGACACCGTAAAAAAGAAAAAGCTTTTTAAGTAGGCGGAACAATTAATCTTTATTTAAAGACAATAGCAGGTAGCAATTAGGTTTCTAATTTTAACCATGCACCTGTTAGGAAAACTCTGGTTAAGTGTTAGCTAAGTGAAAACCTTTTCTCACCGAGACTAAAAAACATTTCCAGTTCAATATCTTAAATAAGACAACGAAAATTATAAGATAATTTCACGTACATTTTTTAGCATTGTTGGCTCCTAGATCTAATAATTGCGACACACAATACTGATATCTTAAACTATCTCCAAGCTTTTCGAAATATTTACACTTACAATACAAACGGTTCTTGTAAAAATACTTTGGGCAGTCAAGCTTATTATATATATTATTTTAGAAATTTAGTCTAGAATAACTTTTCGGGGTACAGTATTGTTGTAGATGTAGAACTGGGTCATTTTGTTTTAAGAGATACTGTAAAAACATTTTAATTTATTCCCTAATAATTATGTATTAAAGCTGCACTCTTGAAGCGATTGTTAATTTAAAATCTTTACAAAAGATTTTCTTTTGCACTGCATTTTATACTAAAGATTTCATTTGAGGCTTTACTTCAACTAGAATGTGCAGCAATGTTTTTCAGTTCCGCCCTTAACGTTAACCTGTATTAAAATTGCTCAAATTTTACATGTAAAAGTTTCTTTGTTATATTTAGCAATTTATAGTGTTTCTGTGAAGTAATGGCTTTAGCGGCAACTTCAATCGTGTTTGATTTCATTTGGATATTTCACTTTTTAGTTCATCTACATCGTCTTCTTTTAAGCATTCTCTCATTTTCTCTCTTTCTTTCCGAAGAATTCCAAAATGGTCCGTTTTGAAGGCTGCGTACAATGCTTCGTTTATCTCTCGAGCTTTCAGCTCATTTTCACAGACAACCGCATGGCATTCGACGTGGTGTTGTGAGACATGGTGATTAAACGCGAAAATGTTGGAATCTTTTTGAATCAGTCCATAAGAAATCTTCCGCAGAGGTATAAACGCCAAGGAAACATCTTTTTCGCGTTTCCGCTCCACAAAACTAACACCTTGGTCGCTAATTTTGATGAAGTTCGTCTGAATTGTGTTTCTGTAATCGCGGTGGCCTCCCGTTTTCTTAATTTCATCTACGGCAGTTTGAATTCCCTCTATCCCTGGACAGGAATTAAAACAAAAACCTAGGTACTTCACACGAAAAGCTGTTTCACGAAAAAATGTTCGTGAGTCACTTCGACTTAGGCCAATTCCACCAATTCTCTCCTTAAATTTTTCCATCTTGATTCCTTAAATTCATCTGTCTAACACAAATTAACATGAGTTTGTTACTGCAGTCTCCATACGGAATCCGAGTGGAATGGTACTCTCCAAATATTTTCAAAAGCTAATTTAATCGCCTGCGCAATGTGAAACTTTGGAGCAACCGACAACAGCGGTGAATTTCATGAGAAGATGACAAGGTAAACATACTGGGTAAATGCAGTAATATTAGAATTGCAAATTTGTGGCTTTTTTACTCAGGGACCCTGGGAAGTTGAGAACTCATTTCAAAGTTAATGTTTGTACAACAAATGAAAATTGGCTATTAAAACAAAGTCACTTCTGTCGTTCTCCAGACAAAATATTGCATAAAAGAAATGGGATCTGAAATGTGATTAACGGACTATAGAGCGTTCAGTTTCTTTAAAGTTAAGTAACGCTTTGAATACATCTAGCCGGAAAACTACAATAGATCTGAGTATTATTTCCACTTCAACTTTATATCAATCTTATGTTTCTTATGTTTTTTTTTTTAAAAGAGTAACAGAATAATTAATTAGGATTTGTTTTGGCTGCACTGGTAACTTTTCCGTCCACTAAAATTCAGTTACAATTTCGCGGATCGGGCGCGACAAAGGGCCTGGGTCCCACCTTGATTTTAGGCCAAACTGAAACCCGCACGTACGGCAGAAAAAAAAAAGAATTTTGTGGCCGGGCCTTCCTCTTATCTAAAAAATGAGTGGTCCCCGACTTACCCACCACTGGTCCATGATGATATTTTACAGGATCGGAGTTATACTTGTTTAAACTGAAGCAGTTCTTTGAAAGTGTGCAAAGTGACAGAAAGGGAGGAAGAAAATTATTATTATTTTTTAATGTTTATTGTTTATTTACACTGGTCATTTTTCTGTTCAGAGTTTGTAGACATAAGGGACCTTAAGCAAGGACGACGACGACGGAAGTGAAAACGTTGTTAAAAAAAATGAATTTGCGTTCTTTCAAACTTAATCGCGTCTATTTGGACCCGCGCAATATGTCAAATGCAGGCGACTTTTCATGGAGTTGAATTCTTATGGATTTTATTTAGGTTCAAAAAGAGGAAGGAAAATTCGTCGTCGTATGTTCGCGTCCTCCATAAAACGGCAAATTAGGAGGTTTCACGTCGTAGTCGTGCAGTGGACGTCAAAGAAATGTACTAAAAAGCGTGATGCACGTGCAGAGCTGTTGTTTTGATCATTAAACCTATTGTTTTTTTTGAAGTCGACGTTGTGGTAGCCTGCGCGCAGACGAAATTAAACTCTGGTTAACTCCGTCTGCGAAACAACGCCGAAATCCTTGTTCTGGACTTCCAGCTGTGTACCCAGATTTGAGTACGCGCCACGATTGGCCAGCTAAAAAAGGCCTTTGTTTTGTTTGTCGTGATCGCCAGTCAGGTTGAAGGGAAATTCGAAACGCACTTCCGGTAATTCGTTGAGTCCGTTGGGGGTCCAGAACAAGGAACTCTGCCGCGCTGCTTCGCAGACGGTACTAATCAGAGTTTATTTATCGTCTGCACGCAGGCTACGTTGTGGTCGTCGTCGTAGTTGCTTAAGCTCCCTATGGAGAATTAAATCCCGGAGCTCCCTTCGAGATTTTAACCGCGGTGGACTCAGTACTACCGTGTTAATAGTTGCTGTGGTTACATGTAATTACGGTTCATTCGCCTTATTTGGATGAATAATTACGTTTAAAAACTGAAGCAGCTGTTTTATTGACATTCCATTTTAACGAATTCGATATTTAATTGTGATTTTAACACGATGTAAACGAGATCAAACAGCTAAGATCACCCTCCTTCAGCTTTTCTTCCGAGGTCACAATGAAACGATGTAATAATCATAGAAAACACATCAAAGATTTCAGTGGAATTGCATGGGTGTTATAAGATCCAAACAGCGAACATCGAAAGACTGTGAAGATTATAGGAAAGGAAATCACGCCATGGTTAAACGCCTAAGTTTAAAAAGTTTAAAACAAGAATACGAGTTAGAGCCCTCGAGAAGTTTCATAGTTCGCTTCGCAGGAAAAACCGAAACATCGAAGCCTGGAGGTGAAAACATTGATAAATGTCTTAGAAAACTTTACAAGGAAGTTGGCGATAATTTAAGCAGTCTCCCAAGAGTTTGTTTAGAAATTTCATCTACGGATGTTAAAGTTCGATGGCTGCAAGTTGATGGTGATCAAGAAGACATTGAGGTGCCATTCAGTCGGATCTCATTTGTCGTAGCTGATAAAAAGCACCAACTTTTCGCATTCAATGACTTTGTTTCGCAGAAACCGAAGAAGGCCGAATGCTACGCTTTCATCTGCAACGAATCGGAGAAATCTGATGTGGTTGCAAATGCTTTTTCGGAAGCCTTTAAAAGCGTTCACCAGCGTCCACGAAGGGGATCGACTTTATCCGCGAAAGAAGGCGGAAATTAAAGAGTTTGTCAACTTTTGTTAGCGGCCACGGGATCTGCAAGAAAAGCTTCACCGTAGTTCGTAATAATTTACCCAAAGACTGTATATTTAAAATGTTTTGTTAGGAAACAAGTCAGCTGACAAGTTAGTTACAGAGACCATCCGCGATTTAAAGAAGGAAAATTTAGTGGAAACGGATGACTCACCAACCAGTTTTGATTATGCTAATCTGAGGGCATAAAATCGTACTTCGTTCAAACGAATGTTTTTCTTTTACTCAACAAATTAGTTTAGTGCTTCTTGAACTGATTAGCAACTAAGAACCGTAAAGATATTAGCACTTAGAAATTTTCTCCCTAAAATACGTTTTTTTGGTTTCGTGTTTAGTTTTGAAGGTGTAATTTCCACGAGGAAATATCTTGAACCTCTAAGAGATTTTCTATTTTTAACGCATTAAGGTTTTTATTGTGTGATGGACAACTGATAGAGCGTGAAATTTAATAAAAAACAAATGAAATTTTTTTTCTCTGTTGATTCAAAAATGACCAGATTTCAAGACTTTAAAGAGGAAAAGTAATGAGACATTGATTTAATTTTGCAGTAAAATCATAGACGTAATTTTCTAAACGTACACTGTACAATATTACATTTAAAAAACAACAATAAAAGGTTTGTAGGATGCACTTCGCTGTTTAGTGAGGTAATGCTAGGTAAATGTTTTTTTTTCTCTTTCGGAAATGCATTTCCCGGAAAGGCAATTAAATCCCAAAAAACGTTTAGAAAATATACATTTAGATGGATCTTTTAAGACATTTCTCAAAGCTCCTCTTCATCTTCCACATGATGCTGTGGTTGTTCATATTTAAAAGATTTTCGGATTTTATAAATTAGCATGCCTTGAGAAGTGTATTGTTGAACTGAATTTTGTGACTACTATGAATTAACAGATGTCAAGATTTTCACAGAGGTTATTCATAAAACAATCTGTAATCACATACTCTAGAATTCATATTTTAAAACACCCCATTCTGAGTGTTCAGGTTTGTTTTCCTCCTCAATTGATTAGTGGGGGGCTGAAACGGAGGCCGCTTCAACACAGGCATCCCGCAAAAGTAAGCGGGTCACCCGAGGGCAGCCTGTTACCCCGTGAAAAATTGATAAGTGACACTCGTCACAGATCTGGCGTCACCCAGATCGTTATTTTCCTTACTCATTAGTTTAAGGCAACCAGAAATAAGTGCCTACAATCTCTTTGTAATCATTGCAATTTTCTTGACTTGTGGGATGTTTTGGTAATTCTTTGCTTAATTACACCAAGTCTTAAGATCATTTGTTTGTTAACTATGACCGGATGAATCAATGAAATGTGTGTAAACAGCAACTAAATTAGTATTTGATAATCAAAATAAGCCTTTTTCTTGAAACGGTCAATGCGCATGCGCATTATCGCTTTAAACAAATCACTTCACTTACTCAAGTGAGATCGTCTAGTAATGCTTTATTAAAGCGTGATAAATACATGTAGCTGATTTCTATAGTGCAATCACAATTTGAAATAAAATCGCTTATTTTATTCAAGGTCTAAAAGGATGCGAGACCTATTGAAACCGTCGCTCTATAATCAATCGTCTTATCGGTCTTGTCACAGCTACTCGAATTGAGGAAGAGTCCGCCATCTTGATAGTTTCAAATAGAACAGGGTTCGCTCCTTAATTCCAGGTCTGTTTAGCACTAATTGGAAGAGAAAGAGTCTCCCAGCAAAGACTGAAAATACGAACGGCCCTGATGTGGAAGTCGGATCAGCTTCATATCCAGACTCCTCAGCGCGCTGTTCGGTTCGGTAGTAGCCTGCGTGGCAAGCGTTTCTGTGTGGTTTAGGAGCAAAGAACGAGGAACGAGAGTCAAAGACCGCGCGACAAATGGCGCAAGTCAAAGAGCGGGGAGGGGGTGGGGAAGAGAGGAAGGAAACAGCGTTTCCTTCGTTCCCCTCCCCCACCCCCCTCTTTCATCTTTTGGCTCTCGTTTCATTTCTCGCGCGGCCAAAACCGAGAATCTCCGTTCCTCGGTCTTTCTCCGAAACAGCTCCGTTCCTCGGTCTTTCTCGGAAACAGCACGGAAACGCTTGCTACGCAGGCTAGTTCGGTAGTTAAACTGCCGCTTAGGTCACGAAAGTTCGGATAGGGAAAATGAGTGAAAACTTGAAACGTCCTCCAACGGCGGGAAGTGGGTGATAGACTGAGGACTGTAGTCAAAGGCTGGTCATCGCGCGTACTAACTGAGGAATTCGCAAAGACAACGCGCCTAAAAAGCTAAATCCTTTTGGAAACCTGTGCGATTTGATATCACCCATCTTCTTGTCTGGGACAGGACATGCACGGCGTAGTTTTTGATCTAATGGGTTGCGTTATATTCAGGTGTAATAAAAGAACAAGTGAATTCTTCAACGAGAAGCCTTAACTGCCTGACTAAAGGGCAGGGGGTGGAGATCTGGGAAGAATGCAGTGGCATTGCATGCAGGCGGCCTCTAATCACATGGAACGGGGGTTATAATTACATTGATGATTATCGAAAATAGAGCGCTGTGATTGGCTAGGAGCTTCGCACTATCCCGCTATAATCACCGCGCGGTGATTATAGCATTGACGGCTAGCAGTTTTCAAAATGGCAGCCACATTTTTTGATGTTTCGGGGTCGGAAATTGATCAATAATTTTATTTTCTCGAATAATCATCAATGTAATTATACTAAAACAATTAGTCGCCTCAGGCGACGTGAATATTGGCGAATAGTCACCTCGACTTCGTCTCGGTGACTATTCGCCGATATTCACGTCGCCTTCGGCGACTAATTGTTAAATAACCTTTGTAACTGAAGACTACCATATATCATAAAGTAATGAGTTTTTCTGGTGTTAAAATTATATATATTTTACTAAAAATATTTTGAAATTTATTGCTTTCTCAGTAAACTAACGGTTCAAATAAAGAGTATTGTTTTAAATAATTCCAGTCAATTTAAGTTAAGTTCTGCTTGTTTATCAGATTAATAAGGTAAAATTTGGAAACTCAATACTTAAAATCTCGCAAAACCTCGATATGTTTAATGCATAGTTAAAAACATATCATGAAACTTACAATTCGCGAATGTGATAAACAATTCAAAACTATCTTTCCATTTTCATGAAAGGGTTTTCGTGGGTCAAACCATAAAGCACAAACTGATCGTGGGAAAATCTGTGCTTGTTAATCTCCAAACTATAAACTTTTTAAAACAGTTTTTAGTTTCTTCTTTGAAAGGATTAACGCTTTAGTCGCCTGAAAGAAGCTAATGATCGAGGCGTTGTAGGATAATTATACAACCCTGTGCATAACAAGCTTACACCATCCACTGATCGACTAGCCGGATTATAAGTGCACGCTAACTTTAAAGAATATGCATTCAGAAGGGGAACGAGAAGAACTTATAGTGAAAGAAAATTAGATCGTTTAAGAGTACTGTAAGTAAATATTAATTGTTTTGGGCTGTAAAGTTTATTATTCCTTGCAGAGATGAACAAGCTTTCAACAGGTCAAAATACTTGCAATTGGTGACGTCAGATCCTTCCGGGAACGTAAAACCAGTGACGCAAACAGAGTAGTCGAGTAACCACGGCTCATTATGTTAAAAGAACAGAAAACACAATATCGTGAAGTAAATAAGTGCCTTTTACTCTTTCTTGCGTTATTTATCAACAATAACTTTGTCTGGATTCTTCTATAAATTGCAGCACCATTCAGTTAATCTGCTTTTATGACGATGCGGTAATACATGATAACAGCTCGTACTCTGCGACACAGAGAGCAAATACACTGTTCCAAGACTGCAGCTGTTTTTTCGTCTCCTATTTATCTTTCCAAGCAAGTTTTTGTCTTGCCAGACTGTAAGTACATTTGTTATGTGCCCAAAACTATTACAGTTATTTTTTAAAAAGAGCTTCTGGCATTTATAGGTTGTTAAATGAAGCGTTCACTCTTGGGCAATTATATGAAAATCTCCGTCCTCAACGTTAACCCCAGGAGCCGATCCTGTTGAGACTTAAGCTCAGATCAGCGTGATCAACTAAACACACTATTGGCTCTCGGAATACAGTTCCGCTCAGGTGTCGGGTTCAAATCACAAACTAAAGACTATACTTAACATACCGATCTGAAACATCAACGTGTTCCCTTAAGGATTTTGCAATATATATATTGCCCTAACGGAGGTAAATATAGATCTGCGGGAGTTTTCAGCTTATAATTTGCAGCTCTACAACAAAGTTTTGACTGAGTTGTTTTTAAACTCACGGACACGAACTGATCTTCTTGTTCAGTTCCTTGTCCCCTTTTTGGTAGGCGAGCTTTTCAAATCTCGAGTAGGCAAACTTGTTGTTAGTCTCAGAAAAGGAGTCACACTGATTTCACCGTTCATTGCTCCGTAACCACAAAGGCTCCAAAGCCGGCTTTTAAATTTAAGATTGACCTACCTCCCTCTAAGTTGACAAAAACGGTTCCAAATATTAATGTTTAAAATAATGCCTACCGACAAACAAACACTACCCGAATATATAGATGTCTGTATTGCTCTGATCATTTCGATGCAGACTGGGTTTTTGTACACATACATTTATGAATACTTTGGCGGTACGGTCAAGGAGATCTAGTGTTCTAAAGCTTACATTTTAATAGCTTGACAGAAGGCGAGTTTGGTTTAATTTATGAATAATTTATTCAAATAAAATTCCTCGAACTGCATCTCCGGTTTCCGGCGAAGCAACTCAACCATACTAGTGTATAAATTTTTTGTTCTAATTTTGAGCAACAGCTTTGAATTTCCTGGTCTTCTGCAAGCAGTTTCAAGTAGGGTGTTTTTCGCTATAAACATTTTCTTGAACAATTATCTGGTACTCGACAAGTAAATTTAAGTAGCAAATACCCAAATCATATGATTTGTAACGGAGTTTTGTCCGGGCTTTTTGTCACAGAATTTTCCTGTAGGAGGTATTTTTGATACTATTTTTTCTCAGGTCGTTTTCGCGCAATGTTACAAAGCGGTACTTATTAATTTGTTTTATAAACGGTCAAGAATCAAACCTTAAAACCCACCAACGCCAGGGGTAAATTTTATTGGTTTCATTAGCAAAAAGTCAGCTAAATATTGAGCGCAAATAATTTTGATTGAAGGTAGTTCAATATCGTGACAAAAAAACCATTAAACGCTCTTCTGCTTCCCATATAAGGAAGCCTCAATTAATATTTGTCACTTTCAAATTCCCACCGGGGATGCAGAGAAACCATTGAAAGGCAATCGAGCGAACTGGTAGATTATAAAAGACATGTAAATTAGTTGTCTACATATTTCTGGTTCTCATTATAAAATCTACATTGTGTTTACGGTGCTTTAATTTCCTCAAATATGTAAAGGGTGTGTTCTGCTACAAGGACGACGAGAGACTTGTGACAGGAGAGGGATCTATTAAACTGTAGTGACCTGCAAAGTTATCATGTCTCAGTACGATCGCGAGCGTCAGGGAAGTATTACCTCTCCTATAAGCCCAGGACCACGTAGAGAAAGCAGCGCTGCGTTCTTCAAGGGATCGTTGTACGTCGCTAACGCTGAGAAAGACTGGATTGATATCCAGAAGAATACATTCAGAAACTGGTGCAACGAGCAAGTTAAAGATTATGGCGTGGAAATTACTGGAGAATTAAGCGAAGCCTTTGAGGACGGTACCTTGCTTGTGTACTTGGTAGAGTCGATTTCTACGAAGAAAGTCGGAAAATACAGCAAGCGTCCTAAGCTGTACGCACAGAAGCTTGAAAATATAACAGCTGCTTTGAAGCTTCTGGAAAGCGATGGAATAAAACTCGTGAATATAGGTACGTGTACGTATAGCGCGCGCGTGACAGTTGACAATTTCCCTTACCGGCTTTATTATTCCCTCACATCATACAACAATACAAACGAATGTTAAGTAAACATAACGGGGAAGTGATCTACAATTATATAAAAAAGTATGACAAGAATTCCTCGTCTTCGGGTCACAAAACTCGATTAATTTCAATCATAAACATTCTTTGCGAAGATTTTTCCTTGTAAGCGATAGGTAGGGATATCACGCAGGAACAGAAAGCGAAGTACATGTCATTTTCATCACCGACTTTGTTGTCAGTTATAAGAATTGGAATCCGGTTGTTCACTGCTGGATTTTAATGTAATTTTTTGTTAAATAACTGTTTCAACCTGTATCTTTGCACTTTCATTTGTACTTGTTACTTCTTCCTACCTCCTGATATTGCACGTGAAAATTTACGCACGCAATCAGTCCAAACCAAGAGAAAAAAAAGGGATATTTAAAGTGAGTTTCGCTCCAAATCTCTGGAGAGTCGACCCTGATGAACAGAATTAGTTAGATCCATTATTTCTATTGTAGGTAAATACTTACGAAACTTTCATTTAAAGCTCGAAACTCATTAAGTATTCATTATATAGGTCTACGCGCTTTGCGATTAATAATATATACGTTTTTCTTTTGAAATCAATTTGTGATCACAGATGTTAGATTTAAAGGATCGCAGTTTCAGAAGAGGAAATGGAATGTTATTTTTATAAATCGAGTTAATTTAGTTTTTTGGATTTATACAGGGTCAAACAATAAACTTTGATTTACGACCTACTTCATCACATTGATTCTATTCTTCTAGTTTCCGTTCAGTTCATTGATCTATCTCTGTTGGCGTGGTAACAAAATATCAGGTCAAAGTTGGTTGTTTTTTGGTGGCCACGTAGAAATTTATTAAAAAACGAGAGAATTTAGCTCTCATTTCAAAGAAAATTTTAGCAAATGTCTGAAAGATTAGAACCGCCTTGGATAAAAAGTTTTAGGGATAAATATGGAGTTTCAGTACGTTCCACGTTTAAAAAACCTTCATTGACGGTTATCATGAATCCATTACCTTTTTTTCAGACTTTTCAAGTAACTTCAGATTTCTAATTCCTTTTTTAACATATTAGCTGCTGAAAACTTTTACCTTCTCTGTAAAATATATATTGCGCTGGACTGATGAATATTGGCTTATCTTAAAGGTGTACTTTTGTTTTCTTTGTTTTCACGCAGAAAAGAAATCTGGTATATTTTTCGTGGAAGCTACAGTAAGCTAAGTAAATTCAGAATTCAAAAGATCTAAAATGTGGTGATTTTGTAAGATTTGATAAGCCCTTGCATGCTGCAGTATAAATTGTAACAAACAGGAATAGGTCCGCAATGTGTGTACTTTTGAACAAAATTATATATATGGATTGCGCACAGAAAGTTATGCGGAGAAGGCGTAGCACCGGGGTTTGTTTTTGGTTTAGTACACAGTACAATTACGCGTTATGGCCACTACCTTAAGCATGCGCACAGCTGTGTGCACATGCGCACAACTGCGCACACCTGTTTTGACCTAATTAGGACTCATCAGCGTGGTGTAGTCTTTTAGGCGAAGGGTCTCGCTAGCGATAACTGACCCGGCCGTTTATTGCCAAGGTGAGTGCAAAAGCAATCCTTTAAAAGCCATCTTTTGACCGTACACATGGCTATGCCTTGCTGACGAAATAAATACTCATGGCTTCCACTTCCCGGGTAATTTGGCTTTAAGCATGAGTAAGGTACTGGCCACGCCACGGAGTTTGGAGTCTTGTTTTAGAATAACCATGAGGTTTTTCTGATTACTTAGGCAACGAGGACATCGCCAATGGTAACGTCAAGTTGATACTGGGATTATTATGGAGGCTGATTCTTCATTACCAGATCAGCTCCAGTGGGAGCGCATCCGGGAAACAGCTTTTGCTCCTGTGGCTCAAGAATGCCATTCCAGAGGTGGGAATCAGAAACGTAACAACAGACTGGAACAGTGGCGTGGCCTTAAATGCGTTGAATGACTTCTGCCAACCAGGCCTTTGCCCGAATTACAAAAACCTTAATCCTGATTCAAAACTCTTCAACTGCGGTGAAGCAATGGACGCTGCAGAGAAGACTTTTAAAATTCCGAAGGTGTTGTCTCCAGAATTCTTGTCAAGTCCATATGTGGACGAACTGAGTATGATGACTTATCTCTCATATTACACGCAGCCGGGATCGATCGGAGAAAAGAGAACGTTGGAATACATCAACGAAGCGGCGCCGGGACTAAATGTTGAGAACTTCAACACGGATTGGAACGATGGCAAAACGTTGTGCCGTTTCCTGGAAGCGCAGAGTCCAGGCATTATCCCTGATTTTGAAAACATCGATCAGAAGAGCCCCTTGGAGAATGCCAGTACAGCTCTTAGAGTCGCTGAGGAAACTTTTGGAGTGAAGGCAGTGCTTACACCAGAAGAAATGGTGAGCCCGGATGTAGATGAGCTGAGCATAATGGCCTACATGCTGCAGTTTCGCAACGCTGAAAAGCTTCAGAGCCAGGCGCACTTGTTCGTTGCTGAGGGCTCAGGAATAAAAAGAGGAGTACGTGGTAAAACATCAGAGTTTACAATCTTTGGACGGAAAGATATCGGGTTTGGTGGCATCCGCGTCCAAGTAAAAGGCCCCACCGGTGAGACATCCTGCCCGGTGGAGACGTATACTGATCACGACGGTTCCCTTAAGGTTCGTTTTGTCCCCTTTGAAACTGGTCCGCACACCATATCAGTGAAGCACTTCGGTAAAGAAATCCCTCAGGGGCCATTCAATGTCATGGTGCATGAGAATGTTGGAGACGTTCATGTGTCCGGTGCGGGAATAAAAAATGCGGTGGTTTCCAAACCAGCAGAGTTTATTGTTCACACCAACGACGAAAATTCTCCTCCGGTCACCGCTTCGGTGGAAGGACCAACAAAAACCTCGACCTGCAAAATTGATCCCCTGGGAAATGGAAATTGGAGGGTAACATTTACCCCCAAGGAAGTGGGCGAGCACAAAATCCGGGTTGAGGTTGGTAGCACTCCGTTACTTGGCAGTCCGTTCACGTGCAAAGTGGGTGATCCCTCAAAGTGCAGTGTGACAGGGAACGGTAAGTAGGTTTTGCCTTAAGTTGTCACAAAATAGTTTGTAACGCAATCCTCCAACTTACAAAATCTGTGCCACACATTCTGTGGGCAGATAACTCAATTATTTAGAGTCAGACAACTTTACAACTCACGCACCGTTTCCTCCGTATAAAAGGGCAATCATTGAAGAGGTTCGCTTTCTTTTCAGAGGATTCACGGCAGTCGGCTTTAGGACGTCCGACCTCCTACGAAGTGGACACCTCCGGAGCAGGACTAGGGGAATTGGCCATTCAGTGCAGGGGCCCCGGCGGAAATGTTCCCGTGGATGTGCGACCAACTGCGCCCGGGAAGTATAATGTGACATTCATTCCCAACAAGCCGGGAGAGTACAGCACTCATTTTGTGTTCAACGGAGAGGATATCCCAGGGAGCCCTGTAAAGTGTTTGGTGAATGATCCCACTAAAATTGTAGCGCACGGAGATGGACTTCATCAGGTGAAGTATCACGTGATATCACAGTGACGGACTTAGGGGGAGGGAGAGGCTCGAGGTAGGGGCGACACCCTGTTGTTTTAGCCCATTCCCTGAAATTTTCTCGATCCGTCCCGAGATTTCAGTCTTTGAAGTAAGAAAATAGCCGCTTGAAACCTCTTGAAACAGGCATCAAAAGTTATTTTAAATCTGCAGTTTTAGTAGGCAGTTCAAAGGTCTGTCGAAAAAGCAGCATTTGAACAAACATATTCAGTAAAATCAAATTAGCCAATAAGAAAGTCCCGCGCGGGAAACATGCGACCTTTGTTAAGTGCACGAAACATGTTGCCGCTGCACGGAACATGTCTTCCGAATCACGAGCAAGAAAGCGTTCGAATTGTTTCGCACACGGCCCGAAAGCGGCCATAAATACCAAGTGTGGAAAAGCACTGAACGATGTAACCAGTTCAAAGCGTGAAGAATAGTCAGCGTCAAACGTTTTCTCCTCAAGGGCGCTTTTCAAGACTGTAAGAAAGATGTAGTATATAAAATTCCCACTAGAAGAGCAGAAATTTTAATTCTAATTTTGTTCGCCACAGGTGACCACGGACTCCGAGGCAGAATTCTTTATCACTCTTCAAGGTGCTGGTGATGGGGAACTGAAGGTTTATGGTGAGGCACCATACGGACATTTTCCTGTGGACCTTCTACAGTCCCCTGACGAGAAAGATACCTACATCGTACGATACACCCCCAAAGGGGTAGGGGTGCACAAAATTCACATCCTCTTCGCTGGTGAACCCGTGAAAGGCAGTCCCTATATAGTGAAGGTAGGAAACTATAATTAATTATAATAATTATTAATTATTGATGTTTAAAATTAATCATTTTTAATGTATTGTTTACGAATGGTGGAGAGGCGCTGTTATGTACGAATTCGATTTAGTTCGACTCTGAGAAACACTAATGGTAAAATAAATCAATGATGCGTTAAAATTCCTAGCAGAGCGCTACTCAATAGCTTTCAATTTTAGAGCCACATAACATTGCTCATGGTTCAGATGATCGAGTTTACACCTGACCCGTTTACTTTCTACCAGGTTGCTGACCCCAGGCAAGTCACAATCTTATCACGTAAGGTGGGACAGGAACCAAAGCGCTTCACGGTGCGTCATGAGGTGGACATACCCGTGCAGGTGCCTGACTCGGCTGGGGAGGGCCAACTGGAGGTATCTGTTTTAGGTCCTGATCAGCAAAGTGTCCCTTCTACCGTCACCAAGGAGGATGATGGGTATCATCATATCCGGTTTGTACCTCGTCAAACAGGTTTGCACAAAGTGCGGGTCATGTATGGTGGCAAGGAAGTATCCGGTAGTCCGTATGATGTTAAAATCCGCGACTCTACAAGCATGAAGGTTAAGGTGCAGGAAATGGAACAGATGAGGACTGGGTATGCGACTCGCAAAGAGGTATGGGGACGTTCGCTGTATAACAGTATCAATAGCAGTGGCCCTTAAAAAGACTATGGTGCGAGTATTCCTTCTTATCAAAAATTCCCGGTTTCTGTAGCAGCAGTAGATCTTACGATTAAAATCTTTCGATTGTGCCCTGTTTAATGCAAGCTTTTTGTCTGTGTTGAAGGTTGATGTTCCCATTGAGGTACCGGAGGAAATTGACGAGATTTCCGCTACGGTTCAAGATGAGGATGGCAAAACAGTCAAATCGTCGCTGACTTTAGAACCCGATGGCTTGTACCACGTAAGGTAAGAAATCCAGCTTACAAACCCGCGATGGAGGATTGCTTGACCATCATTTTTCTTGACGCACCCAGACAATAGACAAATATGTTACATGCTGGCATCTTCAAAACGGAAGATTAGTAAGCGAAGCCAAGGCAAGGATTGGTCGAAATCTCGCGATGTTGTCGGAAAAAAACCTCGTTCCCAGGGCTTTTCTCTTCTAAAAGTGTAAAGCACTGGGGCGAGGCTGGGTTTAGCCTGAAGTAAGCGTAACTCTTGTTGGCTCAACGGCACTTTTTTCTCTTTTACACATTTTTTGCTCATCTCCCTAGAAATACTAGAAGATAGACTATATATTAGATGTCAATATCAATTTGAAGCTCCTCGGACACACGATCTGTTTCTCTCTTAAACGGTTTCAATACATCGTTAACTTCAGTTGCGTATTGGCAAAACACTTAAACATGTTGAAACATGTATGGTATCA
This sequence comes from Porites divaricata, assembly GCA_038088405.1. Taxonomy (NCBI): domain Eukaryota; kingdom Metazoa; phylum Cnidaria; class Anthozoa; order Scleractinia; family Poritidae; genus Porites; species Porites divaricata. Next base: position 804,467 of record JBBMOI010000017.1, read on the forward strand.
TCAGTGCAGTGCCTCAAGGACAGCGAAACACTATGGGTAGGTATCTGTTCGGTCTTCTTAGTCTTGGCTCTTTTTTTGAATCTAAAAAATTGCACATTTATTCTGTAAAACAGCGAAAACGAACAATACTTTAAGGGCTTTGATAATTGAGTGATCAAACCAAAGGATTAACATGGATTTTAAAGGCGAGTATCTCATTTCACAACATAAACTATGACACCTGGATTATGAAAAGGTCAACATTCTTTGGCTGTTTAAAATTAGTCAAGTGATTATAAAGCGTCATTTGCGTTTGGTCGGATAAAACGCAAACGCTAACGGAGACGAAGAAAGGATTGAATTCAGGTTTCGACTACGGCAAGCAGTTTGTAATATCTCAATATCTAATTCCTGAAGATGAGATTGATTATTGAGATGTAAAAACCACAATTTTATTAGCTTTTATTCGGCGCTGTGCACGTTAGAGAATTTGATTGTGACCAAGATTATTGATTATAACTTCAGGTAAGCATAGATTTTCGTACATATACCAGTTGATGTAATAGTGGCAGCGTAGTCATTGTAGTAACTTAGCTCTCTTACAACTACTATAACGTGCGAGAAACTAGAGGCATTTTGGCACTGTCAAATTTCGTCTTTTTGAGAGCGCAGTGTCAGTATTTTGTATAACAGACTTCGTGTGGAAGTCTAGTACCAACTTGTACCTTTCCTCATCTTTCCTCGGGTATTGTATTTCTTCAAGAGCCATAATACCATCATGGCTCTTGATTTCTGTCTGTCTCTATTGTGTCTTTCTTTCAGAGAGCGGAACCTATCATTTCAGATACTTCAAACTTTGCGTTCTTAATTCTTTTATCTTCCACGTCTATTAACGGAAACTGTCTTAATATTTGCTGTACTCGTACTTAAAAAATCTTGAAAGTTGTTTACAGTTTAGTCTCTGAAGCCTTCCATTGTTGTTTCAACCCAATATTACATTCAATATAACATGTCTTTGACACCAACAGTAACCAAGAGAGTTGCTGCTATTAATTGAGAATAAACTATATTTCGACACAAAATTTGAAAGTAAGCTTAATCTCTTGTGTTGATCTTTCTACCCTTTTGGAGCGTAATTTCGGGGACAATTGTATCAGTTACTAATCACTTATATCATTTACCACCTATATTGAACGTAAAGGTTGAATACGGCACACAAATTCATAGAAAATATCTTTAATGGGCCACAATTTAAACCAAATTGAAAATCTCATTTCGTGTTTTGTGCTCTTGCGCAGAAAACATTGCTGCACAGGATCCCCCTCAGTAGCAAAATGCTCACAAAGGATTTATCGGAGGCAAAACCACAACGAAAGATTTTAATATCTGCCTCAGGCTGCTTAGCGCGGGAAAGTCAGTCACTCATGTTTCGCGTTCACCCGAGGACGACACAGCGATACACAGGGTCTCCAAGTTGGGTACTTCAATCCCTACATCGCGAACGAAAGTTTCTTTTTCAATCCCGTAATCCCGACGCTTTTTATCGTTTTATCCTGATCCCGAAAATACGTTTTAAAAATTCTTTACGGACGTTCTAGACAAACACTGGAAGGTAACGGGATGAAAGATAGGCGCATCATAGACACTTGACACTTAACATTTCTCGTAAAATTGAGAAATCCCTTATCCTGTTCTTAATTAGAATTTCGAATCTCACTGCCCCTTAACTGTGAAATCCCGAATCCCGCGGGCTTTCAAATAAGCCAAATTCGGGATATCCCGAAAAGAATCTATTGAAACTCTCACGACTGGTTTCAGTTTTACTCTCTTTTAATTGGTTCAAAGAACGAACGACGTGGTACGAGGATACTTTTAGAACAAAAATAACGCAATCACGAAATTGTTTTGGGCTCTTCATTGAAAACAACTCTTGCAAACGGTTAATTGAGTGATGTTATTACAACTTTTCTTTTAGATTTGTTCCTTACAAACCCGGCCGATATACAGTGGATGTCCGATGTGGAGGACAGTCCATTGAAAACAGTCCTTTTGTAATGAAAATCTCAGAAGCAGAGACAATGTCTGTAAAACTCAAAGAGTTTGAAAAACCGGTATGGTGTAGATAATGTTTCCCTTCTCTTGCGTTATGTTTTAGTTAGTGCTTAAATAAATAAACTTGCGTCAGATTTTTTCACGATATTCGTATTGTAGTCAGTTCTTTCTGAGACTGGGCACCGTGAGGTCGGCAAAAAGTTTCGGTTCGCGTCTTAGAGATGATGTCCACAGCCTCTAAAAGAAAATAACTAAACATCGAGAACACATCTTTTAAAATGCAATTATTCTTGCTACGCGACTGAACATTTTTTTTCCTTTGTAAATACGCCTTCAACTACAAGGAAAATACTTAACACAGTTTGTCGAGGGCCCGAGGCTGCATCATTTCAGATGAAGAAATTCCCCTTCTTGTGTAAACGCCATTAATCGATTAACTATTACTTCTCACTCCCCAGGGTGAAAACAAATATTACGTGGGTCGCGAAGTTGACGTTCCCATGGAGATCCCTCCTGGGGTTGATGATGTCACTGCTTCTGTATATGACCCGGATGGAAAACTAGAGAGTTCTACCTTCCAGAGGGAGCCGTCCGACGGTCTCTATCATTTGAGGTTTATTCCTAAAAAGGCAGGGCAGCATAAGGTGAGGGGAGTCTGGGATCCAGTAAAACGAAGCAAGTTAAACAAGTGAGCTGGTCTGGCCAACCGAAATATTGTTTGAATAGAATCAATACACGTTATAATCAGCTTTGCAATAATCTTTGGGATTCTCGTTCGTTGTTCTTTTAGCTGATTAGACATCTTTTCTTGAGACCTAACGTTGACAACCAGAAAGACCTTTGTCCATGGTTTTTGCAGTTTATTTCTTTATCAGTGCAACTGTCTCTTAAGTTGGTGTATTTTGCCATAGCACCTTTGTCGATGTTATGTAATGTGAATTCTGTTCATGCATTCGTGCATCAGAAACTTTGGTTGTAATGACAGTCACTGGAAACTCTATACTGAGTCTGTGTGTAGGCCTGACATCCCAAAACTTGACCTTACTTTCTTGAAATCCAAATAACCCATTTTGCTACGTCTCGATAAGTTCAGCGGTACTTCTTATTCGGATCGATTTTAATGACTGCATGGTTTTAACTTATTCTCTTCTTACCTAACTTTTATCCGACTTGAAATCTGAAAAAGTAACGAGTATCTGATAAAATACTTCAATGGTGAAGTGGCAAACTGATCGATGTTTGATCCTAAATGCAATGCTATGGCCCAGAAAATGCATGATTCGAAGTCCTGTAGTCCAGTTTACAGTTTTAACTAAACACTCGAAAAGACAGCCTTTGCCAAAACTCTTCCGCTTATGGTGTAACTTTCCTGACGAATTAGAGAGATTTAGAGTGACGTTTACTGCAAACGGCAAACGTGAATTCTCACCACGTGACCAAGTTTTCCCTTGGCCTTCTGTTTACTGTTTATTATAACTACACGGAAATCAATACATGGAGGGGCGGATCCAGTCCTTCAGATGGGGGAGGGGGGCCCGGTCATCTAGACCCTGAGATATGGGGGGAGCCCGGCCCCCCCGGGCTCCTCCCCTGATATCCTCCACTGACATGTACACCAGTTTGATCCATAAGAATTGATTTAAGCTGTTTTTATCTGCTCATTTTCTAATATGAGAATTTCTCAACTTGAATCTGAAGTTTGCCGTAAATGGCTCTAAATCTCTCTATTCCCTCTCTATTTACTTCTCCCTTAAGATCGACATTAAAAGCGGAGGACGTTCCGTGGAAAACAGTCCGTTTCCCTTAAACGTGGTTCAGCCCAATAACGCTGTGGTTCGGTTACGCCAGCCAGAGGAGGCCGACAGCAACTACCTCGTTCGACGGGAGCTCGACATCGCACTGGACGCAACCGAAGGCACTCAGAACATGTCATCGCATGTCGAAGGCCCCGATAACGAAAATGTGCCGTCATCGTTTGACAAAGGGGATGATGGGTTGTACCATGTTAAGTTTGTACCCTACCAACCGGGAACATACAAGGTAAGGACTCAGTTTTCCGTTTTAGATAGTTTGGATTGTAGTTGTCGGAAGGGATCGAAAAATCTTACGGATTCTATCACAAAACCATTTATGAATTTGTCGTCCCGCACTCCCCGCTTCCCCGTTAAACGTGATTGTTTTTTTTTTGCCAGTTTAGCACCGGGCTGTATTTTTCTTCGCGTATTTATCGTACATCTCTTCTCGCTTGGTGGCAGTCCTATAGTCTCCCTGGCTAGATACTTGTCTCAAGCCTTCCCGTGCCAGGAAAAATGCATGTTTTCTGGCGCTCCGCAGAAGAGACACTGGGCACATGTTTGCCCGTTTTGTACCCGCTCCATGTCTTCATATGCTTCATACTAGTTGCCTGTTTTGCGACGCCAAATTGATAAGTTCGGAGCTATATTTCTCTGATCTCTTATGTTTGCTCAATACTATTATCATGGTTTAAAAGTGCTCACTTAACGATTGATTATGACGCTTTCTATTTCCCACTCAGGTTCATGTTAATAGTGACGGCATTCCAGTGGCCAGCAGTCCTTTCCTAATAAGAGTTGGTGATCCGGGCAAAGTTCAGGTTGCGCATGTGCGCAGTGAGGAGCTGCATGCTGAGCGAATTATCAAGAATGAGGTGGACCTGGCAGTAGAGACCCCGTACGGCATGGATGAAGAGGAAATAACCGCCAAAGTGACTAGTCCTGATATGGAGAACGTACCGTGTTATGTGACCAAGGAAGGCGATAATCGCTATCACGTGAAGTTCACGCCACACAAACCTGGTCCATATAAGGTAAAGGGATCAAAATCTCTCCAGGTCAATCACTTTGCTGCTAAGTGTTAAGATGGTCAAATGATGCTTAACTTAACCTGAAGACGCGCGCGCAAGAGGAAAGAAAAATGAGAGGAGGCTACTTTCTCCTTCGCGTGTTCCCTTTGCGCGCTGTATAAAGAGATCTATAATTCTTTAAATTAACTTCGTTCACGCGTGGTAAAAAACACAGGGTAACTCCGACACTTTGCATTCTCAGGTCGATGTCCGTTATGGCGGCGTTCCAGTCCAGGGTTCTCCCTTTACAGTTAATGTAACAGACCAGACACAAGGTGTTCAAGTTGTCAATTTCAATGAAGGGGATCGCTTCTTCGAGAACCGTGAAGCCGATATCCCGGTGATGATTCCAGAAGGCGCTTCGTCATCTTATCTTAACTGTCGGGTTACTGATCCTGAAAAGCAGATACTTCCGAACGAGTTGGTCTATGATCCGCAAACTAACTTACATCATATCCGGTTTGTCCCGGTTAGGCCTGGGCGCCATAAGGTTGAGGTGGAATATGACGGTGTACCAGTCGAGGGATCGCCGTTTATTATGAATATTGAAGGAGATGAAGGTTATAAGAAGGTCTTCGCTTCCGGCCCCGGTCTACAAGGAGGTGAGAAGAATAGTGATAAGAAGTGAATAGGCTATAAAAGGCTGACCGACTAATACTAAGCAGTGTTCGTGTGTGAACCAGCGTCACTTTGACGGGAAAATGCGAGGGCCGTCGTTATTCTTTTACGCGGTTTTAGCGAGAATGTCGCAGTGACGTGAACAAGTTATCAAAGTGAGGAAACGACTCAAACGTTTTCATTCATTTTCTTTGCTTTTTGTCACAGGCAAAGTAGACGAGAAGATAGATTTCATGGTAGATGCACGAAAGGCAGGGCGTGGCAGGTTGACAGGGAAGCTTACTGGCGTGAAATACCACACGGATGTAGAAGTTATAGATCTCAAGGACGGTACATATGCATGTCATTACCTCGTGCCTCAACCCGGAGCTTATGTGTTGTCACTTATGTGGAACGGAAAACATATCCCAGACAGCCCTTATAAGGTCACAATCAAGGAGCCGCAGGTCATGAAGGCCAGCAGTTGCCTTGTTGAAGGTAAGAAATAAATTAAGATGCTGTTGGGATAGAGTATACTAAGGGGCTGTTAATGATTTTATGAGGAAACAAGACATGAGTGAGCCGAGCTAAGTTATACGGGCTGGTCCAGCCCACAAAAACAACCTTCACATTTTTCAACACAATGTTTCATCCATTTCCAGATACGTTCAACCCATTTCTCAGTGTTTGAATATCACATTAAACACTGCTCGTATTTGATTCGGGTGACTCGCTCGCTAAGCAAGAAGTAACAAGACCTTGATCTCTTTTATTCGCGTCTGCTGCTATTCTTAAAACCTGAATCGCTCACCTCATAGCCAATGAAAGTTTGACAATTAGAACTTTAGACCTAAACTATAGACCAAAACAGAAATTTGAATGTTGATAAAAAATAGAACGCCAGCTTTAGTCTCAAACATGCCTACTGCAAGAACAGACTTCCAAGTTGAACTGATCCATAGAAGAGACGACACTTGAATTCAGTATACAAACCCATTACAAAGATGATAACACTCAAAAACTCGACAAACTTGTTTTATCCTTTAGGGAGCATGCTTAAAGAAGGAGGATCAGCCACAGTAGGACAAGCTATGGGATTCAATATCAACAGCAAAGATGCAGGACCGGGACAATTATATGTACGCTGTCAGGGACCCACAAAGGATTGTGACGTCACTGTGTTTGATAACAAGGACTCTACCTACCAAGTTCAGATCTTTCCTACTGAAGTTGGGAACCATCTGGTGTACGTGGAGTGGGGTGGAAGGCCCGTGCATGGAAGTCCCTTTTTGGTACGCGTGGGACAGCCCCCTGATCCTAGCAAAGTCCGAGTATACGGTAAGTGACTTTCTTCCAATAAAACCTGTTTGATTTGCAACGTAATCACAAGTAGGTGAACGTGAAAATAGCGGGAAACTGCACCATGCAGTCTCTCGTCAAAGCAAGAGCCCATTACTACAGAGGATTCATTGGTGACTTGTAATTTTCACAGCGCGGTTAATTTTACTTTTATTTTCACTTTTTTTTCGGCAAAACTTTCTCTGTCCACAACGAGTCCGCCCGATCCATTGTGGTAGTTGATTTTTTTTTCATGGAGGTTCACAAGTCCTTCTAAAGTTCTTCAAGTTTTAAACACTCTTCACTCAACAATTAGTTGTTCTCACCCGACACTGCTGGAAATCTTACTCTATTCAACCAAGGAGATTTTTGTCTGATTGGCTGCTGGGGTTTTAGTGTCCAATCTCCTCCCAGCACGCAAATTTAAAGTTAACAATCCTACTCCGTTTCCATTGGCTAAATTTTTTTGGCGCCAGAGATGAACCTATCATCAGTCAGAAAATCAAACACACTGCAACCTTGCAACCCAGGCCTGTATGAGAGAAGGACGCCCCGGCGTCATCTAATCTCTTTGTTATTACCTTTGAATGAAGTTCTTTTTTTCCAACAGGCCCGGGGTTAGAAAATGGATTACTGAGAAGTTTCAAAGGTGAATTCCTTGTAGAAACCAAAGGTGCTGGACCTGGGACCCTTAAGATCAGAATCCATGGTCCTCGAGGAGCCTTTAAGGTCGAAATGTACCGGGACACTTCAAAGGAGCGTTCTATTGGTGTACGATACAACCCCACCGAGGTGGGGCGCTATATAATCAACATAAAATGGGCGGACCAACATATACCAGGGAGCCCTTTTGACGTCACAATAGTGGAAACCAGAGAAGAGCTGGAATCGATCAATGAATTAAAAGATAACGCGGTAATATTGCAACAAGGAGACGCTAGATTGTGAAGGAATGATAACTAGTAATATTCTCGAACGTATTCCCATCTTCTTGTAGGACAAAACAATTCAGCACTGCGTGCGTTAGATGAGCGCGTCTGCCTTCAGGCATGTTAAAATCAAGTTGGCGTATAGATGAAAAATTTCATTTCATAGTTCAGATTTTACATTTTACAGTCAATTTAAGTCCTCATAAGCCTCATCTTAACTTCAACACATTTTGTGTGGCATTGGTAGGATAGGGGTGTAAGCAAAGAGGCGGGGGGGGGGGGGGTTGGGGAGAGTACAGCCTTCCCGCTGAGGCCGTCACTGGTTCCACGAAACGTGAGAGGTGTAGGATCTACAAGAGCCAGATGATCTGTGACGTCATTGCGGGGGCCTGGGGAAAGAAATTTTAATGCCGTATCCCATAAACCAAAGCTGACGGGAACAGATTGAATTGAATTGGTGCGCGCGTTGGTTTATGGGATACGGCATTAAAATTTCTTTCCCCAGGCCCCCGTAATGACGTCACAGATCACCTGGAGTAGTCTGGGACCAGGCTTCGTAGTGGGCGAAAAAGGCGAAAAAAATCGGCGAGCGAAGCGAGCAGAGGGGGAGGCTTGGGAGAGGCAATAGCTCGCGAGCAAGGTCTCCATTTGGAATGGCGAGCGAAGCAGCCGCGAGAGAACGCGCGTGCGAGGAGAGGTAAGGGACGCGGCCGTCGCCCTTTCCCCTTTCCAGTCCACCGCTCGGCTCACCTCGCTCGACGGTTTTTTTTCACTGTTCCACCCCGCTTTTCACTTTTTTCCCGCATTACGAAGCCTGGTCCCAAGCTACTAGAAGAGCAGCAGATCAACCCAAAGGAGGACGTATTACTTAGAGATGTTGTCTGCAAGTTCTCAAGTACGGTCCAAATCTAGCGGCAAAACATTTCGAAATGTCAGAATTGGGCGGGCTAGACGTTAAGCCATATCAACAATTAATATCTCGTACTGAATATTTTAGCCAACCTTCATCGCGTCAACAACGCGAAAACTTACTGTAACAATAACAAACACAAAGTGGAATGCTTTTAAAAAATATAATAGTGTATGTTTTAGTTGGTGGAGTTTAAAAAACAAAATAATGCAAGTCTTGATGACTCAGGAATATAAATTTGTCCCACGTAATTTGCCTTGCTCAAAACGGTGTTATTTAAAGTAAGGAAGCGATATATTTATAAGGTTCTAAGATTTAATTAAATTTACTGGGTCAAGTATAAATAATCGGTATAAAGCGTCATGATACGTAATTGTAATTACGACATCTGACGTAAATGGAATGTTTGTTCAGAAAGTATTTTTATTGGATAGTAGGGTATCTTACCCTGGAGTTTTGCATAAGCAGAGTCAGCGTGTTTGAAAAGATAACGATAGGTTGAATACTGGGAAAAAACTTTTTAAAAAATGCGAAAAAACAATAGGTGACCAAAGTGAATAAAGCTGTGTCCACATTAGTTACCAGAATGATGTCAGTGGCATCGTTAATGGGTCTAGAGCGGACTTGTTTCTTTCGCAAAGAAAGGAATTTTGTTCTCGTGAAGACAGCATTAAATGTAGAATTAAAATGTGAACAGACCTCATGTGGACGTGGTCAAAGAGCTGCTTGCACAATGTGTAACTATTTGTTCGTTTGATTGTTTGTTTATTTTATTGTCAGCTGCAATTTTCGATCGAGGTTACTAATTAGTGAATAATTCCTTCCAGATTCGGTTCAGTTTGGACTTCGAATGATGTCCTGGTTTTGAGTGTTAACCCTTTAAGCCCCAGTATCCACATACAAATTCTCCAAACTGATCTCCATACATTTCCCTAAAGAATTAGTTGAGAGAATTTGTTCAAAGATCAAAGTATTTTCTCTTGGGTGATCATTTTATTGATTCTCATAACTTATCTCTTTACAGTGTATGGATAATTTTAAGGAGAAAATTGATCTTGGACGCTATTGGGACTTAAAGGGTTAACATTCAATTAAGCCTGTTTGTAGGTGCTCTTGCTACTTTTTACTGGCTTGAAAAGTCTTTTTTAAATTCGTTTTGAAGCCGGTTGTTACTCACCAAAAACTTACATCATTCAATATGGATTGTGAAGTAGGAGATTTGCAATAGCCATGTCGAAAAATAGAGTGGAAACAGGCAGAAATTTAGTTAGCTTTTTATACCAGCCAGTTGAAAAGTGTGAGTAGATTTGTAATTCTCTTGTAAATAAAAGACTATTTTGGCCATATCTATATTGCTCTTCTTTCTATATTTCCATTGATAGAACAATGATACTTGAGTTATGTTGAAAGCACTTTTGCGGGGTGGTAAGAACTGTTTTTCCTTCACATCAGAATAATTGAAAAATCAGCACTTGCATTCGAGAACAAATAAAAAGAAAAGAAAGAAGTCATATTTTTGGCTTCTTAACACCGTCCTCGTTTTGATACACTTCCTGGAAAAGAGGCTGTAAGTGCCTTATCGTGGAAAGGAGTGACACGTGCTACAGAACGAGAAAAAAAAATGGTCGGAACGGGGCATCGACTGAATTCCTTTGTCATTAAGAAAGGAGACAAGTTGCCCACATACTTCAAGACTGATCGACCGTGAAAAGAAACATTTAATGAAGTGGTCCGTGACTCACGTAGCCATGATCTAGTGCTCATTTGCAAAATACCTTACGTAAAGAAAACAATGAAAGGCTAAACAGTCGATAAAATGTACAGCAACAGCAGAACATTTACAGAGAAAAGTCCTAGATGTCATGTCGAAAAATATCATTCAATATTACAGCTAGTTCTAATCGCATCAGCGAATATTGTGAATATCACAACTATTAGTTTGATTTTGTGGTATGGTTGCTAAGAATTGAATCTCTCCTCTTATTTTTACGCGCAGCCGTCTCGATTTCACCAGGCAAACGTGATATTGACGTTTCTAAGAGCCTAACCCGTAAATAGATAGTTAAAAACGCCTTCAAGCAGGTCGCTCAAAATAAAGAAAGGCGCGCGTGTGTGTGTTCCGTGGTTTGTTGTACAATACGGCGGAGTGACGTTAACACTTTGTCAGAAACGCGCAACTAAATGTCAGTATCATGTCAAGCACAGAAGTAAAATATAACCTGCGCTTAAAATAGCAAGCAGTAAACTCCACCAAGTTCATCTAAATTAAGATCTTCAAGGGTGTTTTCAAAATACTAAGAATATTTTGGGCTTTTTGGCATTCTCTAGTTCGCGCGCAAATATAGCGTAGTTATGAGCGCAGTCCACACAGTGGTTGAAATAACATATTGCTCTGACACCTGAGTGGGGTTTGATTTTTCCAGAGTCGCTCTTTTTATGTGAATCGTTCATCAGATGAACCTGCTTGCGGGTAACTTTGTGTTTTTCGAGCGACATAGAAAATCTGAGGACACGTCCATACGCATTAAGCCTGACAACGACAACGTCAAAAAACAACAGCTCTGCACTTTACACTTTTTAGTACATTTCTTTGAAGTCCAATGCCCGCGGACTACGACGTGAAACCTCCCGATGCTACGTTTAATGGAGGACGTGAACACACAACGACGAAGTTTCCTTTTCCTCTTTTAGGCTGGATTAAGACTCCAACTCCAGGAGAAATCGCATAAAATTTTAAAAACAGAGCTGGTCCAAAAAGACGCCATAAAATTGAAAGGACCCCAATCTTTTTTAGCGACGTTTTCACTGCCGACGAAGGCTCACCACCACCTTAAAAACTGAAATTGCAGCTCCTAAGTAGCGCGCGTTTTTGCCTTAACCTCACTCCTTAGGAAAACGAGACACAAAGCCGAAGTTTAAAATTTTTTAGCACATGTTCGTGATGTTAAAATTGCGGACCTTTCAAGTTTTTTCCTTGGTTGCTCGTTAAAATGAAATTCCGTTGAGAATTCCGCAGCCGGGTTATTATTTTGAACCCCTCAATCAATAAATTTTGCTAAGTTTAAATGAATCGAAAGGTGATAAGATTGATCACTCAATTTAAACTCGTATCACTTAGCGTCCTTTTGAAAATCCCGCCTTAATTATTTAAGCAGTGTCGGCAAGAAAAGCTCTTCTTTTGTTAATGTTCAAAAACGTAGACTCAGTTTCAACTAACAGATTCCGAAAAGGTAACCCATTCTTTCTACATTTATCGACTGTCTTTTCAATTGTAGATTTTCTCTTCCTATGGTTACAGCGAAAAAAAGACCAAAGATGTTGAACTGTGTTGTAATGAATATAGACTTAATAAACATGACGCGTAAACTAAAATTTCAAGATTGAACCAGCGCACTGTTAAAACGTCATTCATTGTGTTACTCGAGAGCTAAGGTTTTTTAACCGAGGCAGTATACATCTATTTATACCAAATAGGCAAATTTATGGATCTTTTTAAAACAGGCTTACTTCCAAATTATTTTAGTGATATGCTTACTCTTGCAAGCCAGATACATTCTTATAATACAAGAAATTCCAGCCTTTTCTATATACCTCATTGTCGAACTAATTTTCGAAAATTCTCAATTCGGTTTGAAGGTCCTACGTTTTTCAACTCGCTAAGTCGGGAAATTCAAAACAGTGAAAGTATCAGTTTGTTTGGCAAAAGACTTAAAAAATTCCTTCTTTCTTAGTTAAATTGAATCTTTGTTGAGCTACACACCTTTTCTTTTTCTTTTTTCTCTTCTTTCTTTCTTCTTCTTTAATTTTATGGTTTACCCTATAGTTCCAGGAAGCCTATAGTTAATAAGCCCCCGGCTTCTATATAGGCTTCCTTGCCTTTACCACATTTGATCTTGTAATAATTTAGTTGGAATATTGTATATTATCTTTAATGTATTTCTGTATACTGTTGTTGTATTTCTTGTTAAAGGCAAATAAAATGAATGAATCTTGAATCTTGCAGAATTACCCGTGGAAACCGATCCATGAAAGGTAGTTTAAAGGCACCCAATATTCAGTCCATTGTGTAGATTTCAGTGTCAAATTAATTTGTTATCTACTAGTTGAAGTAAAAGAAATTTTTAATCCCTAATGCATTAAAAGCTAAACTAAATCGGAAAATGATTCAATTGTTCCTTTGATTCTTGCCTCGACTGTCTCAAATTTCTTTTCCTTTAGTTGGAACTTGTTTTATAATGACCACCCCATAATTACTCTAGTCAGCTCTATTATTTATTTATCGCGGCGTTTCCACCGAGCTTCGATGGATAATATCTTCATTATATTGATAAAAATGTTTATCCCCCGCCAACAGTCAGAGCAGTATTTTTGAACTTGCGTGCGGTTTCGTGCGGCTGGTTTCAGGGTATTTAGTACGTATGAGGATACTGACCGCAGAGGGAGTTCATTTGTTCAAAGTGTAGAAAGAGACCGAAAGTCCTCTTTCAAAAGCTTCCTTCCTGGCTGAATGCAAATTAAAGAGCTTCTAAAAAGATCATTATCGAAAATTCAATCTATCACGTATAAGCTTAGTGTTTTGGGAGATGCTGACGAATAAGTGAGTTTTACCCGAAACAAAGACGACGATTTTTCTTTGCTTTCAAAGTAAATTAAGGAATATTCACTTTGCACCAAGAAAAGTCCATATTTGGACAAATTACCTCCTGCGGACAGCAAATCATCGTTTTTAAAAAGACTGAAAATGCACAATAGACAATCACAAATTGTCATAGTCAATTAGACAGTGTTTTGGAAGACGTTTCCTGATTTTTACAGTAGTTTATAAACGCACACCAATTCTTGCCTTTCACTAAGGCAAAATAAAAACTGTTTTTTCTGTAGCTGAGAAAACCCTTCAAGGACAAATAAAAAACTTCACAGCTTCTGGAAATACCTTCTAAACTTAAGTATAAGAACCTTCATCCTGTATATTGCAACTTGATTTGATCCGCAAGTCATTTGTTTTAAAACGGTAGCAGATTATTTTTGTATTGTTTATGTTCGGAACTTTATAAAATTATAGTTCAATCTTATAAAAAGGTCAAATGTCCGGAATCTTTTAATTTTTGAAATTTTGTTTTTCATTCTTTACATGTTCGTGCAAAAGGCGACAATATCTCTTTATAATTATCTGTGTACACCATATGAAATATTCACAATTTGTGCTATACGTACGTTATGACGCAAAGAGTAACATAATTCTGGGGTAAAATTCAATGAAACACATTTCACATTTCCTATTAAGTGTTCCATTGATTGATTTTTCGTCCGACTTCCTTTCGCCAAACGGAGTCACAATAGAAGTTTTTTTTTGTTCGTTTGCATTGCTAATGCACTTGTTTTTATATTCATGAGTGGAATATGTTTTTTTTCACCAGTGAGCAAATATCACTGAATCGTTGCATTTCTATGCATGACGCGTGCGGATTTATATACAAATATATCTCAAGAATGTTTCACAGTTGGACAGAAAAGAACGATTTAAACCTAGAATACGAACTTCGGTTTTTCAGTTACAGGTTTCTTAAGTTTCATTACGTGAACAAAGCCTAGGTTTGTCATTGTTGTTAAATCCTTTGTCCGAATCGTCGAACTCCCAAAGGAATCACAAAGAGAATTCAGCTGTTTTTAAAAGATTTGTGAATCTAAATAAGGATGAATGCGTTAATTGGTTGACGGACAGGCCACAGGGGAAACCATAATATTAAAGCTATAAAGGTGGACGCGTAAGATATTGCCGAAAATAGCTGACTGACAACAAAGAAGTATACACTCTCAAACAGATCTGATTAAGGCCACAGCAAGCACGTTTAACTGAAATCTCACAGCTAGTAGAGGGTAAGAAGACATGGAAACGCAGTTATCGAAGCATATGGACTTTTCTTGCAGTGTGAAATATCTTGGAAGTCAGAATGCGATGTACGCGCAAACTGGGACGCTGGAGAACATTGCGCGTCTTTACCAAAAGGGTTGCGCTCTAAACGAGAAGGACACAAACGCAAAATTGACGGTAGGAAGAGACAATGTTACAGTACTGTGTAAAAACACAGAGAAAACGTTCAAGTTACGGAAAATTCTCTTCTGCGCAAGCTATAAGAAGATACCCAAGGTGGTCGCGTTTAACTATCAAGTGTGTTCGTCGCCCAAAAGGCTTGAGTGCCACGCTTTTCTCTGCGTTTCGAACGAGGATGCAAGATGCGTCGTAGCCGCGCTAACGATGGCATTCAGAATGGCTTATAAAGATCGGAGTTCGGACGGAGTTTATGATGATCAAACTACAATGAACCCCAAGGTTTGGAACGTGGATTCGGCCGAGGAGAAAGAAATGAAAATGAGTTTCGCTTTGCCGAGAAAGATAGGTGAAATCTTCGATTCTCTAACCAATTGTATCACGATATCAAGTTAACCTCAGGCCTAAGAAAAACTTTGAACGTGGGGAATAATATAATTACGCAAGAGGAATGATCCTTCGAGAAATGTTGCGGTTAGAAGACGTCTGGAACATTGTGCGAGCCGGTTGAGAGTGTAGAACGTTTTTGCACCCAAAAAGTCAGACTTTTTTTAGCCAAGGAGTGGCTTAAATGGATGGTTTTCACCTGAGAACTAAAGACTCTGAAGAAATGAGTTTGAGCCGACTTTTTCTGCAAGCAAAGAGACATTCAGTTCTGATTTTGCAATTAATCGAGAACAATATTGTTAGCAGTAAGCATAGGCTGCGGTTCATTTCACGTCATGATTTGCAATAACAGTAACTTCGACCTGTTTTAGAAGCGCGATATATGGCAGTAAAACAGGCGCGTATCAATATTTGTATCTTAAAATAGTAAACCAACGCATTTTGAGAGTCAAATAAGACATTGGATACTGTTTCTTGGAGAGACCTAAGCAAATAGTGGCTACGTGCTCTGCGAAAAATAAGATGGATTGTTAATAATGTAAATTAAAAACTTACGAGCCTTGTAGCGAATTACGCCAATCGAGAACGTTCTGTTGGATACGGTCTGTCGGTCGAATGTAGTCCCCGCATTAATTTGTAGTCGGTCAAATGTTCTCCTAATTTCACCTAAAGGGATATGAAGTTTTATACAACTGTAACGAAATATTAAGCTCGGAATGAGCTTTCACTTATTATTTCAAAAACGAGTGCGAAGGTTTCATCAGGTTTCCAAACGCGAGAAACATTTGTAAATAGAATGTCAACTGCCTTAATGAAAATTGAATTAAATGTATGAAATGTATCTAAGATCGATATTTCGCATAATAAAATGGTGTGTGGATAGTAAATAAACTCGTAATTGCTATATTGATCTGTCTATCCTCCAGTCGGAGTAGTAGGGGAGTCTTCTATACTCGACTAATGGTTAGTGACAAATGAAGTATTTTGAACATCTCATGTTGTCTTGCTAAGTTAGAATTTCAATTTTTGGTCTTTTGAAGGAACAAAACTGATGCCTAAAGCGCGATCGATATACCATGGTTTAAAAAGGCTATTTCGGCTCAGTTAGAAGCAATTTGTTTTTATTTTTCTTTATTTCTTCCCTCATATTCCAACTGGTGATTTTACATGGTTTCAACGTTTCGAACACGCGAACAAGCTAACTACAAATAATGACGGTTTATGTCCAGTTCTTTTATTTGGCAAAAACCAAACACACAACGAAAGAGAAATATCACTATAACTTTAAAATTCCTCTGCTCAGTACCTTTTTCAGTTTAACTATAACTTTTCTGCAGTCATCAAAAGCTTTACTAAGAATTGAAGATCTTTCCCCTGTTCTAGTCCGAATATCGCTTCTAGCCACATCCTCCGTTCCCTCGCCGAGCGTAAACGGTCGACTCCTTTCAGGAAAGGCAGGAATCTCAAACTAGACGTTTAACAGCAGATAAGCTAGGGGTCCATTTCCCGAAAGCCTCAGTAATTATCGGTCTATCGTGCCTGCAGAGCTGGTCTATGTTTGTAGGAAACTGTGTTTGAATGCAGAGGTCCATGCAACACGTAAATATCACTGACTGGTTCCTGTTGCCGAAACTCTAAACAAAGAGATGCTGTAGCCAGACGTCACCTAAAGAGTGTGAAATATACAAAACTGAATGCAGTGCTGCAAAGGGCTGATTTATTATAGACCAGTATTTCGGCTAACAAAATTAGCCCTCCTCAGGGCCGAACTATACCGAACACTCACACTTTATAAACATTAATAGAAATATTTATTTATACGTATAGCTTTTTATAGTTTGTATTTTTTTCCTTTCTTCTCAACAAAGGCGATAACTCGTCTGCGAAGCGGCGCAAAACATGTTTTCTTATCTGGTGTTCCTGTGGCACAAAGGCAGAAATTTTCGAGCTATCACGGGCGACTGCCGATTAGCCGCCCCTATTAATTTTACCAGGGACATCTCGGCCGCAGGAAACTCGACTCTTTTGGTCTCGTTTTCTTTTCCTTTAGATTCGTTTTCGTGCAGATGTCATGCTTATGATCACGTTCTTCGACTTCGACTTCGACTTGGCTAGCCCCTAGGCCTCGTTATTCCGGGCGGCCAAAGCGTCTTGGGTCACGTGGTTCAAGCTAAAACGTGAGGCTTAGACAAAAATCCTCAAAACGGAGACAAAAGTGAGACGACATTCTGATAACTTTTCAAAGCCAGTCGGCAAACGTCGATCCCGCAAATATCCACAAGGATTTTTCAAAAATCATAATTTCCCGGTAGACTTGCTACAAATCGACCTCTCATAACCTGTCATAAGTTCTTAAAAGTGAGCGAGGGGAGTTTCAATGCATGAGGTCGCACATCGACCGATTCGGACAATTTTTATTTGCTTGTTTCCTATTTTTAAAGAACTACCAACTTAACTCTTTGAATCTTTGCCGTTTGTTGTAAGTAAACGTTGTTCTTAACATCTCTTTAAATCGCTCTAATGTCTCCACCCTCATTAAAATAAAGCTTCTTCTTCTACTGCTACTATTTCCAAGATTTAGATTTTTAAAATTAGCTTTGGACTTTCGAGAAACGGCTCATTGGAGATAAATAAGCATTAATGAATCAGTACACTCAGGCTGATTTATTTCAATGGCTCTTGAGCTCAACATTCTCCTACTCAAGTCCACAGTGCGGAAGGTTCAAAACGGCTCAACTTAACATCACATGGCAGTGAGTGTTTTCTGACTGTATCTTTTCAGTGATAAAACGTTTCCTGGTATCAGGCATATTAATTTAGTACGTACCACAGTAATTGCTACACTTTTACGAAATCAAATTGCTAAACTAAGTACAAGAACCGACGTTCTATTAGGCATTAACCTTGTAAAACAATATCGGCATGTGGCAGGGCGTTTAGTGCGATTGCAGGTGGTCGCAGTCATACCGTTTTGACAGACAACACTATGCAAAAGCTTGTTCACCGGGATTGCCGGTCTAAAACGTTAAAATATTGTGGTTAAAAAACAACAGCCAACTTTGGCGGGAACTTTGTCACGAATAACCCTGTTTACACTTGGCACGTCTGTTTCGGCTTTGGACTTGGTATTAAAGTTAATTTTCCTTTTAGCAGAACTTCATTGTTGTAACAGTCCAAGACCGCCGGCCAAACACAAACGTTCATGGTTTGTGTTTTTTCTTTATTTTCCTCAACTTCCTTCTCAAAGTATTCGTCTAATTTCGATCTGCTTGCAAGTTCATCTATCGTCACGATCTTCAGAGGTGGAAGTAAGTTTACCATTCGCCAGGCGATTCTCAGACATTCTTTGATAAAACTCTTCATCTTTTCGTTTTTCATCTTGTCGTCTCCCAGGTATGGCAGCCAAGGATAACGATCTTGCCAACAGTCACGAAAAGTTGTCAACTCAGTCACAAGTTTCTGCGGAAAACAATCAGTGTTCATGTTTCTGGGAGGGACGTATCAGTGGTAATGAGGGTATACTTTTTGGACATATTGAGAGCTAACCACAACTGAAAGCATATAAGGATTCATTTATCAACCTCCTCCCCAGGGGCCTGTTTCTCGTAAGTCCCGATAATTAACGGACCCGGTAAGCTGTCTCCGTTTTCATTAAAGATCGAGCTTTCAATAGTTTTGCATCTAACATGATAAAACTATCAGTTAATGAAACAAAATGGAGTAGTTTGCTAGCAAGGACCCGCGCTCTTATTCTTTATATTTCGATTTGAATATTTGATTTCGGGCCCGAAAAGTTACCGGGACTTTCGAGAAAGGGGCCTCTGGCAGGCCCGCTTTATTTTCCCTTTTCTCTAAGGGAAGCCCTGGGGACGAGTTTGTTCAGTTATAATATTGTTTGATGAGACAACGTTAATGATCATGAGATGAATAAAGATGAATAGTAAAGAATGGTGTTTATTTTATAGTTATGATGATGGTGATTATCATATATCATGACTATGACTTCATTATGGGACAAAATCGATTACATCTTAACAGTCACCTCTGTGAAAAATGCAACGCCTCTCCAAAACCTGACACCTAGAGTTGTTGAACCGCCGTTCTCCAGTTCGTCCCTATATTCAACTCTTTAAAATAATGCTGACTCCTTTATAAAGACAGTCAGACAGCCGACAAATGATCCCATGTTCTTGTCAGTGTCCGCTCTAACGGTGTCCGTCTTAAAGTGTTAAAATTAACTATGGGGGTGTATCGCGGAGTCTTTGAGACTCTGGACCTGTTCCTGACAAAAAGAGATGAATTTGCGATGATTGTATGAACGGAAATCCTGTTCCGGTGGCTGGTTCAATGACAAAATGACAAGGAGTCGCAAATTCATTTTATTCTCAATCAAGCTTAGGTGCGAAACTACTCTCTCCTTGTCATTTTGTCATTGAACCAGCCACCGGAACAGGATTTCCGTTTATACAATCATTGTCTAGGTAGTTTCGCACCTAAGCTTGATTGAGAATAATCACGGATTAAGGATGTACGACCCTGTTCTAAAGTAATGCTGAAATAAAATGTATCTCTCTTTCAGTGATAAAGGGTTAATTTTATACCCCTGTTCCCAGAGTCAGAGGCAGAAAGCAATACCCTGTTGAGCGGCCCACACCTGTATAAACTATATACACCTGTTAATTAAGGTTGCTTTAGAAAAGAATGATGCATGATCCATGTTTCATAGCCCTCGGTGCATTACTGTGGCAAGTCTAGTAAGTTATGTACCCGCAACGAGCCTAGAAACTCAGAAAGGAAACGCTACTAACGCTTCTATGCTATGTCAGTAGAACGTTAAGACAATGTATTTCAAAACACTGAATCCTAGGCTTCAGTTTTAATTTAAAAAAGTCATTTGAGGTTAGGTTTTTCTCCGTGGTGATATGCAAATGCTGCAAATTTTCAACGAGTTTGCTTGGCTTGTGCAAGTGGGAATTTTGGATGGAGTTAAAAAAAAACTCGAATTCAAGGAGTTTGTTCATGAACTACAATAAATAACTTAACGTTACGCAAATAACTATTTTTGTGGCAATTTTTGAAAAACTGACTAGAAAAAAAAAATAGCCAAATGATTTGTTTTATTGATATAACCAGCATTCTGGTCCATACAAAAAAGTAAGTCAGGCAGTAAAACCTTATTCATTTAATGTTGTTAAAAAAGAAGAGGCTTCTAATTTCTTACTGTGAGATTTTAAAAATGAAATTCTTCAGCTCGCTCATGCTTCTTAAGAATTTTAGCAGCCATTTGACTTGAAAGCTCTCTTGAACACCTTCTCACAAGTGGTCTCCATTACATGATTTCAGTGAACGTGAACAAGACTGAACTTCCCGCCCGGGGGGGTGTACTGCCATATGTGGGCTATTTAAGCAATAGAAAACGTTTTCCGTCTTTGCATAGACTGATATAAACACGAGAGGGGTTGGGAGAATTCGAGACAGTAAAAAATCCGGCTAGATATATACACACATATAAAAGTCCCTCTGAGAATCTCGGTTACTATAAGAGTCCAAATAAAAAAAATCATTACCTCCTCTAAGTCTGTTAGATCACAATTTACTGCCAGTTCTTTTAAAACAGAAGAACTTGCGAATTTGAAGGAGTCGGTTGAAAGTAAGTGTTGCATTTCCTCAGAGATTTGTTGCTCAGAGATCCTTTTTGCCTGTTTTAGAAATAAAGCTTTATATCAATCGTGAGCATACAAGCCTAACCTATCTTATAATTCTTCTATTTTCCTTATGATATTCAGTACTCTGTAGAAGGGCGTACAAAATACTTTGATTAGTCCACAAAGCACTCCCCCCCCGCCCGACGTTTATCTTCCATTCGCAAACAAACGCTCGATGCAATCATTGGTAACCAAGCCTTGAGTTGATGTAATGATCTACAACTGAGGCTTGTTACAAAAAGGACAGAAAAAGCCTAAGCCAAAGCTGAATTTACGTTAAAAGTTCGCAAAACAGCAAGAGTCACTTGTTATGAAAGTTTCGGTTATGAAAAACGGTGAAAATAATAATTATAATATGCGCTTCTATGTTTCGGTGTTTGGTAGCGTACAGTGATAAAAGGACAGAGGATAGAGTAAGAAAGGCTCGGGCTCGATGGCTTATGGTATTCGACGAAACGAAACGAAACGAAACGAAACGAAACGAAACAATTGGTATTCGACGAAACGAAACGAAACGAAACAATTGGTAATCGACGAAACGAAACGAAACGAAACAAGTATTGTAACTTGTGAAAATGAAAATCACAGGTCTCCCAAGCTCACGTTACGAGTTTGTTATGTAAATTAACTTTTTCACAAGAGAGTCGGTGTCGCGTTACAAACAACCGTTAACGGTTCCCTGCTAGAAATAAACGCTAAATATCATTATTCTTACTTATTTTTCTATAAAATAAATAAAGGACACTTAAATTTGATGTATTCCAGTGTTTTTTGGTTTGAAATCAGCGATTTGGTCGTTTTTTTGGCTGTCATAATACAGAAAAACAGCCGGCGGTCCGGACCTTGTCTATTGAAAGGCTGGTGCTGCCCGAAAACCCATCGAATCGCAGTTTTTTTCGACCAGAGGCAAACTTCTATCATCGCTACACCGCAGCAAACGTTTAAAAGTGACGCATGTCGGTGTAAAATGGGGTTGACAGGCCTACACGACTCCCCAGCGCGTGTTCAAAATAGCCTTTTTATAGTTTGGCTCTCACGAGTATGTCTTTGAGCGACCGCCCTCTTTTATAAGATACGAGGGGCGGGTTTTTGTAGATTCCGCTCAGTAATGGTTGTTGTTCTATTAAATGCCAGTTTTTCATGAGAATTTGTTTTAGGTTTGGCACTGATGGTTGGTATTGCTGGTTTTCAGTGTCACGCCATTCAAAATAGATCAAAATAAAAATCAAAACCGTTCAATAGATAAAGTCCAGAATCTGGGAAATGAAAGGAGGTACATATACAAAGACCCTCGCCAGACAAAGACTCTGCGTAGGGGTAGGAGGTTCGTTTCTATGAAATATTTCGTATGCTCTGCATACCGTGTCCATTCCCTCCTCTTGCGGTATATTTGTATACAAGCTCGTAACTCCATTGAAACAAGTATGACGTCCGCTGGGACTTTCGTATTTTCTATGAAATTGACGAAGTTGGTAGTATCTTCAAGATACGACTTTTGTTGTTGTGCTATCGGCTGAAGGAGTTTGTCGACAAATGATGATAGTTTCTGCGTTGGGCCATCACACCCTGATACTATCGGTCTGCCGACTGGGGACGGCTTGTGTATCTTAGTGAGGGTGTAAAATTCTGGAATTTGAGGCGGATTTGGTGTTTGACAAAGCCATTTTTTAGTCATGTCGTCTATGTGATCTCCGTTGTGGAGGTCTATAATAAGTTGTTTAACTTTATGGTTTGTCTCAGTGACCATAGGTGATGCAAGAGGCCTGTAGTTGTCTTTGTTGTCTAGTAGAATTTGGCCTTCTTTAATTTTGTCTTGTGTGTTCCTGACTACGGTTGTTGTTCCTTTATCGGCCTTTTTAAGGTTTATTTCAGTGTCACGTTTTAGGGCTCTGAGAGCCTCACGTTCGGCCGGAGGCAGATTATTTTTTGGCTTTGTTATTTCTGATATGCAATATTTCAGAACAAGGCCAGTTATGTAAAGAATTTGAGAGCATTTTTTCATCATTTACCAACTAAACCCCCGGCGTTGGTATTTTGCGAAGCAAGAAGACTATCGTGACCAAAATTACTTATATTTACCCCGTTTGACACAGCAATGTTCGCTTTACCGGACAGACCATACTTCAGAACAAGGCCGTTTATGATAAAGAAGAAGAAGAATGTACAAGAATTGTTTAGGAGCTGACTATTTTCCCCGTTTGATGTAGCGAAACAAAACTGCTATCGTGTCCAAAGTGTTAGGAGCTGCAGAAGAACAATTACCACTTTTTTCTAAGGTCAAAGATTGTTTCGTTTCGTCGAATACCAATTGTTTCGTTTCGTTTCGTCGATTACCAATTGTTTCGTTTCGTTTCGTCGATTACTAATTGTTTCGTTTCGTTTCGTTTCGTCGAATACCATAAGCCGGGCTCGATTCTGGGTTTGTCCTGCTCACCTGTATGGGGGTTTCTTTAAAATGAACTCCGACAAAGGGTGCGCTCTGAAAAAACCTCGGTAAAGCCTGTTGCATGAACTCTTCTTTTGCGCGTTCCGCAAGTTCGTAAGCAATCTAATTAAACAACAGATACATAGATGGCATAAATGATTTGAATATGCCATCAATTCAGGTTTGACATCTTTCAGATGTTTGAAAAAAGAGGCAATCATGAAAAAACTTCCAAACAAGAATAAAGCCATCTCAGTCATGAAACACAGGAGAATCACAAGTATCACATAAGTTCAATAAGATAAACGATCCCATTTGTGGTCAGTGTCGCTACTGGCGTCTGCCGCTCACGTGTTTCTTGCATCATATTAAGCCATTATCATACTATAGCCTCTGACTCGTCCCCAGTCGTCTCTCTCTGTCTCTCCTTAGTGGCGCGAGGGCGTTACGCGAAGACGACTGGGGACGAGTCAGCTATAGCCTTACTAACAAGCGTTCATTGACCTTTCAGACTGGTAAAACTCGACCTCCGCCATCTTGAATTGAAGGAATGATCTCTATTTAGAAATAAAGCGCAGGATTGCTTTCTAGGTTAAACACATGAACATTTGTCTTAGAACAAATGGTAGTTCGGTTTGCACACCTGACCACAAGATTTTCAAGTAATCTTTTTGAATGACTTTGGCCCGGTTCAGGCGCCGAACTTTTCATGAGCCGAACCTAATTCGAATTAAGGCCGACCCAAATTATTTAGACCAGCTGAATTGATTCAGACGCCGATCTTAATTTCAGCTGAATTAAGTTCAAAACGCGAAAAATGCTCATTTCGGTCAAACTGCTTACAAACTACGTTATAATAATTTATGCATTAGGTTCGGCACATGAAAAGTTCGGCGTCTGAATCAAAGCCGTTCCAAAGTCGCTCCAAAGGCGAAATTCCCGGCCGGACCAGGCGAAAAGAACGGCTGAGCCGTTAGGTGTTCCTAATTGATTCAGACGCCGAACTTTTCATGTACTTAATTCTCGATAATTCAATGTATTAGGTTCGGCTCATGAAAAGTTCGGCGTCTGAACCGGGCCTACAAATAATGGGTTATTTATGTATCGCTTTTGAATTGTTTTGTTTGATCGCTGTAGATATTTTGAGGTTCATTGGGCGACATATTTTAGATCGTGTAAAAATAATGACGTACCATAAATATTCGGCAAGTCAAATCCTTTCTGTACCAGTTCTCTGCCCTATCAGGTTGCCTCCCAAACACTTCCATTGCTTGTCGACGAATGGCCCCGTCCAATTTTTTGCACTTCTGCAAGACATCACTTCGTTTGTTCCTGCTTGTAACATCTTCAGAACTGCTTTGATGGCTGCGATGATTCATTTCAGAATCGTTACTTACCCTGTTTGTTTAAAAGAAATGATTGATTCGATAAAACCGAGAGCGAGCACAAGACTTAGACACGAACAAACGCAATGCATCTATAACGACGTTCCTTTCCTCCTCTGTTCTCACAAAGGTCTTATAGCTAGGGACTTTGTAAACCGCCTTTCCAAGTAAATTGAAAAGTATTCCACATACCTTTGCCTTAGGTTTTCATATTGAGTCATAATCTCTTCATTTCTCTTTTTCAAATCACGATTTTGCCTTTTCAGCTCGTCATGCTGGTCATATTTTTCCTGCACCATCTTAAGCATGCAGTTGTTGGCCTCCAAGAAATCGTTGAGGTCCG
Source organism: Porites divaricata (assembly GCA_038088405.1). Classification (NCBI taxonomy): domain Eukaryota; kingdom Metazoa; phylum Cnidaria; class Anthozoa; order Scleractinia; family Poritidae; genus Porites; species Porites divaricata. Next base: position 829,429 of record JBBMOI010000017.1, read on the forward strand.
ATCTATCGCCCATTGCCGAATCTGTTGCTTCTATCTCAGATGGCTGTCGTTGTTCAAATTGTCGATGAGGAATCAGGCCACCTTCGATCGCCTGTGACGAACAAGTTCCCATGCAAGGCCAGAATTTTTACCGAGACGATCTTGATGTGAAAATTGATTCTTGTTATTTAAAACTTCTTTGTTTGTTTCTGAGAAAAAATGGGTGTGGCAATTCTAAGAAAATTCAGTCGACCTTGAAATATTCTTCAGTCAGCCGAATTGAGTTTCGAGAAGATTTGATCATATTAACGTTTTTGATGCGTCCCGTGTGAACACTGATCCTAACTGGTATATGTGGAAAAATGATTGAATAAGGGTTTGAAGTCTCGTTTCTACCGACTGGACTCGACAATACTATTTAGTCTGAAGTTAACGAACTTTTCAGGAAAACAACATGGCGGCTACAAATGTTCCAAAAAGGGATGTGATTATTGCAATCGACTTTGGTACTACATACAGTGGTTTTGGCTACGTTTTCACCAACGCCTCCGAAGATCACATTTATATCTTCCAAAAGTGGGGACGAGGCCAAGGAATGACGTACAGTAAGACGCCAACGGCCCTTTTGTTAACAGAGAAAGGCGAACTGTACAAATTTGGGCATGCGGCGGTGGAGATGTATGCCAAACAAGCGATCTCAAAGAAGGACTGCAAGAAACTTTTGTACTTCGATAAATTCAAACTATTACTTCACTCCAAAGAGGTGAGTCTCGGTCGACTGAAGAATGCTTGTGTGGCCAATATTGTCGTTTGATTGTAAAACACAGCCTAGCTAAACATCAGGTTCTAAATAAATACTTTCACATACTTGCTTTAAAGCTGATTTCGAGACAACCAGTTATTTTTGTTTTCTTTATTTAGGACCTAAATGAGAATACAGAAGTGGAAGCAGTGAATGGCAAAAAATGGCAAGCTTTAGACGTCTTTGCAAAGTGTCTTGAATACTTGAAAAAAGTGGCAACTGATGCCATTAACGAGCGTCATCTTAAATCGGACAAGGACAATCCAGGTGCTGAAGTGATGTACAAAGATTCTCAGATTCAATGGGTTATAACGATTCCAGCAATATGGAGGATTTCTGCGAAAGAGTTTATGAGGAAGGCCGCTTACAAGGTGATAACAGTGTTTGCACAATCATCAAATGTCACTCATAGTTTCGTATCTTCTGAATTTCCAACTATAATTTACTTTGTAATCATGTCTGTTATCTTTTTGTTGCTTATCTGAAAGTCATAACTTTTAATGTGATATTTCCATTTCGTTTTCTTAACATCTCTTGCTTTGTCAATTAGTTTAATCTTAACTATTACATTTCCTTCGTTCCTTTCCTTATTTGAACTAAATGAGCAGCAGCCAACTAGAAAGCTTTGCTACTTTGACTGTTGCACACTGTTTTAAAAATTGTACATAGTTTCTTTGTATAGAGGAGATATCTTTCTGACTGAACTTGTTATGTATTTACAGGCAGGTATAGCTAGCCCTGAAGATCCCGACCAATTAATCCTTGCCCTTGAACCTGAAGCTGCCTCGTACTACTGCAGAAAACTGCCCTTCAACAGGTTCAAAGGAAATCAGGGAGATTGTCGTGTTGTGAAGGAGACTCTGGACAGAGAAAAAGTTCCATATATGGTAGTTGACAATGGAGGTTAGATTTTATTGTTTTTTAGATAGTTACCACTTTGAGAGCAATTATTATACTTATACAGTCGAACCTCCACCTCTCCACAACAGCCACTTAGTTCTCTTGGCAGACAGTTCATACATGATTGACTCGTGTTTAAACCTCTCTACAGCGGCCACATTTTTCTCTCGCAAAGGTTTCCTTGAGGAGAGGTTCAGTTGTATTATGATATCGTTATAATATAACGATAATCGATGATGAAGGTGGTGGTGTCACTGAATGAATGATTGGCGAGGGAGGTGATGGGGATTGTGCTGCTGCTGATGATGGCAGCGGTACTGGTAGAAGTGTAGCCTGCGAACAGCAGACGCATTTCCGGTCGTCGCTTCTCTCGACGTCTGCTGTTCGCAGGCTAGTAGAGGTGTCGATGGTGGTGATTATCAAAATTGTAATGCCGGAATATGTAAATTTTTTCTTTACAGGTGGGACTCTGGACATAACTGTTCACGAGGTTGACGCTGTAGATGGACACATTCTAGAGAAACATTGTCCATCTGGTGGTCTCTTTGGTGGAATACATGTTGACAGAGAGTTTGAAAACTTAATGAACAGAGCATTTGGCGAATTCTTCATGAGAAAATTTAAAGAAAATTTCCCGAATGATTGGCACGCTATTATGAATCGCTTTGAGACCCACAAACGGGCGGAGGAAGACGTTGATAACGACGAGATAAGTATCCCCCTACCTTTAAACTTTATAAGGTCTTGTAACCAAGAAATTGGAGACGATGATGACATCAATAATAGGATAAGGCGTTTTTATAAAGACCAAGTCAGTGTTAGTAGCGACTACCTGAATATTACCATGAAAACTCTTGGTGACCTACATTGTCCGATAGTGACCAAGATTGCTGACCATATCCATGAACTTCTTGCCGAAGATAGCCTTCGGGATGTCAAAACGATGTTTCTTGTAGGAGGGTTTTCTGAAGCGCAGTTTCTGCGAAAAGAAATTTCCCTCCGTTTTAAAGAGAAACGCATACTCATTCCACACGATCCCGAACTCGCCATAATTCATGGCGCCGTTGAGTTTGCTCAAGATCCCAGCTTACTTCGAGCCAGAGTTATGGGCAGAACGTACGGCGTGGACTCTTGGACTGGATTTGATCCGGATGAACACCCTCCTGAGAAAAGAGAAATTCGTCCACACAAGATATACTGCCGTGACATTTTTGAAACTTTAGCGGCGAAGAATGAACGAATAGATATCGAGGAAAAAAGATCGTACACGTTTTCCCCCATCAATCCAAAACAGACTCAAGTCCGTTTCGAATTTTACAGTACAATCAAAGAAGATGCTCAATTCATAACTGACCCCGAAGTGGTAAGCGAAAACGTTGCGATAGTGGTTGCTAGTCCTGACACCACAAAGGGGTGTGACAGAGAATTGAGACTAGATGTTATGTTTGGTGGCACGGAATTAAAAGTACAAGTCACTGACGTTGAATCAGGAAATGCTGGGACAGCATCAATTGAACTGGTGTCCAAGCCCGTGCTCCACTCCCGCTTTCACTAAAAATTAAAGACGTTTTCAAAGCACTATCAAAAGAGACAGACCATAATCTGCTTTGGCAGGCAAATAAATAAGACAACAACAACTTTAAAGTTAAATTCGCAGTATTTACATTGCATGAAAAGAAGCAAGACGTATTTACCTCGAGGAAACGCTTCTAAATTAGAATTTAGCATGCGTTTAGCAGTAGCTTTATTGGTATCTGGGACTGACGGCAGATTTCCCAGACTATGGATAGATAAGATGCATGGAAATGTATAGCAAATTTCAAAATGTTTTAAGCGACTGAATGGCTGAATCGAACATTAAAAGTTCTTTCTGCGTGTTTTGTTTTCTTTTTGTAATATGACTTTACTGCAGTAGCTTTCGAGCGTAGTTTTTTTAGTTAGGTAAATAATATCGATTTTCCTGCTGTTTATTATCTCTACATTCCCCTTCCTAGTAGAGAAGGGTTTTGTTTGCTTGTGTAATAGGTGTGATAGGACATGTAATATTGGTATTAAAAAAACGGCACTTACTTTGTGAACCGGACACAGATGACGTAACAGAAAAGAATAAAAACCATTGAAACAATATCAAGCAGATTTTCCCTGAACGGAAAGCAAAGAGGTCTTTTGTACGTCATCTGTGTCCGATACGAGAAGTTTTGGCCAAAAAACCAAGCGCCGCTCGTAAGGAACGGTTGCTGATTATTTACACAAAGTGTCGGTTAAAAATTTTATGCATAAACATTTACATTTAATTTCATGGGAGAAGCACTAGCTCCACTACAAAAGTTTAGCCAAGCCAGGTAAAGTTGAAAGAATATATCTTTTCGGACAGCCGATACTGTAGCTTACTGTGGCTGTGCCCTGTTAACGGGGTACGTATAAACGCCTACAATCCTGGTCAAAACGTTTGGGACACTTAGTCATTTACAAAGAGTGATTTAACTTGAACCGTGAAATAAAATACATACATACATACATACATACTTTATTGCAACTCCCTAAAGAGGGTTTTTCAGTTACAAAGCTACTAATCAACTAAAATAGCTAAATAAATTACCAAATAACTAAGATAATAAATATACGTTAAAAAAAAAAGTGAAATGCTATAGATCATTCACTATTTGCAAATTCATAGATTGATCCCGCCAGAGAAAAGTAGGTTAACAATTTTTTTCCTAAAAACTTTGACAGAATCTGAAGATTTAACATTGTCTCTTAGATTATTCCAGAGCTTAGCACCGCGGTAGGTGAAGGATCGCTGACCAGTGGTTAGGCGGCACCTTGGAACGTTCAGTTGATCACATTGTCTAGTATTTCTAGTGTGAGTTTGTGAACGCAGAGTAAATTTCTCGATTAGGTAGTCAGGCACAAGTTTATTAATACATTTGTACATCATCACTGCATCGTTCAAGTAAATTCTGTCATTAACAGGCAGCCAATTTAGTGATCTGATAGCTTGTGAGATGTGATCAAACTTTTTGAGGCCAAGAAAAAAATGGGCGGCAAAATTCTGCACTAACTGAAGTTTGTTGATGTTATGTTTACTAATATTTGACCAAACAGTTGAGCAATAATATAACTTACTAAAAACGAAAGAATCTAGTACTACGCAATAACCCCACTAATTCTATTGTCTTCTTTTGTTTACGTCTCGCTATTTTGCACTATTTGTTAGTATCTGTTTCACGGTTCAAGTAAGATCACTCTATGATCTGTGCATTTTCCAATAATCCCCCCTCCCCCCGGTCAGTGTTGGGTGTTACAGGTAAAAAGCTTTTGAAAAATCTTTTAAAGTGTATGAACTTCAACTTTGTTCAGAGGAGGGGGAAAACCTAGGCAAAGCCGTATTTACAACTATAAATTGGCGGCCACTCTCCAACTTCCTTCCAAAAAGGAGAGGGAAAAGAGGAGTGTCCCAAACCCTTTTGGCCACGATTGTAGTTTGCAAAAGGGAACGTACATTTTGAACCCGATTAAGCTTTAGGGGTGGATTATTCAAATTGCAATGTTTGTAACTTTACATTTAAAGTATATACACTTTCTTTCCGAAGTAAAGTGATGTACGAAGGATAGATATGCATACCTGAGCCTAACTTCTGAGGAACTTTTAATCAGAAATAGAATACAATAGCTCAGTAAAACGTTAAGCACATAACATTCACCAATGTATATCAAATTAAATTTTTTTCCCTTTACAATTATTGTTAGAAAATAGATTTATTACGCACTTTGGGCCGCTACGACGTGCGACAATGTGGTTCCTCTTTGGAATATGTAAGGCACATCTTTTAAGGTGGCTCGACTGGATTTCTTTAATTCACGGATTTCTTTAATTCACATGTATCGTTGATGACCGCGCACTTTAAAATTTAATACATGACATTACTTTAAAAGTACAAGCTATGGAGAGGAAAACTGCATTCAAGATATTATACAACTAACATTTTAAACACTAGATAACACAATCTCACCGAAAAAAACTTCAGGAACATGAAGTCTAAAACCAGAGGTTCAAGAACCTTAATTCAAGAACAGGCGAGGAATTTTGATTGGGGAAGGTTTGCCTCAGGGGGTGACTGTGTTTGAGTGGGAATGTATCTATGGTAAAAAGGGGGCCGGCGGAGACATCGGCTTCCAAGGGAGCTCCCCGAACCCCCCCCCCCCAACCCCGTTTTAATCCCCGAGGAAAGAGCTAAGTAAGACTTCTTTGTCCGCGAGTAATATTTCAAAAGTGGCAAAAAACTTCTCATTCCACTAAAATGAAAGTGGCGCGGGACTACATATTTAAGAGGTTATTTACATAAGTGTTAGATAAGTAGTAACGACATATAAATACCCTGTATGTGCTAAGAAGGAGATATTTGTCTATGAGAAACAAGCAAGTATGAAATTTGACACTTTTGTTGCATCTGAACTGAAAATCACAAAATGTTAAGTTTGGAAACAGAAACTTTTCAAACAAATCTTTTCACCCATTTAAGATGGCTCGACTGGATTTTTTGGGGGGGATACCTCCCAAGTTTGAGCATTGACTACGTCGCCATGAGTTAAGATAGGGAAAAAAGGTTACCACAACTGTATTATATAAAGATGAAAATTTCTTATGATCTGGGTTTTATTGCAATCGGAGTCGCCATGGCAACGTAACGACGCCATTACGTTTTTTATTTATCTTTGTGTTTCTCTGTACCAGGAGATTTTTTAGAAAATTGCTTTAGGGAGTTTGTACCTGCCATAATTGCCTCAATTATGGCAAAGTTTGAACAAATTCTATGAGAGCGTTTTCGAAATATTTTGAAACCAAGTTCTAAGCATCATAAAAACAGTGAAATAGCATGCTATCCACACAATTAGCTAATTTTTTGAGAAAATGATAAGCTTTGGAAACGCGGCTTCATCTCATAGTGGTTTGATTCCACTGAAAACCTCCTACAAAAAAAGAGGGGAATTGCTCTGGGCGATCGCGAGTAAGAAGAATTTTATTAACTTGCATTCAGCTGCTTTTGTTACAGCTTTTGCACGTAATTTGGTCCACGCCTACAAATTTCGCAGTTTTCAAAAAACTGCTCGATAAATTTTTCTATAAATTTGATAATCCCAAGATCAATTGTCAATAAATATACCCTGCAAGTTTCAAGAACATTGAAACAGGGAAGGCTTTCAAATAGGACCTCAAATATGACCAATTTTTCCTCCAGATTTTGTGTTTACAAGCGAGCGTCCTCATTATTCACTGGCATTGTTTTCAAGTTTCATACGCACGTGCACATTTAGCAAAAAGTAGTAAATTTGCATCAAAAGGAACTCTCGATTACTTTCGGAAGAAATATCCCGAATATGCTAATAATTGGCTTGTGTCACAGATAACAGTGAGGGCCGAGACGGTGAACGTCACGGCTCATTTTGTAGGATGCAACACTTACTTATCTTACTCGGGTTATAACATCACAGAAACTCTTACAAAGAGTTGCTGTGATGTTATAATATATCACTAATTTCTTTGCCCGGTTATTAGCATATTCCGGAGATTTAACCGAGGGTCCTTTTTGATGCAAATTTTATCTTTTTGCTAAATTTGCACGTGCATATGAAACTTGAAAACAATGCCAGTGAATAATGTGGACGCTCACTTGTAAACACAAAATCTGGGGGAAAAATTGGTTATATTTGAGGCCCTATTTAAAAGCCTTCCCAGTTTTCAATGTTCTTGAAACTTGCAGGGTATATTTATTGTCAATTGATCTGGGGATTTTCAAATTTATAAAAAAATTTATCGAGCAGTTTTTTGAAAAATGCGAAATTTGTAGGCATGGACAGAATTACGTGCAAAAACTGTAACAAAGGCAGCTGAATGCAAGTTAATAAAACTCTTCTTACTCACGATCGCCTGGAGCAAATTCCCCTCTTTTTTTGTAGGAGGTTTCCAATAGAATCAAACTACTATGAGATGAAGCCGCGTTTCCAAACCTTATCATTTTCTCAAAAAATTAGCTAATTGTGTGGATAGCATGCTATTTCACTGTTTTTATGATGCTTAGAACTTGGTTTCAAAATATTTCGAAAACGCTCTCATAGAATTTGTTCAAACTTTGCCATAATTGAGGCAATTATGGCAGGTACAAACTCCCTAAAGCAATTTTCTAAAAAATCTCCTGGTACAGAGAAACACAAAGATAAATAAAAAACATAATGGCGTCGTTACGTTGCCATGGCGACTCCGATGGCAATAAAACACAGATCATAAGAAATTTTCATCTTTATGTAATACAGTTGTGGTAATCTTTTTTCCATATCTTTACTCATGGCGACGTTATTAATGCTCAACCTTGGGAGGTATCCCCCCTAAAAAATCCAGTCGAGCCACCTTAAAGAATTGAAAATACTTTAGTTCTTTGAAAACGTAAGGTGAAACTGAAGTTACTTTGATTATACAGATGAATCTGCTAGTGGGACAATTTCCAGTCTATAAATTCCTGCAAAAGAAATTTGTCAATTTACAAGGACCTTCTAACTAATCTTTGAATCTATGGATGAAATCCTGAAGTGTGACAATTGAAACTAAAGCCACTGAGAAGTATTCTCCCATAGAAGACGGTTCAAGCATTTCAATCTTAAGTGTGACCGTAAAAAGGACAGCTGTTACGATAACTTTAACAATATTTTCCGGAGCACTGTGTGTATCTCGATATTTGACAAAGTAGACTTTTCTAGGATTGATTTCATTTTGAGCTATGCCACTTTTAAGTCGAACAGAGCTGCACGGTGTTACACACAGAAATGGCTTTAACCAGTTGCTAACAAGGAAAGGCAAGTGAGTTGACAAGTACTAGGCTTTAAAATTCATCGTACTATACATTCTGGATCCTTTCCGTATTACAAAAGAATGGAGAGAAAGCGAATGATAAGAGTATACGAAAAGAGTAAAAAAGGAGGAATTCAAATAAAAATATAAAAGGAAATTATAAAAATTGCACTCCTGAAAATGGGTAAAGAAGGTGATTTGTACAGAACCACAGCCCATCAAACCATGTGCTTGGTTAAGTTCTGTAAACCATTCAAATGCCACACGTGTATGCCTCCGCTTGCTGAAATCAGAGCGTCTCTTCTTTCTAAATAACACACGCTTTCCTCCGCTTGTTAACTTGTCTAAGGCCGCACGCGTTTGCCTCCTCTCATTAGACTAAAGACGTTGCTGGTTTTCAGTCTGATTACTGTTTTCTTTGTTTATGCGTAATTACTTCCTGGTGAAACAAAAATCGCACCATTCCTCTTCCGTCGTGCAAATGATCTCTGAAACATTTGTTCATGTTTACGCGTGAATTGTAATGGAATGGCGTTTGATAAGGACGTCTGATGCTTGAGAAAGATGTTCCGCTTGCAAAGAGGTGTTAAAAACGTCAGAGGTTCCGGACATCCAAAACGCACAGCTGCGGAGAGAAATGATGTACAGTACAATTATCAAAATTTGCCGCTTTTAGCGAAAAGTTATCACCTAGGTAACTAGCCTACCCAATCATAGTACGAGTACAAAATCAAGTGAGCAAATCAGAAGAAGGCAAAATGCCTCGTACTTGCGGTGTTACATATAACTTCATGACTTGTTTGGGAAGGAAGGAAGGAACGAACGAAGGAAGAAAGGAAAGAAGGAAGGAAGGAGTCATGGATGAGAGGACAACAGACGTATACCCTCTTTACAATATATATTAACATGTTAAGCTAGGACGTCAGCATACAAAAGCGCCACTGGCAGCCGCTATCGGTCCATTTTTTATGAGCTTACTGTACCCACCGAACCCATGATGTGAATGATGTGTGAAGGTTGGCCACACCACCGGGGTCTATGTCCTGTACTCTTTTCGAACAACGGTGTGGGTACATTTACCTCCCACAAGAGCAGACAAGTGTTAGTGCTTTGAGACGGGACCTACGGTTTTTTGTCCTTATCCGAATAGAAATTCTAACCGTTTCCAGATGTCATGGTGTTATTTTTACGTTTCACTCGGTTTGGTGGCAGTTCCGACTGTTTTAATTTTACGTAAATTTCGTTACACAGCTCCTTTAATGGTTTCTACACGTAGGCTGTGTTGCTACTCACCGTATTATCTGAGAAACAAGCAGCTACTTTGTCGCCTCTTGGACTCCACTGAACCTCAAATATTCCACCATTACCATGGAAACTACTAACTAAGGTTCCAGTCTGCGTACATTAAGACAAAATATCAGAGAGCATAAATCACATACGGAAGACAGCGAGCTCAGTTATGGCCAGCGGTTTATCAATAAAAAGATGTGCGCACTGGAAAAACCAGTTTGACGAGAGAAAACAAGATTGACTTGTCCAGAAGTTCAGGCGGGCTTGACTCGATTCAGGCAGAGCCTTCTTTTTTCCTCCTTAAGATTAACCCTTTAAACCCTAACATCAAAATTCATATTATCATTTGTTATCCCTATACGTTTTCAATAGAAATAGTAGGGAGAATTTGTTGAAGTATCAATTACATTCATCTTGTGTGATCATGCCCTCAATTCTCATGACTACTGTGTTTTATAAAGCAGTGACATTACAAGGAGAAATTTGATGCTGTTCACTCTAAGGAGGGTCTGCTTGCAGCATGAAGCTGCTGATGTTACAGTGCCCCAAGTTAGGCAAAGTTGATCATCTTCAAAACAAGTTTAAATACCTGTGTTGACCAGATGTTTATTCCTCTATCAAAGGACCCTGAGGCGATATATCTCCCATCAGGACTAAACGCCAGTGAATATACAGGCTCCTGATGCTTAGCAAGAGACATAACACAGCTGCCTCGTTCAAGCTCCCACAGTTTTACTGTGGTATCATAAGAAGCACTGAAAATAAGAGGATCTCAATTCAAATTGGGCATCAAATATCACAAAAGTCTTTATCGATTTCGTGACATTGTGCAGCCTGTTGTTCCCATTTACGGGGGGATGGCAGAAAGAGGTGGGCAGAAAAAAATGGATCAATTTGGGTTTCTGGGAAACTGCCCACCTACTCCTCCCTTGAGCCAAAAATAGTAGCAAAAACACACAGACAAAAAAATACATCTAAAACGATGAAAGAGATGGGAGTCTGTTTCCTTGTTCCCCTCTCTTCATACCTATCTCCACTTCATGTTGTATGTACAATCTGAAGGACTGGAACTAGAATTGCACACAGTTCGATTTTTTTTAGTGAAAAAATCACAAAAATGGGTCATGAATGTCACAAGAAGCACCAATTCAGGCTTTTAAAAAGCTGAGATTGGACCAGGGGCCAGAAGACCAAACTGGATTTAAATTTCAAAATATTGGGCTTTGTGTAGGGAGCAAGGCTGTTTTGAAAGGTTTATCGAAATAAACTGTACTTATAATATGATCGTTACATTGAAGAGTTTTGAAACATACCTAGCTAAAATAAGAGGAGCATTTGGACAAGCTGTTGCTGGTCCTGTAGGGCTCCACGTTACTGTATAAATTCCTTTTTTGTGGCCTTGAAGATCAAACACCCAGTTATCTTGTTTTATACTCCAAATCTGAAAAAGTTCAGAAATGTAGAATTCTGACGTGGAGTTGCTGTTCTGGAGTTTAAACCAAGGATAAAATTGAACCACAACATATACACTCGATCCTGGCCTTGTAAACCTATACTTTTCAGCCTTCCAAGTTGCGACCATTTTAGTCGTCATGGCACCTAAAATTTTGAAGCTGGTGACTTGATTTGTAAAAAAGTCTCCCTCAACCAAAGGAATTGGTCGCCAAATGGCAACTAAGCAAAAACTTCAACATGGAGGGTTGACTTTTATACTTTGAGCGAACCCAATATCTATAAGCCTTATGGTTTCCTTTAGGGCATTGCTTCTGTGTATTTTCTGTATTCTTGTCTGTCTTTCGTTTTTTTTTGTGGTGAAAATAAATAAACTAAACTAAACTACCTTAGCTGAGAGGTCATCTGAACAAGATGCTAATAATGACCCTTGTGGATCCCATTTGATTGCATTCACATCACTCTGCAGTTAAAAAAAGAGAGCCAAGTCATTCCAAACTTTCCATCAAAAAAAGGTCAACAAGAGACCAATGTTTCTATTGGATTCTCATAGTAATATACTAATAAGAACAAAATTAAGCAAGAAACAATCAAACCCTCAAAACTCCACAAAGACTAGTTGAGGCACAAAGACACATTCCCAATAAACGATCAGGGTAACAGGGTTGCAGTTAAAAACCCCAAACACAAAAACAAGACCTTGTGAGCCAAGACAAATACTTTCGAGATTTTGAGATCAGATCAAAATTTACCCAGAACCGTGATTTGCCACTCTAACATCAGGGACAATGCAACTGGGAGTGGGGGGGGGGGGGGGGGGTGGGAAGGGATGGAGAGGAGAGGGGAGTGTAGACTTGTTTGAGTACATATCATGACCAAGAAATTAAAGCATTCTTCAGAGCAGAAGGTAAACTTACAGTGTGTCCTTGAAAAGACTTGATAGGTTTATCCACACCTATTCTACAGATGTGAATAATTTTATCTGTTGAACATGATGCAAAACTACTGTTGTTCTGCCAGTCTACATCCAGTGTAGGAGCTATAAAGAAGATATAACATATTTATTATGAAGTCCATTTTTGTGTACTATCTTTATAACTGAGTTTGGCAATAAAAATAAGGTTCCAGTCTATGTATAAGTTCTGATGCATTTATATGAAGATCAAGCAGCTTCTAAAAACGTTTTTTATTTATGTACTTAGATTAGGGTAGAGGAAATGTGGTAGATCCCTTTGATATTTTGTAATGACCTTCAAAATAACAAGTCATAACAGGAATAGAAATTGACTGAGAATGTTGTCAAGCACAGAACAAAGAGCATTTCAAACTCTCTCTCACCCTGGTGGAAGGCAAAATGTTGCTTGACTTCCCAGCTACTTGAATCCCAGACAACAGTACTCTGTTAATGGAGAAACAAAGTAAATTTAAGATTAATTTGGATATCAAAATATATAACTTGAGAAAGTTTACAAACTGCACTGATGTTGCTATCAACTTAAGTACCTTATCTACGCCAGCGCTAAGTAAATAATTTCCTTTTTTGTTCCATTTAATGGAAAATATAGGACCTTTGTGTTCACATAGTGTTTTGACAAGCTCCCCTGTAAAACAAAAATACAAAAAATGATTGAGTCATCAGAGCAGGGAAGAAAGCAATAATGACTTGGATGCTGGTTACACCATGGTAACAATGAAGTGACTAAAGTTTTTACTTGGTTTGAGTTAGCATGTTGAAATGAATGCTACCAACTCGCACATAAATTTATCTTGGAATTTTTTCTAGGATTTCTAGCTTTTAAATAATACCTGTGACTCTACAGATCAATTTCTGTAATGTTATGTTGACTCAATTTCATTCTTTTTCAACGCACTTACTTTTACCTGCCTCAAAGGCGTTTTTGCTAATAGGCCATTTGCATGATGATGTCATGTTACTACTTCGACCAAAACCTCGCTGGGAATACAAGATGATGTCATGTTACTACTTCGACCAAAACCTCGCTGGGAATACAAGATGATGTCATGTTACTACTTCGACCAAAACCTCGCTGGGAATACAAGATGATGTCATGTTACTACTTCGACCAAAACCTCGCTGGGAATACAAGATGATGTCATGTTACTACTTCGACCAAAACCTCGCTGGGAATACAAGATGATGTCATGTTACTACTTCGACCAAAACCTCGCTGGGAATACAAGATGATGTCATTTTACTACTTTGACCAAAACCTCGCTGGGAATACAAGATGATGTCATGTTACTACTTCGACCAAAACCTCACTGGGAATACAAGATGACGTCATTTTACTACTTCGACCAAAACCTCGCTGGGAATACAAGATGATGTCATTTTACTACTTTGACCAAAACCTTGCTGGGAATACAAGATGAGGTCATTTTACTACCTCGACCAAAACCTCGCTGGGAATACAAGATGACGTCATTTTACTACTTCGACCAAAACCTCGCTGGGAATACAAGATGACGTCATTTTACTACTTCGACCAAAACCTCGCTGGGAATACAAGATGACGTCATTTTACTACTTCGACCAAAACCTCGCTGGGAATACAAGATGACGTCATTTTACTACTTCGACCAAAACCTCGCTGGGAATACAAGATGACGTCATTTTACTACTTCGACCAACACCTTGCTGGGAATACAAGATGACGTCATTTTACTACTTCGACCAAAACCTCGCTGGGAATACAAGATGACGTCATTTTACTACTTCGACCAAAACCTCGCTGGGAATACAAGATGACGTCATGTTACTACTTCGACCAAAACCTCGCTGGGAATACAAGATGATGTCATGTTACTACTTCGACCAAAACCTCGCTGGGAATACAAGATAATGTCATGTTACTACTTCGACCAAAACCTCGCTGGGAATACAAGATGACGTCATTTTACTACTTCGACTAAAACCTCGCTGGGAATACAAGATGATGTCATTTTACTACTTTGACCAAAACCTCGCTGGGAATACAAGATGATGTCATGTTACTACTTCGACCAAAACCTCGCTGGGAATACAAGATGACGTCATTTTACTACTTCGACCAAAACCTCGCTGGGAATACAAGATGATGTCATTTTACTACTTTGACCAAAACCTTGCTGGTAATACAAGATGACGTCATTTTACTACCTCGACCAAAACCTCGCTGGGAATACAAGATGACGTCATTTTACTACTTCGACCAAAACCTCGCTGGGAATACAAGATGACGTCATTTTACTACTTCGACCAAAACCTCGCTGGGAATACAAGATGACGTCATTTTACTACTTCGACCAAAACCTCGCTGGGAATACAAGATGACGTCATTTTACTACTTCGACCAAAACCTCGCTGGGAATACAAGATGACGTCATTTTACTACTTCGACCAAAACCTTGCTGGGAATACAAGATGACGTCATTTTACTACTTCGACCAAAACCTCGCTGGGAATACAAGATGACGTCATTTTACTACTTCGACCAAAACCTCGCTGGGAATACAAGATGACGTCATTTTACTACTTCGACCAAAACCTCGCTGGGAATACAAGATGACGTCATTTTACTACTTCGACCAAAACCTCGCTGGGAATACAAAATTCAAATATAAAAGGAAAAATGAAAAGGATTATGGTCGTATCAGTAAAAGGATGCCATTGTGCAAATGGCCCATTTTGTTTAATATGTGTCAAAAAAAAGTTTTGTTTGTTGTAGAATTCAGTATTAATTTGTGATTGTAAAGTGCTATGAAAGCAGGGATGCCACTAAGATTTCAAGTCTCCAGGTAAATGCAACAAGTACATAGGTGGGGAATCAAACAGCCAGGAATTTCGTTTGGCTCTATGTTTCTTCCATTTTCCTATAAAGTACCCAGGGCAAGTTCCCAACCCTCACCTATTAACAACAGCCCTGATGAAAGAGTAGCTGAATAGTGCTTTTTAAATGATAATAACATAATTATTATTATTACAGTTGAATTGTTATTATTAGTATCATAAACTTGAAGCTAATTTTGAGCGTAAAATTATTTTACCCTCTGGACTCCATATTCTAGCTTGCCCATCATAAAATCCAGTTGCTAAAAGTGTTCCATCATTCTAGTTAGAAGAGGACAAAGGACAAAATATATTAGTTTTCCCTAGCCTAAATGCGTAGTCTTATTACAGTAAATATGAACATTGACAACAGTGCTACATGGTTTGGTCACAAACATTAATCCACTAATTCCTAAAGAGTGATCAATGTTTAAGTGGATGGTGATTGTTCGGGGGTTTCAATAACTTTTAAAGAAGTTTGAGAGCAAGGTCGAGAACTTAGTGATTTACGATCAGCATAGTAATCACACACTTGATAGAGTCAAAGGAAACTAGGTGACAATTAAAAAAAATACCCGCCATATAGTTCTACCAGTGTCGGGCAAAAGTTGTAGTTTTTGTGCACTTACATTCCACTCTAGTGATGTTACATCCTTGGTAGCATTTTTATGGTTTTCAATGTCCTTGAACTGATGCTGTAACACAACTGGTGTCCCAACTCCTGAATCATTAAATGACCATAATCTAGCTGTTCCATCACCAGATCTTGTAACACAAAGACACATGAACTTTCAGTAACTATTTTATAAAAACTATCATTCCTAAAACTGTCTCTCACACAAAAATACCTGTACATGTCAACAAAACTAAACAACAGTGTTAGTAATAACTTTGCTCGCCTCTGACAGACAATCATTTAGTCATCTTCAAACAAGGGAAACAAGTTTAAGAGAGTACAAGGCAACAAAAAACAAATTCAAATAAAAAATTTCTTTGAAACACAATAGTGGAAATTAAGTTTTATAAAAGGACACTTACCCAGAAGCTAATAAATCTTGAGAAGGATTCCAAGAACACACAAATACCTGATAAAGAAGGAATTTATAAAATATCACTAAATCAATTGCAGCTGTATTTACCAATAAAATACCTTCAGTGCTTGACCTTAGCGGTAGTCCGCTAGTCCTGGACTAGTGCAAAATTCTTCTGGACCAGTAGAAACTTAGAACCACTAGTCACAGGACTAGCAAAAAATTGTGGGTTAGCCTGGTCAGTGTGTGTCTCTTTTCTTTGACTCTCTGGCAGTGGTATTATAAAGTTTCATGGTGACATCAAAGAAATTTAATTGTAAAAAAATATTGCAAATAATATTGTCATGCTGCATATCAAGAAGGACTACCACAGATTTAGTCAGGAGTGGACTAGTAAATTTTCAGTTCAACTAGTCCCAGGACCAGCGATTTAAAAAGTTAAGGTTAATAATAATAATTCAACAATTTTTTCTCCCTTTTCAGTAAAAAATAGCTATTATTGACCTAAAAGTGATAATTTTGACATTGTATAATACTGACTTTACATTACTAGTCTTGTCAATTCTGGGTAAAAGTTAACTCCTGGTCTCAAAAAATGAAACAATATGATGCAAATTGAACAGTCTGATGCAAAAGAATCAGTATGATGCAAGGCAAAACTATTAAAAATATCTGTTGTTTCAAATTAAGTACAGTAGAACCCCGTTAATATGGTCACCAATGGGCTAAAAAAATTTGGCCGTATTAATGGGGCGGCCAGATTAATGAGGTTTTTTTTACAAGAAAATGTACAGTAGTATCTGCCAGGTGGCCAGAAAAAGTGGTCTAATAACAAGGTGACCATTACCAAGATGGCTGAAGGTGGGGTTTTGCTGTATATCATTACCTCAGAGTCATGGCCTTTCAAAAGTGTTGCTTTGTAGTTTCCAAAATCGTTAACTCCCCCATCAATATCCATGACTTCATTATGTCTCTTGTAATTATCATTAGGGTAGTGGCTGCCATCAAGATTTGATTCATGTTTAATCTCTCTAAGTGGTTTATTATCTTGTAATAATGTACGCCTTGTAGCAACAATGTCTGGGAGGACAGCGTCAATAAGTGCTAGCTCGGTGTTTTCGTCTAGTATTGTTCCATCCTAAAGTAGAAGAAAAAAAACACATTTGTTTTACTCTGATTCAAATGCACAAGACATAACCAGTTTTCTTAGCCCTTTTACTCCCAAAAAAACATTTAAATAAATCAAATAAAGTCAGTTTTGGAGACAAAAAACATGGGCTAGTTTATGGGTTAATTAATGACTCTACTTATTAACATCATTACATCACCAAAAATGTTAATAATACTAGCAATAACGATACTAATTAGCAATTATTAGACGAGGTTGAGCAAAATATCGTGATTTGTCAGTGGTGAGCAGATCATTTATTTGCTGAAGCTGAAGGCTGAGGCAAATAATTGATCTGCGAGACACTGACAAATCACGATATTTTGCGATAACCGAGTTCATTAAAAAATATTGTTTTATCATTCGATCACTGAGTCTATTTTTAAATAAAAATTAATATCTTGGGAAAGCGGTTAGCGCATGCTGCCTTCTAGGAGTATTGACAGAGATCACATAACCGAGAAAGGAGCAAGCGCAGTTTCATTTACGCATGAGGAGAATACTATTTGCAGCCAAAAACAGTTGAACAACATTGCACACATGCACACAAACTGAAATATTACAAGTAACTAAAAATTAGTAGTTACATCACAAATTATAATAATTTGTTAAGGTGTTTGCTTGAGGCACATCATATGTCTCCCATCATATCCTTTCAAAGTGACTATTACTATCAAAGATTCCAAGTAATGCCTATATTCTTCATTTGCGCTGTTCACTTTCTTTGTCAGTCAGCTGTTCGTCAGGTCTGTTCTACTTGGTAAGTTTAAACTCAATCCTTTCTGGAAGTAAATGCAACGTTTTTTTAACATTGCATACGTCTTATACAACTACCTGTTACATTACTTAATAACACAGTTTTTGGATCCAAGGCTGAGCAATATGAAGTAAAACAAACTGCATTGAGATAGAAGAATAATTCATTTATTTTGTTTTATTCCCTGTAGCCTCTGAGCCAAGTATCTTCAAAGAGACACCCTCCACCAACCTCAATTCCCATGACCAACGTTCGAATGCATTTATTAATCCTTGATTACTTCCAGTAATAACAATAATAAACATCTTACCTCACCAAGTGTCACCTCCGCCTCAACATACTGGACACCTTTTTGAATGATTGACACCAAAGCCCCAGGGGGTACCACAGATCCATTGATACTGGATTGGTCAATATGACTTTCTACTCCAAATGTAAAGGCTGAATGTTGAAATCCTGGGGGCAAAATAGACAGAACAATGAGTTTAAGAGCATTGATAGTTCTTTATTATGTACATGTAATGTCATTTAAATAAAAAAATTTAAAAAAAGAGGAATATATAATACTTTTCATACTGATATTCTTCTTTTGAAAACACTTTTAATTTAAAATATGAACAAACTCCGGGAGACAATAACCTGGAACCAGCAGCTCCCTCATGCTCAGGAAATGGTGTTTTCATAAAAGAGTCTATTTTTACATTGATTTTTCACAAATTTTCAGAATAATAAATAAGTTGTACAAAACAGTCAGCAAAAACTAGAGACCAGATATAGCATTGCTGATATTTTAATGGCATTTACTTTTCCCTTGTTTACCATTCCAAATAATGTTGTGAGTGAATCAATCAATGCGACATTTTCCAAGCACTGTTTTAAACTTCTTGATTAAGCATCAAAGCCACCTTTGATCCTTTAGCAAAAATGGGTGGTGGTACATGGTGGAGGTTGGAGGTCATTAGCCTTTAGCAGTGAAAGGTTTAATTTCAATATCACTGGTTACGCATATGGTGACCAAAGAAAATATCTGTTGTAGTTTACTTTTATTTCAGTTAATTTTTATTTTTCCAATGTTTCTGGGTATAGTTATGTATGCTAATGAATTTAAAACAAAGGAAAATCAAAAACTAACTGAAATAAAAAATTAACTGTAACATATCCACCAGCAGTCAAGTGAGTTATCAAAGAATAAAAGCATTTCCTTGGGTCCATAGAAGTTTTATAATTATATACTGTGATAAATGCCTTTTTGGTAGAAGAATAATACTTCAATAACATCCAGATAAGTACAACAACCACAGCTTTTAGATTAAAAATTTACTTTCATCAGTCTCTGTTGATCTAGATGGATCACAATATTATTATCCAATACGTTAATTCTAAAAATGACATCACATCATCCTGTCTGTCATGTTATGGGGCACGATTTTTCAACAAATCCCTTGAGATCGATTATGAACTCATAGATAACACATTTAATATTATGTACCTTGAGATCTTTATCAATGAAATATTTACATTAGTGAGGCATCAATGCAACATGACGGAATCAAGAATAAAAACAAGTATAATTTTCTCGATTTTAAGGTGTGAACGCAAAATAAAAAATTCATCATTTTCTTAACAAAGAAATAATCAGTGAAATAATACCAAGACTCATTATGTATATTTACTAAAAAGAGGTTGGGCCTTCTGATAAACCTTAAAACCACTAAAAAATTAAGAAATGAAGATTGATAACAAATGTGTTTTTAATATTTTATGTACAAAGAAAGAACTGTGTAAGTCTAAGCTTAGCTTTAATTTTTACAGACCAAGACAAAACAATGAAAGATCAAAGCGAGAGATCTTGCATTTTGTTTGAGCATAAAACAGAAAGTTTCGGTTTATTAAAACGTTAATAATATAATATGTGAGCTTACCTGACTCCTGAAGATATCTGTAAACTAGAAAGTTGACCTCATCGCTGCTCATAGACATGATAAATAACACATAATCTAAACAGTGGTAGTTCTATTTTATGTAGTTAATTCAGACATTGATTGATCCCGTAGAGACACGCGGGAGACTCAATAAATCGCGTCAGACTATCCACAATTGCAAAAATAGACCAATCAACCGATTCTTGAATCATCCAAAGTTACAATTGGATTGCAAAATCCCACATTTGAGTCGTTTCAGCTGTTCTACGATACAAAATGCTAATAAAATTGAAGACTGTTTGTAGTCAAACGATTAGTGGTCCGCCATATTTGTTGAGCGCGAAATGTCACGTGGTCAATGGCAGCCATTATTGTACTACCGTGACGTCAGTTTTAAGAGCAAAAAAGAGTCTGAGGACCAAATTCTATAAGAGATTTCTCAATAAATATAGCAAAGAGAAGCTGTATATATGGGCATATATGTTCCGTAACCAAAACAAAATCACGCCAAAACAAAGTTGTTTTTAAACATGTTAAAAAGGCGTTTTTTTTGTGGGTGTTTTGACCCAAGTTCGAGTGAGGTATGGACACTAATGAGTAGCTAATGGACTCGTTTTGATGCATATTTTCGTTCTCTTTGCCATCCGTGGCCATATTGGTAAGGAAGACATATTATAGATGAAGAAATCGGTTTGAGAGTGGGTTTCGTAATAGCCATCGGTCGAGTTTGTCATCATATATTAAAAAGACAGTACCCCTTCTATCCCATAAGAGTTATATTCTGTTGTCTTTTGAGGTTTTCTCAGAGTAAAATCACAGATAGTGTCACGTTCCAAGAAGACACTGCATTTACAGCAATGTAGAGTAAAAATATTCTCTTTTTATGACAGTTTAGGACATTTGATGTTAACATGGAGATGAAAATTTTTTATTTATTACGACGCTAGGAAAGTCTGCTTTTGAGTAAAGTCTCGGTAATCCTTAGTAAGTGTTAAAAGCATTGTAAAGTTCAGTTGCGTATTATTTTAGCTCTTCGACCCAAGTTAGCTCTGAAGTTTTTCTTTCGAAGCTCTTCTAGTTTTGAAAATGAAGTTATTCAAGCTAAATATTTCGTTTGGGCATATTGCATGCTTTCTAGCTTTTTAATTAGTTTAAAAAAATTCCCAAGACGAATACAGTGTTCCAGTTATCAATAGAATCTGAGTGTTAAACATTCAGAGTAAAAGAACTCGATTTTATGTTACACATTTCAACATTACTTTTTATCCTTTTTTATTTTTTACATCATCCTGCAGTTAAAATATAGGAAATTCATTCATTCACCTTTTCATTACTTTTTACGTTGTAGTAAATATGGGACGTGTTATTAGAGGCCAGCGTAAGGGTGCTGGGAGTATCTTCAAGTCTCATACCAAACACAGAAAAGGAGCTGCAAAGCTTAGGCCACTGGACTACTCTGAACGTAATGGTTACTTGAAAGGTGTTGTTAAGGAGATCATACATGACCCTGGACGTGGTGCTCCATTGGCGGTTGTTAGCTTCAGGGATCCTTACCGATACAGGCTGAGAAAGGAGATCTTCATTGCTACAGAAGGGATGTACACAGGACAGTTTGTGTACTGTGGCAAAAAGGGTAATATCTTGGTTTTTGTTAAACATAAATCAGTGATGAATCCTAGTTAACCATATTCCAGAATTGGAATAAATGGATTCAATTCTAGAAATCACTTGTTTAGCACATTAATCATAGCTTGTACAAATGTGGTTGAAATACAATATCGAGATGCATATAGTATTTCAGTGATCCAAATCCCTCACTAAAATAGATTTGTAAAAAGATTTCTGTGTATTCTTGTTCCAGAATACAGTCAATCAAATGCACCCTACAAAATGAGCACTTTGGAGAGATTTGGTTAGATATTAAAGCTAACAGCAATTTTTTCTTCTTTCACGGCATTATATTCATGATCTAAATCAACCCTCCATGTTGGCTTCTTTCAGCGGCTCTCCAGATAGGAAACTGTTTACCCATTGGCACCATGCCCGAGGGAACCATTGTCTGTAACCTTGAAGAAAAATCAGGTGACAGGGGCAAGGTTGCTCGTACCTCAGGAAACTATGCTACAGTTGTATCACACAATCCTGAAACCAGGAGAACACGTGTGAAGCTGCCTTCTGGTGTGAAGAAAGTCTACCCCTCTGCCAACCGTGCTATGATTGGCATCGTTGCGGGTGGTGGTCGTATCGATAAGCCCATGCTCAAGGCTGGGCGTGCTTATCATAAATACAAGGCTAAGAGGAACTGCTGGCCTCGTGTCCGTGGTGTTGCTATGAATGTGAGTATTGTAAATTAGACGACTGACGTTTTGGGGAAAAATTTTCCCATTTCTACATCAAGGGTTACAGAATATCCACTAGGCAACAGGTCTTTTGAGCAGTGATTTCTTCAAACTGGTGTATTAGTTTATGTTGATAATTATGTGCACGTGGCTACAATGGGTTGTCAGAGATTATACCAGGATTTTGGCTTCCATTTCTTCATGCTTTCTGGACTCTTTTATTGATTTCAATTCATTGGTTCCCTTTAATGTTGAAGACAGTCACTTCAGTAGACTTAATTCAGTGCATTTTTTATTGCTAATTCCTCAGTACAATTCATGTAACTTTCTAATGAAAAATTGATCCTTTGTGTTTTGTAAAATAAAGAGTGTATAAGAGTTTAAACAGGACCACTCTGTAGGTTAAAACTCTCCCCAGTTATACCATCTAAAACTACAGAACAGATTAATGCATTTGTGTTTTGCCTTCAGCCTGTGGAACATCCTCACGGTGGTGGTAACCATCAGCATATTGGTACACCCTCAACTGTCCGCCGAGACACATCAGCTGGACGAAAGGTTGGTCTGATTGCCGCCCGTCGTACTGGACGAATCAGAGGAGGAAAGAAGAACCTCAAGGGAGACAAGGAAACAGATTAGATTGTACTTCTCTCAGTTGCCAAATAAAATTCACTGTAAATTTGATTGTAGTTTATTTTGTTGCTTCGATTAAAGGGTAAACATGTAGCCTGTGAATACAGTTACCTCTTTTTGCTCCCAGGTTTTAGTGGCATTAAGGTGGTAAGGATAAAGTTGCACAAAAACGTGTAGCAAGGAAAGGTAGCTGTATTTGCGGTCTAAAAGAACAGGAAGTATGATGCTTTCAAAGACGGATGTTTTTTGTTCCTGAAGGGAATACAATGAGTTTATAATGGTCATGTGGTAAAAAAACACCCTGCTTTGATGCAAACAGCAAGGAAAACAGAGGAGTTGCATATTTTAAAAAGTATCTTTGTTTTTAAGATTTCGCTGTGTTGTTTGCATCCTAGTAAAGTGTTTGTGTACGATATGGCTGACTGAAAAGGACCTATTATCCCTTGCAGCCTGTGAGCAAACTCTTCATTTGGGGAATATGGTAGGAAGCCATGTGAGTGTGGCACATGAAAGGAGAGGCAAGAGCAGGGGGAACTCTTGCAGAGCATTTTGCTTGCTTCTCAAAATGGAGTTTGCTTGTGGGCTATGTCCGTTGCAACCGGTGGGTCACAGTTGCAGTATGCTGATGTGTAAACTCACTCTCTGTGAACAAACTCTACTGTTAAGCCTATGATCAATTAATCATCACAGTAGAGTCAATGTTCCCTGCATTATTCAACTAGTAAATGGCTCTTTCTGTGGCTGGATGAAGGTGACAGGGAGATAGGAGTATTTTCAATTTTGTTTAATAAAAGGAGCCAATTTTATTGGTGGTCACAAACTTCTACTGAACAGAACATTCTATATAGCTAACTTAGCCTGCAAAGCAGGCAGCTAAAGGGAAGCAGAAATAGTGGAAAAGGGAGTGGAGATAACCCTCAGGGGAGATGGCAGTGTTAGAAAATGCTGCTGTACTCCTTTCAAAATGGAGGAATGATGCCTACTTTTGGAGTCAACCTAAAAATCAATGTGTGTAACAGCTTTAAGCCTGTACGGCATAGAGCCCAAAAGTGTGTCTGCTTTGATTTATTCACATTCTTTTGTGCAGATTTAATCCAATCATAAGCCAGCTGGAAACTGTCCTCGACTTCTGATTGGTTAATCTCTGCATGACTGGAATGAGTTGATTAAAGGAGGTGACACTTTTGGGCTCCTTGCTGTAATAACCACCAGACAAGATAATTCCCGTAAAAAGGAAACAATATTAGCCCAATATCGGAGGAAAATTCCACTATCAGTAAAGTCCAAAACGAGGCTGAGTATACTGTAGAGCCCAGGTCCTCCATGTAATCAAGCTTAATCCCGGTCATCATGGCAGCTGTGTGGAACTTGCAGAGAGGCAGTCGGATTTATAAAAGACATTAAACTATACAAAGGAAGATTTGTTGGTGGGATGTCCAGTAGTAAAAGACTTCCATGTCAGAAAGAAGCATGTGCTATTCAAAAATGCCTTCAAGGTAAACAAACTCTCGAATTTTGGCTCATATCAATCGTGTTGCACGAGAAAAATGTGTCAAAAAAATTCAAAGTTAATTAATGTCATTAACCTTATCAAACTTAAGCTTAACTTAATGTCAATTATATTCTGGCCTGAAACTCAAATTGTTGATTAAGTGGACCGAATTCTTATGTCGGAGCAGCATCTCGGGTAATGCTGGCTGGCGGCAATGTTGCAGTTTGTCGCAGGTAGGTTGGCAGCAACAGACTTTATCCAGGGTCCTGTTCGTACTAATGGATTTGCCAAGACTTCTCTTTTCTTGTAACAAGTGAAATAAAGGTGGACCAAAAGTATTTATGTTGTGGTTCAATTTTATCCTTGGTTTAAATTTTATTCCCCTTTGTTTTAAACTCATTATCATACATTACCATACCCAAAAACAAAGGGAAATGAAATTTAAACCAAGGATAAAATTGAACCACAACATATAGAGTGTTTTCACTCACGTGGTCAGCATCTTTCTGCAACTTTATTAGAACAAAAGAAAGCATTTGCATAAGAAAAGAGTACAACTCCCAGAGGATTGGTTTGGAACACCAACATGGCCGCCGTTTCATTGTTTTGGGACTCCAATATGGCCGCCGTGATGTCATGTGAAAACACTCTATATTCATACTAGCATAATGTTTTTCAAACAAGTTCAAACCATCTAAAAAGCATTTCTTGCAATGCAATTCCCTTTATACTCCACTCAGTATCAACTAAAAATGATTTACATCCCTACCCACCCAATGGAGGGTTGTTGAAGATTCTGTTGGAATTTCTAAAGGAAGTTATGAACCTAAACAGGAATTTCCAGAGGGGTGAGGGGTTCAAACAAAGAGACTCTTCATGGGGTTGGGGAGGGGAAGTTTGGATATTTTCTGGACCAGTATGTTTCCCATTCTGTTTTATAAAACAGCTAAGATAGTACACGCGCTCTGATTGGCCGAGAGTCATGTTTGCATGAGAGTATGTAAACATGGTTGTGACATCAAGATGTTTTGCTTTTTGCGGGCTAGTCACGTAAGCACAAATTTGAAAAAGTTTTTTCGTTCAAAACTCTACAAGGTTACTTTATTTATCCACTCCCTCGTCGGCTGAAACTTAGAAAATCGTTACAAACAAGCTGTGTCAATTTTTTTTTGCTTAAGCTGACATTTTAAGCGAGAAAAATCTGTATTTTGGAAGGCATCTTTTTGCAAAACAAAAACTTATTGCGTGTGCAAGACTTCGCGTACAAGACTTTGGGACTGGTAAGAATTTCTGTTTTAATCAGTGCCATAACAAAGAGTATTTGAGTTTTTTTCCCGGCAAAGTTATTTTATAAAAGCAATAGAAAACTTTTTTCCTGTGTTTGCATAGCCTGATGTAAGCACTCAAGGGGTTGGGAGAATTCTCCACAGTTATGCAAACCCTCAACTTCATCTTGGGTTTGCATAACTGTCTCGAATTCTCCCAACCTCTCTTGTGTTTATATCAAGCTATGCAAACACGGAAAACGTTTTCTATTGCTTAAATGTTAAGAAATGGAGGTAGCAACCCCCTAAATACAGCAATCCATACATTTTGAGCTCTGCTTAACAAACTAAACAATAATTATAATTTGAATCAAATGTGTCTTTTAACTTTGACTACTAGAGTACAACTACCAAGAAGATAGATGCCAGCAGGTCATTGAGACAATGAAAAAGTGCTGTTCCAGGAATTCAGCGATTAACGCTGAACTGTGCTTGGGCTTCAAAAAAGAACTTGGAGAACGAAAACTGGCCAACAAGAAAACTTAGAAACTTGCATTTCTAAGTTTCTCTTTGTATTCACACTATATATACAGATGATCAAACCAAGGAGAAGTATAAGGACAGATTTTCCATTCAGAGCCAGTGGTGCATCCAGACATTCAGATAAGCGGGGGGGGGGGGGGGGGGAGGGGAAGGGGCTCCCCTGGATCTGCCAGTGATAGTGATAGGATTTTCATGAATGGGAGAAGTTTCATACCAACAGAGTTCAACAGAGGTTGGGAATCTTGCCTTTTCTTCAAGGGTGATTGATGCCAGGTGGGTTCATCCTTTTAGGAAGCCAACTTTTTGCATCTCATGTAAACGGTTTACCATGTTTTGTATAAAGGAAATGTATGAAAAATTAGCCCGCTCAGGGTAACTCAGGTAGGCAGGTAATCCTTCTACCGGGGATAACTTTTCTCCTTATAAATGAGGCCTAAATGCAAGTTGCAGATGGGTACAACTATGGATTGTCTGTAGGAACTACTTACAGTAGTTTTTAATCTCCTTTATTATATTCTTATCATTTGCTAGTACAGTGTGCTTTTTGATACAATACTAGTGTGAAGAAGGTATTAGTTAAAACTGAATTGTATAAAATAAAAAGCATTCAACTAATAAATTGTTGAAGATCCAAAAATATATTCAGAAATGGTTTCAGTTTCTTGGACAGTTCTTTGCAATAAAAACTTGTTATTATTATAAAATGTCACCATAAACTATAAAATAACTCAGATCCTACGGTAAATTGCTGTACTGCGGGTCTTTCAGCTAAATACATGCTGATGAGTTGTTCAACAAGAATTGTAGAGCCTGGGGTCTCAATTATTTCATAAACATCTCCATCCTCTTCGTCTCTGCCTAATTATTGTCATTATTTATAAGAAAGCAAGCACTTCAAATATGACAAACAAATTATGACACCTAAAAACTTACGCCTCTTTACTTGTTGATCATTGTTTTTGTTTTCAAAGCATTGTGTTTGTTTTATTTAATAATAAAGCTTCAAACATGACAGTTCTTATTAAGTTAAGGTTATTAAACATGGATAAAAGAAAGGTTGAAAAATTCTGAATCCTATATTGCACAGAAACATATATCACAAAATTACAAAATTGCAACTGCTTGACAATAGAGTTTGACTTCAATGCTTGAAGAAGACTAAAAGAAAGGTTATTCTAAAATCTTGCAAATTATGATAATCTTAAGTAACTATTTAACTAATAAGTCACAATACAAGAGATAAAACACATAATAGGAAAGCATATTTTGGGCTGTGTGCACTTGCACCTTGGTGATAACATGTGTTGCGATTGTTTAATAATAATTCCAATATTGTCATTATAATGCAAGGCCGAGCAGAAATCCACCAGCAAATCCTGAAGCTGCAGCCATGTTACGTCGAGCATATTTATAACCCTGTTAACAAAATAATGAACAATAATTATTATTAATAACGCACCCAGGAAATGCCAACTTTCAAGTTAAAAAACAAAACAAGCCATCTTGTCTCATGAAATACTCCTTGGAGGGAAATAATGGTAATAATCAACAGAGAAGAGTAACATTTGACAGTATTTAACCTATCTTGTCAAAGAAAATTTAAAACTCTTCCTACCCTATTTGCAAGTGCAATAATTCCTTTCTCAACAGCATCACTTTTTCGCATCTTTTTTACTTGTTTTCCAACTTTGTGTGTGATCTTATCCACATCTTTTTCCATTCTCTTCCAGTTAATGTTGATATAGCCTGCTCTATGAGCTACCTAAATGGCAAAAATTATGACATAATAAAGTGCATTATTAAGAAAGTAAAATTATCAGAATAATTGGTTGTTTTCTCACTAGAGACGGATTACCGGTATCTACCTTCAAAATCTGTCAACATTGATGGAAAAACAGATGGATAAAGTCAGGCAGATTGTCCATCCAAAATTAAGACTGTTCCATTTTCAAATTAAGACAACTATTATCTGCCTGATGTGAATTATCCAGTGGATAACTCGTCTCAGATGGATAATCATCTTTAGTGTGAAAATGGCCATTATCAGACAATACAGACATTGAGAACTTAATTTTAACTTTAAAGTCCTTATACAAAAATTGATTTAACAAACATTCTTTACGAAAAGTTGGAGGAAACTACCATCTTTTGACAACCCACAACTGTTGTCTTCAAAGGTTTACTTGGGCACTTAAAGGGGCTGTGTCACGGCAGTCCAGTTCATTTTGTTTTATTTTGCCAATTACTTGCCCTCAATCGGTATGGAACTTAATGTAAGCAAAGAAATTACATGTAAATGACAAAATCAGAGATCCGAGACAAACAAATACGTCTTTTGAGCATTAATGTTGAAGTTGCAAGCAGCAGGAATGAACTTTGAAACACTGTTAGGCTGAACAGTTTTCAAAAACCATAATTTCAATCCGTTTCAATCTTCTTCAGTTTTGCCCATCCGTGCCATCTGTTGTTTCTGTTATGTTATTTTAACCTTCCGTTAAAATTTTAAGGGGTTGTTTTTGTGTTTCTCTTAATTTAACGGGCATTTTGTAATTTCCTAATTTGGCTGATTTTCGTGACACAGCTCCTTTAAGTCTTTTGCATAGATCACCTTACTGATATTCTATTGTTTTTAATTCCACAAATCCTGGCTGTACAGATCTTCTGTTTTCATGTGTAACAAGAAAACAATATAAACATTTTTTTGTGTTTGGAAAATTTTATTACAGAAATGGAAATATAATTATTATAGTATTTTTGAAACAAAGTACTATCCTTTTGTGACTATCAGAAAGTTCTGTCTTAAGTCATTTTGTTCATGCACTCTTAAGTGGTGAAGCCAAAATCCATTACTTAGCTGCCAAGTGAATTACCCACCATGGCCAACAAACAAAAGAAAATCACCATTGGTGAAGGAAATGTAGGTTGTAGATTTATATACCTGCAAAACAAGAATTCCTCCCCCAATCATGGACAGTGTGAGCTTGCCAACTCTTTTAAAAAGGTACCCTGCAAACCTAGAGAGAGGAAAACCAGATGAGTTCCACTTGAGTTGCCATTAATTTGTGATTAAGGTCATATGTGCAAGCTGTACTATTCATGATGGCCAAAAATAAGAGAATTTCCTAATGGACTCTTCTTCGACAGAGAGAGGGTGGCCATTTCGTACAGTGAGGCTGGAACGTCTTTTATTTATTGCCTATCATCCTCAGCAATCCCAAATATGCCCTGGGATAAATAAGCAGAAATATGTGATGAGGGGTTAGGGACAGTGGTTTGACCATAAATTAAGACTGTAAGCCCCAATATCTAACACAAATTCTCCAAACCAGTGTCATCTGCCTTGAGAACTAAGTGGGAGAATTTGATAAAGAATCACTGAAGTCCCCTTCAGTGATCATCTTATTAATTCTGATAGCCTCTTCTTTGGATGATGTTAGGAGAAAATGTAAGTTGGTCAATCTTGCGAGTTAAAGGGTTAAACAGAGTAAACAGCTTTGCTGTTTGGTGTCTCACCTTGTCTGCTACTCAGCTGTTTTTAGTGTTGTCACGCAACACTCCTCCCCCGTGGGGAGAAGCGTTGTCACTGAGTTGACACTAAAAACAGCTGTGTAGCAGACTTTATTATATAGACACGAGTGTTTTACTGGGAAATATACCACTCGTAAAATTCATAAACGCTACATCTGGGACCCGAGTGGTTTATTTTCCATAATCTCACTAGTGAGTTTATCGATGACGTAATTTCGGTCATTTCCCTCTATTACTTTATTGATGTCTTTTTGTCTATATAATAAAAAGAACATTACACGGCGGCTTGAAGATATGAATTTTATTTTCTCATGGCAAAAACAATATCTCATTCGTAAAATATTGTTTTGCCACTCGAAAATAAAATTCATATCTTCGCGCCACCGTGTAATATCCTCTATATATCTTGCCAGCTGTCCGGTCAAAAAAAAAAGGATCTCTGTTTATGAGCTTACCATCCAGAGACTCCTCCAATGGTAATTTGCTGTACTGCGGGTCTTTCAGCTAAATCCATGCTGATGAGTTGTTCAACAAGATTTCTAGAGCCTGGGGACTCAATTATTTCGTAAACATCTCCATCCTCTTCGTCTCCGCCTAATTATTGTTATTTATAAGAAAGCAAGCACCTCAAATATGACAAACAAATTATGACAGCTAAAAACTTAAGCCTCTTTACAAGTTGACCAATGTTTTTGTTATCAAAGCATTGTGTTTGTTATATTTAATAATAATGCTTCAAACACGAGAGTTCTTATTAAGTTAAGGTTATTAAAAAATGGATAAAAAAAATGTTGGAAAATTCCTACATTGCACGGAAACTAAGTTCATTATTGATATTAAATGTAGGAGAAAAGCTAGCTTATTATATCAAAATACTTGTCTTCACAGCGTAGCAAAGCTAGACATAAACATTACGGTCGAGATGAACTTCATCATGTACCCAATCTGTTTAAAGATAAGAATCAAGAAAAACTTACTCTGTGATGACATCTTGAGTGAAGGTAGGTGATGAAATATTCGAAAAATATATTGACCTTAAATTTTTGTTTCCGCAATTTGTACTGTCCGGCGGAATCTACCAAAAAAGATTCTTTTACATGTAACTTTCATAAAGAGGCCCTAAACGTTTCTTCTTTCTCATGTTAAATATACTTCTTAACTGAACTTACACAAGGAAAGATTACCTTGACGAATTATTCTTCAACACAAATATCACTGATTTAATTTTTGTCTTTATTTGTGGGTACTTTTCTAGGATCCGATTTCATTACTTTTTACATGAAGTGAATAATGCTAGTTGTGTCTTGGGTATCCATGGTTTTGGACTTTCTTGCTGTTTATTTAATATTTGTGGTAGAAAATTGACCAAATTTATCGCTTTTCACGTTTATTTCCACTACCTACTTAAAAATGGAGCAAATACGTCTCGTTGGGTGTTAAATATAGCCACAACGTGAATACTTTTTGCAAGAGAGAGACAGTCAAAAATTCTTTCGTTAAGCTTGACCGCCATGAGTGAACAGCTGAAATACATCGTAGACGAACTGAATAAGGAGCCTTTCAAGAGGAATTATAATCTGATAAGGTATAAATTTCACTTTTTTCATGATACTTAGAATTTCAAGACGAATTTTTAACTTGTCAGCTCATACAATTTTGGAATTTATTCTGATTATAAATTACATATGTGACAAATTATGAAATAAATCATATATGAGAACTGCAGATATGAAATCAAATGAAGAATGATCCCTGCAGTTGTGAACGCATTTCCGCAGTTTTCATGTATGATTTATTTCATGTACATTTGTCAAACTCATCTCTTTTACGGGAATGTATGAACACATAATTGACCGGCTCCCAACATCACTGGCTTCAGAGCTTAGTTGGTTAGAGCATCGCACCGGTATCACAAGGTCATGGGTTCAAAATCCTGTTGAAGTCCTGAATTCTTTTCAGGCTTCATGTCTAAGTAATTGGAGAGTACATGCCATCACGTGCACGCTTAAATGGCTTTTTTTTCACTGCTCGCAAAAAAAATACCTGGAATTTCTTGTGTTTTGATTTTAAAAAACCTAAAATATCACAAATTTTGTTGTAGTTATGATTAAGTGGTAACAGAACTTCGTGTCATCCAATTTGGTCTGTAATCATAGTCGTGATTAATTAAATCGGTTTCCCTCTACGCGGTCATCTGATTTTGTTTGTCACTAGAATGATTACAGACTGAATTGGACTCCACTCAGTCGTATTACTATTATTTAATTTCATGATAGATGAAATTTTTCTTTCTTTCAGTTTTGATTCTCTTCAACCACTGCAGTTACTGCAAGTACTAAATGATGTGTTTGCCGAGATTAATCCTCAGGTAATGTAATATTGAGCTAACAAAGGTCAAAAAAGTCTACATGATAACAAAGCATAATGCACTTCCCATTTTACACCATACCAGTAACAGACGCTAGAAATTTGGTGGTCAAGGTAATTTTAACAATATTATTTTCGAGATGAAGCGAAACTAACTACGAGAGATCGACTGGAGAACTGACAATTTGACTAACAATAGACGACTGCTTAACTGTGACAACAGACGGATCAAAACACACCAATTACTGATTACGAGTCTTCATAGCCAATAACACTGCGGCTTAACTGACAGACGACCAATAACATCTTGACTTTATTGACCAATCAGATCAATAACCAGAGTATATAATACCATCTACTGACGTTATACAACTCACTGTGACTCTGAAGATGACTACCACACAGGTTGTCGAAACGTCAGTCACTGTCAACAACAACAGTCCTATTCAGGACTACGTTCACTCGGACGATCAAACTCAACCTACTTTTGAAATGACTCCTGGGTTCAAACCTTTAACATTATTATTTTCATGCTTTATTTGCAGCACAAAATAGATCTTCGTGATGAGGACCCAGAACAAATGGCAAAGAGAATGTTCACTTTCTTGAGAATTCTTAAATTCAAGCCAAAAACAGAAGCAGGGAGTCTGTAAGTAATTCTGTCTCATTATCCATAACAGTCAGACCGGTGAAACCACAAACACTTGAAATTTTTCAGCAATGTTTATTGTGTTACTACCAGTCACAGAAAAGATCAGGACAGGTGAACTAGCCACAAACAAATAATTTATTTATTTATTATTATGCTTTATTCCTGCATCACAATAACATTCCAGAAATATTTTGGGTGTTCACTGTTTTCCCAGTTTGACTGTAAGAACTAAATTCTAATTCCTTTTAACATATCTCGACCATTCTGTTGAGCGAAAAACATTTCTCTCTTTTTTTCCTTGTTTTTTATAGGAGTGCCTTCCGTAATGGGCTCATCCAAGGTGACAAGCTGGTTGTGTATCCCATTTTACAATGGCTGTTTGAAAACCTGGCGGAATTAAAGAAACGAGCTTACCTGGCAAGATACCTTGTTAAGCTTGATGTGCCTCCAGACCAGCTGGCTGATCAGGAACTTTATGAGCTTCATGGAAATGTAAGTATAACCATTAATAGTTTAACCATGGCAGGACTAGCTCCGTAGGTAGAGGCTGAGCTCTTGACTGCAGAGCGGGAGGTCATGGGTTTGATTCCCAGGGCCGGATCAATATTCAAGGTCTTGAAATAACTGAGAAATGAAGGTGGCGGTCCTGTGTCCAGTTGGAGATCTAAAATTGCATCCCCAATTCATTTGGTACTTTCTTGCTAAATACTTCAACACTCAAGTAAAGTACAATTGTCCATTCTCAGAGACCCAGGGCAGCTGTAGATGACTTTTTCCTGGGTGAAAGTTAACTTGAAAATGCTGTAGTCCCAACTAGCTGACCCTGTGAATTTGAGGTGATTGATATATGATTATCCTCACTCATGTTAAGAAGTGAATTTTTGTCAAGGTTAGGTTATGTTTCTTGGGGTTTACGTCACCTGTACATGTATTGATAATGTGTTTGATTATTTCTGATTAGTATGTAGAAATGATAGAACAATTTAAAGAGCTGCACAAGACAGTGGAACAACTAAGGACATCTGGATTATCAACAGGAGAAATGAAAAAGGTCAGCAGATCATTTTAGTGCCCATTATTCTAATTTTGTGCCTATTCCAGAAGGGAGGGTGAGGAAATAGTTCTGGCCAATCTCAGGTTTAAGTTCTACTTTGAGTCTTGCTTGGATGGAGGTGTTTCGAAGTGGACATAACTTCAAATGTTGATTATGAATATCTGTAGATGCATTACTGCCTCCGAACAGTTCAGGTCCCAGTGTTTTGAAATAATATCTTGATTTTAACTTTTGATGATGCAGGTGTAAGGTTTACCCCCTCATGAAATCATTACACTTTCATTTTGTTGTACGTGAAACTTTTAAATATTTTTATGTATTTTTTAATTTTGCACAGGATATAGTGAATATGGAGGATGAAAAGGAGCAGCTTCACAAGAGAATTGACAGGATGCAGAAAAAGGTTCACAGTTTAAATCTATGGTAAAACAATATAGCATCTTTGCAAAGACTTGAAACGTAAGTCATCATAACTTCATTTTCTGTTAAACTTTTTTAGGTTGAAAATGTGAGGAATTACGAAAAGATGTTACAAGCAGCTCGGACTTTGCGGGTTGAAAGAGAGAAAGAACACACTCTTGCTCAGCAGAAACTGGAACAGAAAAACCAGGTTAGTTCTTCCAAAAATATCATTCATTTTGATACTGTAACAGCTTGGGAATTTTCCTTGCTTTCCAGCTAAAGGCTCTCTGATCAAGGGATATCATCATTCTTTGATTATAGTTTGTCCACTCAGAACAGCGTTGTCAGCGCATGCAGCAACAATTGAAGGATCTGAGAGCACAGGGCGTCGGCACAACTGGAGCAGGTACAGTAGACTCCCTCTTAATGGATAGAGCAATTTTCGTATGACCTTGAAAAATGGTTTCGGTAAGTGTTCGTCATCTGTTTCATAAGCCAGTGGATGAAAAGATCAAAACATGGACTCTTCGTTTTCCTGCCAAAGAAAACCCTAATATGGAGAAGGCATTGTTCGATTGGCCAATCGTGTTGCAGTATGATGTCAAAGCGAAGGATCCATTGATTTCTAGAAAGTTCTCGGGCATGAAGTTTTTTTACGTGAGCGTTCGCTTAACCAACCAAAAGCCACGCACGTTTGTATCTGTTCGATAAACCAATCAAATCGCTCTATTTCCGTTCGTTTGTTTCTGTTTTGTTCGCGCGTTTTCATTTCAAGGTCATATGAAAATTGCTCTACCTCTCGAAGACGGACACCTCGGTAAAACATATATTTAGAGTTGTTACATGGTCACTTCATGCCGCTCCAAAAAGTGTCTGTCTTAGAGAGAGATGACTATGTCTTTTTTATTTGATATGACCTGAAGTGTACACAGTTTCCTGACCTGAGCATCAGTATTTCAATCCTGCACAAATTTCTTTAGCCAGGTATTTATTCAAATTATTTAAGCCAATAAAGAGTGAATAAATATATTTGCTGTGATTTTTTTTTTAATTTTGCCAAATGGCAATCCTTCTTGTTTGGGCAGAATGTACTCTACTTTGCATCTAAGAAAAACTTGATGTTGAATTTTTTTCATGAAGTTAACTTGATGACTTTTCTGATGATGATATTAAATGTTCATTTACTTACAGACCTTGTAAAGAGGCTGGAAGAAGAAAACAAAGTTAACATGTATCTTTGTCAAGAAAAACTGCCAAAGGTATGATATTTCAGCTTCTTCCTACATAAAAAAAAGTAGTTGCCAACAAGCAGGTGTGCAAAGATGCGAGGCTGCAAAGTGGCAACATAATAAAGCTGTGTGCGAAAGTTCCAAGGCACAATGAATCTTAAAGCAATGTAACATAAGGTAGTTTAACATAACTTTTTTGACATAGTGCAGAACAGAAAATGCATTTTTTTTTCATGCGAACACGTGATACAGAACAGAAATCCACGAGCCGTGATTGACACATGACTAACCTGCAATCTGCACTCTTGTAAATTAAGGTAATTCTTGACTCTTCTAAACAAATTGAACAGCTTGTGTATAGGTAAAATCTTTGCTCATTGGCACTTAATGATAGCTATAACTAATTGCTTATTAAGTTCATTTGGAAAGTAAGATGAAATAGGGTTGTATTCTGCAGATACATTTTTTGTGGTTTGACAAACTTGTTAGCTTGCAGATGCAGACATATTTCCAGTCATTGATTCTCTGATGCGTCGACCGGAAATCTGTCTGTGTACGCAGTAAACAAACTTGTTAATTAAGTGTGTTAAGTATTCAAGACTTTAAGTGTCAACATTTTGGTTCTCTATTAAAACAGGACAGGTTGGAAATGTTTTGACCATAGTGCTCATAAATTTGTTGTTTTAACTTAAAGGAGCTGGAAGGAAAAAAGAAGTATGCACAAGATTTGCAGAAGGTTGCAGATGAACCAGCCATGGGACAGAATGACATTGATGAACTCAACAAACGAGTAAGACACAGATTTATTTTTATAGCAAAGATAAATCTTTTCAGGTAAACCACATTTTTCCAATATATTCAAAGTTAAGATTTGTTTTGTAACTCAAAAAAACTCCACATAACTCTGGTGTTACTCTGAGATTCATTAGCATTTTACTGAGGGAAGAACTGGCAAAACTCCTACCTCAACTTGCAGCTAACATCTGAGTTAATCTCATGTTATTAAAGGCAAATTAATGGTGTAAGAGAACAAGGCATCCCTCTGCTAAAGCACATTTTAAATATTTTTTCAGTAAAGTTAGATCTTGAATTAAATGGCTGATTAGCGCTAACCCAGGATATTTTTTTTTCTTTTCATCAAAAGCATTTTCTCTGACAATTTTCTCTATTCTTTTTAGAGTAGCCAATTATCAAAATTTAGACAAAAACAATTAAACTGAATTTGCTTTTTAAGCTTTCATATCTGAATTCAAATTTCAAACTAACCCTGGGTTATCTTAACCCAGTGTTGAACAACCCGGCCCTGGAGACTTTAAATAAGGTTGGTCCAAAAACTGAAAAAAGGCTGTCTCTTTGTGGAAGCTGCAATCAAGGAATGTTAGCTACTGTTGTTTTAATTGTAGATCAAGCAGCTGTCTGCAGAGATCAACTCACTGATTGAGAAAAGGATGGTGAGGAATGACCCCATTGATGACAAGTTGTCCCTTTTCAGACAACAAGTAAGTGACTTTTTGACCTTTTTTACATAAGTAAAGTGAATGGAATATTCAATTCAATAAAGTGGTAGTAGTGAAGTTTTGAGTCAATTAAGATGTCAACGGCATCAGAGATTGCTGAAGATGTCAGGTTAACCCTTTAAGCCCCAATATCCACATACAAATTCTCCAAACTGATCTCTATACATTTCCTTAAAGAATTAGTTGAGAGAATGTGAGAAAAGATCAATGTATTTTTCTCAGACAATCAATTGATTAATTCTCATAACCTTATCTCTTGACAATCTATAGATATGGTTAGGAGAACATTGATGTTGTATTGGTCACTGTTGGCACTATAAAGTGTTGAGAGTATTTTCAAGATTATTTTGAATGAAGAGCAAAATAGGGAAGACAGTTGTGGCTTAAGTTCAAATAAACAACTGTACACTACCTTGGCTTGCATATCCTGAAACCACTGATGAATAAAATGACTAAGTAATCATTTTTACATGTTACTGAAAGAAAGTAGTTAGTGCCAGTTCCAGACCTTGAGATAAGGGGTGGGGGGGGGGGGGGGGGGGAGGGGGCGGTCATCCATGTTTTCATGTTTTGATCACATTGTCGTTTTTATTTCTCTTGTTCCAAAGGCTTCAATAATAGCACGCAAGAAAGAGGCCGCTGCAGAGAAACTTCAAGAGGCGATGGATGAGGTAGCTGATCGTTATTTCATGAAATAAAAGTGATTTATTTTGTAAACGCTATGATTGATCGAGCGTTTTTGGGCTTGTTAATTTCACTCCACAAGACGCTTCAAGACGGAGATGGATAAGGGGGTGGGGGTGGGGATGTTTAGTTGTACAATCGTTCTGTGAAACGTCATTGAAAATTCGTTCTGGATGGGGAGAGCTCTTTGGCTAAAATTTTTAAAAGAGAGTATGAAGCTAACTATCCTTTTGAAGGGGTTAGGGACCGAGGGAAGGGTGAATGTTGTGGGAGCGTAAACTTCTTTTGGGACCATAAGCAACAACAACGGCGATGGCAGTGAAAACCTTATATGTACTTTTAAAGTGAATTTGCGTTTGTTTTAACTTCACTTAGCCTGAATACTCCCTCAGTTGCTGAGGGAGTAATCGAAGTAATCGTCTGAAATTCAGGCTAAACTCCACTCAATTTGTTAAATATAGCCGAGGCGAATTCCCCTGGGATTGTATTTTTTAGTGGTATAACAAGGTTCTAAAAGAGAACGAACAATTCACTGTCGTGTTGCTTTCGTCCTCTATCAGGACCATAAAACGTCTTACTGTTTTGTTTTGTTTCTTTTTTCAATTTCGCGTTGCAATAACCGTAGTTCGTAATTTTTGAGAGGTTTAAACTATTTGTTTGTGTTTAACTTCAAGGTTTCCAGTGCGGAGGCTGATTACCAGAAAAAGAAGGAACTGCTTAAGGAAAGTGAAGGATCCGAGGTGTTAAAAGGAGACGAGGTATGTTTTAATAGCAGAAGCAATCTCTAGATGTTAGAGAGCTTTAGATTCTAAGACGAGAATGAATAGACAAGTACGAGATTTGCTCAATAGTAAGTAAAGGCGCTTTCCATTTAGAAAAAAAAAAACGGAAATTTTGGTGGGAGCAAAAGTGGAATTTCCTACTGGTAAAAAGTTGTTCCATTTGGTCGTAAACTTCGGTACGTCGCGGTGCCCGACAGATTTTCTTGCCTTGCCGTTGGACCTGGAACTGGTGCAAACTACGGGAAACGTGTAAATGGAACACGAAATGCCGTTCGGAAATTCCAACCGGGAAAACGGGCCCACCTTTTAGATTTTCCACTTTTTCAGGGAATTTTCCAGTGGGACGAGCCGACGAAACTTGTTCCATTTACCGCCGAACCGGAAATTCCGGAAATTTTGACTAAATGGAAAGCGCCCAAGGTAAGTAGCGCTCGAGCGTAAACTACCGTCATTTTGGCGGGAAAACGTGATAGCCGTCGTCATTTGACTGCGAGTTTTAGCGAAAATGTCGTAGTAGCTGGAACAAGTTACAAAATGTTAGAAGTTTTACGATAACACTAACAGTGGTAACTTTTCTGGTGAAAAAAAGGTTGAATGAAGAATTCCGGGTTGTCTATTTTTTGACAATACTTGAAAAAACTTTGAATCAACTCTAAAGCTCTCTATGAACCTTATTTGCACTAGAACCTTTCACAAATACTATTATGGTCTCTTCCCATTTTCAGTTCAAGAGGTACGTCAATAAACTGAGAGGAAAAAGTACTGTGTATAAAAAGAAACGGCAAGAGGTAGGTAGATCAATTTGCTATAAACCAAGAAGGGTATAATTATTTTTAGCATGTCAAAGCATCTATAAATTTCAAGACAATAATGAAATTAGACAGACGTATGGCGTTTTTACTTAGCCGAGTTTTCATTTTCATAAGCCGCGTTTTTAGTTGCGATGATATTCTTTGCATTTATTTCTTCATTCCGCGGTTCCAATATGTTCATCTGGTCATTTCATCTTCATCTTTGCCGTGTATATTATGAACCAATTTAATGACCAGTTCCCAGTTGGCATGAAGGCGCGCGCAAATCAAACATCTGGTTTGGCTTGACCAATGGCAGAGCAGCAAATTGGGCACCAGAAGTCGAGTTTAGTCCTTTCCGCGCGCTTTGCCGTCGTCAAATGACGTTCCCGTTCTGTTGCTACCGGTATCGCAACGGTCAGGGGTCATATCCCAACATGGCTGAATTGTTTCAGGCTTTCTTTCGTTACGCAACTGTATAAGTTACGTTTTTAACACCCTGGGAGCACAGGCGGCCCAAACTCACGTTATGAGGAAAAAGTGACACATGACCTTTGTGCTGGTCGCACCGGTGTCGCGTTACAGGCGACCGTTGAAAATAAGAGACTTTGTATGAGAAATAAAATACTGAGATCTGCAAGCGCTAAATAACGTCAAATCCCCTTCAATGAAGTGGATAAAAAAGACGTTGCTGCGATGTATTCCACTGTGTTCTGGTGTCTCTTGTCGTTTTACGGCGCGTCCAGCAAAAAGGTCACGCGTCACCTTTCTTGGTAACGTGAGTTTGGGCCGCCTGTGATGCAAGCATAGCCTCCTTTTGTCTTTTTCTTGATAAAGGTAAGCGCGCCAAATTTGAGGCACCAAATTTGCTAGCAGGGCGCATTTTTAACTGGAATGTTCTCCTTTGCACATAGTTTTTAATTTCTATTTGTCTTTTCTATTTTTAGTTGGCAGAGCTTCGTGCGGAGTATGGTGTTCTTGCCAGGACAGAAGAAATCCTTAAAGCGAAGGACGACACATTCCAGCAACAGATGGTAATGATGTAACCTTTTCACCGGAAAATTTAATTTTTAAGAGAGGTCTAATTTTTTGAAAAGGATGGATAATTTCATTTCGTTGCTGCCATGAACGCTCATGATTTTATCAATGCCAACAATCTGTTGTTGAGTATGAAGTCCCTACTCACATGGTGCTCTGTATTGTTCCTGTATAGGCGAACTTGGAGGCCAAAAAGGGTGTGTCAGGTTTCCACGAGACACAAGAACAACTGGAAAATGTGTCTACCAAGAAAAGTGAACTAGATGAACAGAAAGGAAAAACACTGGAGGATATCTCTGAACTGGTAGGGAGGGGATGGATGGTTTTTTGTGTACAGCAATTGCTTCATACGCAGGGGAGTGGACTAAAGAATACAAACTCACAGGTTTTTCATCTTGATCGATGGGGAGGGATTCCATGGTAGCATTTTTGGCAAATGCCATAAGTGTAAATAATATAGGGCAGGCTTAGGTGTTTTTTTCTCATTTAGTAGTAACTGGCCATTTTTTTTTCAGGTTCGCCAGTTAAATGCCACAATTTCCGATAAGAAGAGCTCTTTGGCTCCAATCATCAAGGAACTGAGACCTATGAGACAAAAATGCCAGGTACTCAGTTCCCGCTTTTCTTCGTTCGTTTCCCTTTGATGTCCGATGTTCATGTTACATATCATTGCATTTCAATTTGCTTTTATATGTATTTGCCATTAAGTCTTTGTAACAATCAACTGTTGTAATTTATAAAAGGAAATGAGTGGAGAATACGAAGAAAAGAAAGCAGCGTACGAGAATTTAGCTGCAGGACTTGAGAGCAACATGTCAAAACTAGAACAGGTACGAAAACTTTGCTTAAGTTTCTCTAAATGTCAAAATTCAGTACCGGTAACTCTCTTTTACACTGTGAAAGGTTTGAACCCAGGAGTCATTTCAAAAGTAGGTTGAGTTTGATCGTCCGGGTTAACGTAGTCCTGAATAGGACTGTTGTCGTTGACAGTGACTGACGTTTCGACAACCTGTGCGGTAGTCATCTTCAGAGTCAAAGTGAGTTGTATCACGTCAGTAGATGGTATTATATACTCTGGTTATTGATCTGATTGGTCAATAAAGTCAAGATGTTATTGGTCGTCTGTCAGTGAAGCCGCGATGTCATTGGCTATGAAGACTCGTAATCAGTAATTGGCGCGTTTCGATCCGTCTATTGTCACAGTTAAGCAGTCGTCTATTGTTAGTCAAATTGTCAGTTCTCCAGTCGATCTCTCGTAGTTAGTTTCGCTTCATCCCGTCAATAAGTCGTTTGTACGGCGCTGGTAACTGTTGGCTACGATTCAGTGGCGTCTGTTCTAAGTTAGTGAACCAGCTTTCCAAAGTAAGACGTTGATGGTAGTCTGTAGAATACGTTATACATGTCGCAGAGTCCCAGTCAATTTGATGTTTCGTCTGTAAATGATGCTCAGCAATGTGATTGTTGACGTCACCATTCCTCGTTGCTCGTTTGTGTTCGGTCAGTCGCGTGCTAAGGTTTCTGCCGGTTTCACCAATGTAAGAAGCCTGGCAGTCGCAGCATTTGATCTTGTATACTGCTCCCTGTCTGTCCTCCGGTTTGTCTTTGTCCTTGACATTAGTAAGCAGGCGTCGTAAAGTGGTTATGGGTTTGTGTGCAACACGTATATTGTAAGGTTGTAATATACGTGCAATAGTTTCAGAGGTACCTCTGATGTACGGTACAGTAGCTGTCGTAACAGGGCCAGAGTTGACGTTCGTCTGAGTGTCAGTGTTGCTGTGGGTGTTCCGTCTAACAAAGTCCGTGTTGTAATTGTTCTTACTAAAAACGTTGTAAAGATAATCAGTCTCGTCTTGTAGGCTGTTAGGTGAATCGCAAACTAGTTGCGCTCGCCTCGTCAAAGTCCGGATAGTAGTAGCCTTGTGAGAGGTCGGGTTGTACGAAGACTGGTCTAGTAATCGGTCGGTATGTGTCGGTTTTCTGTAAACAGTCGTTTGTAGTTTGTTGTTGTTGCGAGTGACCAAGCAGTCTAGGAAAGGTATCTTACCATTTTCTTCGATCTCCTTGGTGAACTGTATGTCCGCGTTCTGTCTGTTAAGGTGTTCGTGGAAATCGTCGATTCCGTCTTTGTGTACGGCGGTGAATGTGTCGTCAACGTAACGTAACCAGATGGGTATAGTTCGCGTGTAGGTAGCTAGGGCTTGTTCCTCGATGTTTTGCATGACAATTTCTGCTACAACAACAGAAACTGGAGAGCCCATAGCTGTACCGTGTAACTGTTTGTAGTGTTTCCCGTTGTACTGAAAATACGTCGAAGTTAAACAGAGGTTTAGTAGGTCCATGATGTCGTCTGTAGGTAGTGGTAGTTCAGCAGTAGAGTTCTCTTTTACACTCCTAGATTTTCGTCCACAAACTCAAAAAAAAATAATAATAACTGCTTTATTTATACTGCAGTAAAATAGATCAACTGAGTATTAAAAAAGCAACTGGTATTAAACCTACGTGCAGTAGTAAAATATTTCAAGATAAGAACGATAGAACGACTCAAATCACGCCTCTCATCATTTGACTAATATTGGAAGGATTGTCTTGCTTAATAACATTCAGAGTTTTTGCTTTTAGGAAGTACGTGTACTTCGTGAAGAAATAACACATGAGGAAGGCCGCTATCATTATTTGCACTGCATGTTAAAGGTAAGACAAACCCGCTCGTTTGAGACGTTTCTGATATTGTTTGACTAATTTGATAAGTTGTTTAGCCCGAAATTGTACACTGTTGTGTTGATTTATTTTTATTTTCTCTATCATTCAGGTACTTGAAGTACAACAGAAGCGAATTGACGATGAACTGAAGGCTTACCGTTCCGCGGATAATGCAGATCGTAAAAAGTCCTTCAGGTACCCAGATGCATGACTGTTTTATGTTAAGCAAGTACGCCCCACCC
Source organism: Porites divaricata (assembly GCA_038088405.1). Taxonomy (NCBI): domain Eukaryota; kingdom Metazoa; phylum Cnidaria; class Anthozoa; order Scleractinia; family Poritidae; genus Porites; species Porites divaricata. The sequence continues at coordinate 872,661 of JBBMOI010000017.1, forward strand.
TCCCTCCCCCCTTTACATTTAGTAAGGCCCTGCTTACACGGAGGTGGGGGATCCCTGGTAGATGAGGTAACCCGCGGCGAGTCACCCACCCCACCCATCATGTAAACGTAGCTAAATTAAAATTAGAGATTATATGGAAAGGCGGGTTACCCCACCTACCTGCTGGCCCCCACCTCCAAGTAAACAGGCCCTAAAACTGAACACGACTAACGTTGCGCAGCGATTGTCAAGCGTGACCCCTTGCTTAAACGAAGAAAATGTTCATACTGCGTTTTAGCGCTTTAGTTTGATTTCGAGGACTTAACCGAGGATCGCAATAGGTTTTTCGGGATGCGGGATATGCCTTGTTCAATTACCGGGGTTTGGGAGAATATGTTTGGGTTACGGGATGCCGAAATAAACCTTCGGGATTACAGGATTACAAGGTCCGGTTGATGGGATTGAAGACCCTCGTGAAATTTTATAACCTTTCCTGAATTTTGTGGTTTCTTTGTTTAGGGAGCAGTTTACTAAAAAGATTCAAGAACAAGAAAATTTGGGAAAGGTAAGAAAGACAACGGTGATATGACTGGACCCTGACCGTTACACTATTCAGGCTCTTACATTAAGCTTTACTTTTTTATTCCTTCAGAGTCTGCGCGATAAACAAAAAGCTCTACGACAAAGCCAAGCACCTAACATGAAACAAATGAAGATGTGGAGCGTAAGTAAAAAGCCGGTCAAAATCTTAGTCCAACAATAAAACCGTTTTTGATTATTAAAACATGGAAGTGTTAGTGTATTACTGATGTCGTATTACTAGCAAAGGTTAATGGTGGCGTATATACATTGATGTATGAAGTATGTGTGTATAAAGTTTACATGTAGTTTTTATGTGAAATGTATTTAGTATGTATGCAATCAGGCGCGGATCCAGGGGAGGTGAAATGGGTGAATTTTCACCCCCCTTTTTCTGAGCCCCTCTTCAATCATGCTGATGCACAGACCTCAAACACCTCAACTAGGCTTTGGTTCTATTACATTATTACAAAAATTCACCCCCCCCCCATTTCAAAATCCTGGATCCGCGCCTGGCAATATGTATGTAGCATGTATGTAATTTGTATGTAAAATGTATGTATGCGCTGGGAAAAGCAAATACTACTGACGATGAGGTGGATTTTTTATGCGGTAGTTAGCAGTAACCTCACCTAAACTGTTTTAAAATATTTTCTTATTCTTTCAATCCAGGACCTCGCAAAATTGTTAGAGTGCAAGAGAAACTGTATGTTGAAACAGCAAGAAAACCAGAGCGGGGAGGTTACCCTGACACATCAGGGGCAAGATGGAGAAGATTTGTTGGTACTTTGAGAAGAAATCTCAGTCAAAATTTATTCAACAAGATAAAGCATTCATGTAAAGTATATGTATTCACAGCGAAATTGTCAACAACAACATTGTCAAGTTTCTGAGTACTGTTTAACTTATCTTTCCAGTTTCGTAGTAGTTTCGTTGTGTGAAATAAAACTTCAAGGTATAAAAATCATTTTCGAAGGTGGTCTTTCCTCATGTGATTTGGACTGATCGCGGCGAAGTTTAGAAAAGCGCTAATTTGTTTCAGTGGTGTCGTTTTTATTGCCCTACCCGTCGTCGTAGCTAAATCTTGGTACTAATAGAGTTCGTTCTCGTGTTCTGCAAAAGTTGGTGTCATTACAGTGTGACCTCAAGGGGGTAGGGACTGGGGAGGTGGGGGTGGCGGTGGGGGCTTTCACAATACAGTCGACTCCCGATAACTCGAACCCTCGCTAACTCGAAGTATGTTTTAAGCGCTTGACAAGTCGGAAAAAAAAGAAGTGAACTGCAGTCCAAATCATTGAATTTCTCTCAAAACAACCGTGTATTGTTTTTCTATAAGCTTCTTTACTTTTTTGTCAGTCCCAATTCAAATACAATGTTTAGCACTGTACTGATTAATCGAGCTTTGTTGCTTAATTTCCTTTCTCAAAATACCGTTATATCTCTTGCTGCCCTTGAAGTGAAGTATGCATGATACTTGCATTCCTCCCCATCCCATTTTCTTGCTTCTGGTTATTTTCTTCGAACTCCCGATAACACGAACTGTTTTCGATTTCCATTGAGGGTTCGAGTTCTAAGGGGTGTTTACATGACACCGGGGCGACTTTCGCCCCGGAGCGAGTTCACTCCGGTTCCCTCTCATGGCTCTATATTTGTTTACATGATACCACCACAAATTTTATGCTGGCGCGAGTCACCCCGGCGTGAGTTCACCCCGGTTCTTGTACCGGGGCCAGAATTTCACTCCGGTACGAAATCTCGCAACGGTATCATGTAAACACGAAACGACTACCCGTTTCGGTGTGAAATCGGTCTGCCGGTAGTCTGGAACGGGTAGCGCATGCGCAATGTCCGCGATTTTGAATCACACGTGCATTTTATCAACATGAAGTGTACCTTCAAATAACGAAATGTGAAATGACCCAGTCATCATGTAAACGCGATACGAAATCAAAAAGTCATGGCGGTATGAAACTCGCGCCGGTGCGACTTTTCTCATGTAAACACCCCCTAAGGAGTCAACCGTAAAACCAAAATTGGTCAATCTTGACCAGTCAACGAACTTACTTGATAACTTTATTACATCTCTCTTATTTACGTCTCAACGAAGCAAAACTTTTAATGTGACGAAAGTACTAAAGAAATTTCCTGACTTGCTGCATACGAGTGTCGCAGGATGAATCAGTTCGGCAGTATGTGTACAACTTCGGGCTGCCATCATCTCACAGATGCATGTATTAGATGCAGGGCTCAGAAAAATACTATGCACCTCGCAAAATGTGTAATGTTGTCTGTCGCATTCAGGTTAGAGCCTAGCGTTCAGTTTCGTTATCTCTCTTGAACAAAGACAGTTTCTTGAGGGAACAGTCCCGCAGACTTAAGGGTTGTCGCAAAGTCCAAGGAAGTTAATTTTCTTCTTGGAAAGTTCGTGACAAGTTCATATCGTTCATTAGGATAACCTTCCTTTTCTACCATTAAAACAAGATCCTAGAAAAAAAATAACAAATTCGAAATGAGAGAAGTGAATGCTTCAGATGGAAGATGAACGAAAAGCAAAGAAAACTAAACTGTATATAATAAAACAAAACTAAATTTACAAGCCCTTGCAAATGGGTTGTATACTGTGTTCTATTGTCTGGCGGGAGGATTTAGTCAAAGAGCTAAATAAAATCTTCCTTTTCAAACGTTTTTGATCGAAGATGTAAACTTTCGCTCCCGTCCGAAAAAAAAAAACGCAACGTATTTTGTATCCAAAAACGTTTTAAGTCCTTCCGAGGACGAGGGGTATTCAGTTTCCCTATGTTCTGTAAAAGTTTTGGAAAGCGCACGAGAGATCACGCCGCCGCTAGCTTACTGACTGTACTTACCTTTAAAGACGCCTCGGCGCTCAGCGAGATATGAGTCCGGGAGCCATTAGGAAATCGAACCATGATACTGCACATGGGTCCTGCCAGAGAACAGAGTGCGCACGTTACAGCGTCAAATCAGTGAACTCTATGGCGCTAGTATAAAAGCGGATTTTCAAAAGCGAGTTTTGCTTTGGAGGTGCATTAGACACGTGGTCAGTGCGTTATACAATGCAAGACGTTTTAGCAAATTTCTAGATTTCACGGACTGTTTAGATAAACATTTGAGAGTGAAAAATATCCTCGCGCGTTGAAAGGAAACGTAATTGCACGTTTCACAAAGGGGGATTTTATCATTGGCTATTTAAGAATTTGTTCATGCTTAGCGTGCGTATATCGAGTTATTGATGCACGCGGGAAGTTTGGAGAGCACGAAAGATGCGTAAGAGTTGCACGAGGCGATAGCCGAGTGCAACTCTAGCTTCTTGAGTGCTCTCCAAACTTCCCAAGTACATCAATAACTCGATATACGCACAGCTAAAAGCATGAGCAAATTCTTTTATAACATAGTTGACAAAAATGCTTGCTTTTTGATTTAACTGCAAAATTCTCGTGACGCGCGCCACAGAAAAACAAACGCTTCTACTGGCTGGTTACAAACACGCCACAATCGCCTAGTTTGAAAGAAAATTCTTTCTGTAAAACTGAGAACGAAAATTTGCTTATTTATTCGTTAACGATTAATTGAAACTAAGTAGAAACAAAGACAAAAGTGTCTTAAAGTCCACCTAAAGTTAAAATACTCGCATGTTCGTAACACGTCGTGGAGCATGGTTTGGATCCGGCGCTGAGAGGATGTTTATGTTTTGCTCGGCGAAATCCAGAAAACTTGTATTTTTGGCGAAGACGACTGTCATTCTACTTTACATTCATTTACGACAATGGCCGGTCATTACGGCTACTTGAGAAGACCTGCCAGCAGTTGTTTTTATGAGCAAAAAAATTTCTCTGTCTTCTTGTGTAATTTGTCTTGTTATTGCAACAGAAATTTTCCTGATTTAGTCGGATTGTTCGGCGATAACAAAAGTGCATAACAAATTTGAAAACAACAGTAAAAACGTAAATTTTACCTTTAATTGTTGTTAATGACCAATTGCTGTCTTTTCTGTTCCCAGTGAATGTCTCTCGGCCAAAATTTGCTGCAGATGGTCTTCCGACAAATTTGCGAAACGCACAACTTGCGAGTTTTTTTGAATTCGGCTTTATTTTTGCAGCCGCTCTTGGATCAGGACGTAAAAGGTCAATGCCGATAGAAAAATTGGGCAGCTCGTCGCTGGTTTCTTCCATGTCTTAAGGCGAAGGAAAACTGCACTGCAGCTTAACAGGACAGAAACTCTGCAGCCATGTGAAAAAATTGCTTACGTCATCTTATTTACGCACGGGCGTGCATAAATAAAGATTTTGTTCATAGCGGCTCAATAGGACTTATATAGGGCAAGCACGCGCGCTATGTTATAATTAAAGGTTGCGTGTGAGTCTGTTTCGGTGTTGCGTTGAATTGCATTATGGGACTGCTTTCTTTTTTCGAGGGACGCGGCTATCAGCTGATTCTTCTTGTTTTCTTTTACATTTAACGAGGTTGTCGAGGAAACGAGTACAAAATGTGCGCTCTAAAACGTTCCGGTAATACATGACACTCGTGAAAATGGCTCAGCAACAGAGAATTTACTCACCGGCCTGTTGCTGCGTTCTTTGGTTGTTTGAATCAGATTTATCCTCCTTTTTAGAATCATCTTCCCTAACTTGTACCTCATTTCTTTCTGCCGTGTTGTTACTTATCTTTGGCGAACCTTCTTTAATTTTTTTATCCTTTGTATTAATGTTTGAAAGTTCAGTTTGTGATGATTTGATTTCTTTGTCACTAGCTTCTTTCTCAGAAGCCTCATCAAAATTTATGTCTCTTTTCACTTCTTTTTTAACATTCGAGGTCGCGCTTGCTTTGGTGACTTTCTTTTGTGGTGATAACTCAGAATCCGATCCACTAAATTCCAGATCATCATCATCATCATCATCATCATCACTCGTCGACTCAGTTTCTTTTTTAGACATAGTACAAGCTAACGACGCCGCGATTGCTGCACGAAGCTGTGAATCTTCGGAAGCATCTAGAATTGAATCCTGGGAAGAAAAAAACAAAGCAAACAATTTAAAGGGGCACTTGATAATTTTTCTTCTCTCCGGGTAGTCGTCTTTTTTGATAAGTTAGAAGAGTTAGAGTCATATTTCTCCTTGGTGCGAACTTGGCCAAACATCTTCGTGTAACATTTCTTGTAATACGCATCTTGTATAATAACGACGAAGATACCACAGATAACGTGTAGAATGAAAATCCTATTGATTCTCAACTACTTCACTTGAACAGTGCTATATAATTGATAGGGTGTGGTTCAATCAATCAAAACCCCTCCCCTCTCTCCCCTCCTGAAAAAAGAAATAACAGCCCTTTCAGCCAATATTCAAGTCACCCTAACCAAACAGTCACCAAGCCAATTTTCCTGACTTTTCCATTTTGAATCACTCATTTTCTGCCCATTTTTCTGGAACAATTTGTTGAAAGGGGTGTTACCAGCAAACCAACCAGTCCAACTCTAACCACGTTTGGCCAAGTTCGACAACAGTAGCAATTTTACACTGCTTCTGACGTCCCCTTTCGTGAAAAAGTTAAACAAGGAAAAATATTCCTAAAGCAACTCACACTTCGTCTTTTCTTTGCTGGTGGGGTTTCTCCTTCTAGTGATGGATGCTCCAAGAGGAATGCAGCAGCTGGTATGGAAATACGAATGAAAATTGAAAAAGGAAAAAACTTGCTCCCCAAAAAAACCCCACAATAAACGTTACTCAATAATATGTTCTAAACTTCATTCAAGGATGCTGCAAACGATATAAAATTTCCATGAAAAAACACTAAAAGTTCTGTGAGGTTTTTAAGGCACCCACCACAGTCACAGAATGCTTGAGCATCCATGAAACCCCATTCAACCATTTTCTCTCCTGAAAAAAAAATAAAAATAAAAAATATTTGAGAAACAAGTACCAGCAGGCTACACATTCAAGGAAGGCAGTGAGATTTGACTGACGATTTAAGGAAATAAATCAACATGGCTGCGAGTGACACAAATTTATGAGTGACCGACTGTACAAAACTCCTTCATTACACACATGCACACTGATTCAATCATTGAACTTGAATATTAAAAAATTAAGGAAATTCACTCAAGTTTATTTACCTGTTCTAGGGTCAAGTACTGCTAAGTATGGATATGAATTCACATGATAAAACTGGATAAACCTCTCTCCTTCATTGCTGTCTCTGTACACCTGCAATAAATAAACATCTATTTTCATTAAATTATGTGAGATGTAATAAAGCATAAGATGCAGTGTGTCATCACTAGATGAAACACTTAGAAGAGAGACTGTTGAAAATATGACATGCTGCCAAGTATTTTTAACAGACTTTGAGGTGTTTCATCTAGTGATGAAACGCCGTGTCAAATACTTGATATTACTTCTCAAACAAAATGATTTTAGAAGGAGAAATTGAGGATGCAAAAATGATCAGTTTTTCATCTGATTTCTAAACACTCATTAAACATTAATTTCCTGTGCAGGGGAAATAATTAAATTCATAATTATTATTAATTAGTTTGAGAATTAGAGCTCAAAAGCTTGCTTTGTTAACTTAAAATAGGAAGGAAAACTGCCAAAACTGGATGAAAAAAAAACAACAACTATAAAGTAGAAGGAATGATCAACCTGTAAATGAAATAAGCTCCAGGTGGAATTGAATTTGATCTCTTATCATGGACTCAAAAGGATGCATTCTTAACTTTACAAATGCTCTTGGGGATTGTGATGGGTTTTTCAGGTTCATTCACCAGAAAAAAAACATGATAACAAAAAAAATTAATCTGCAGTGACTTTGTTTGCTAAAGAAATAAAGAATAAAGAATCAAAGATTTTTCTGAAACAACAGTCCCCAGACTTTATAATGTGAAACATTCATGCTTTTATAACAAAAATATTATTCAAATATGTACACCTTCCACCAAAAAATACTACCAAAAGGTAATCCCACCTGCCAGAGAACAAAATTCTCCTTGATAATGTTTCGAACTGCTTCATTGCTCCACACATCTCTGTTTAATTGTTGGCATGAAAACTCTTGCACATCTTGGACGTTTACCAAAAGCCATTTGCTGTGTTCTTGACCATCAACCTTAGCCTAAGAAAATAAAACAAAATGTTGTACAACTGGATTGGTCTATAAAATGCACTTCTGACTTTGATAATACCTTCACTGATTGATAGGTGAAGAGCTTCTCAAAACTCAAAACACCAAACATGGTCAATAAAGAAGTAGCAAAAAGTTGCTTTGAAAAATGTTTAGAGATCACAACACTATCCAACTCTTCCTAACCTTCATGTTTATCCTCATCTTCTTCTTTGATATTGTTAATGTTACTTTTCAAAAGGCTCTAACAGTATTGAAAATTGATCACAAAGCTAGGAAAAATTGTGTACTACAAATTAATTAACTGGAAACTTACAGTGTCAAATGTTCCTTTATGAAGAAGGTCAATTGGTGGTCGAAATAAGTCATGCAATGTCTTTTTCTTTCCTCTGGAAATAGATGGGTTGCTTGCAGCTTCTTGTTGTCCTAATTAAGAAAGTTTTTCAAATATGATTAAACAAAAAATCCTCAAAAAAATTATTATTGTCTTTAGAAAAATATTTCACAAGAGATTTTCATAGAAAGGGCATTAAGGAATAGCTTAAAACATTTTTTTGCCATGGGGAAAGGAGATACCATTACGAATTTGAATGGTAAACTAAAACACTGAGCTTTTCCTGAAATATCAACTTTGCCAGTTATTTTGGAAGTGCATGGTTGTCAGCCAATGCAACCTTGATACCGCTCATATCTTGTAGAAAGTGTTATGTCTCTAAGCTGCTGGATTGCTGCTGAGACATGGTTGAGAATTGCCAAAAAAGGAACTGGAGAGGATCACACAACAATAATAAATAGTTATGGTTTATTAGAAAATCCAAATATATAATTTATTTGATTCCCTATGCTAAGTTGACCACATACTAGGAAAAAACAATGACTAATAAGCAAAATATAATGAAATACTCTACAAAAAGAAACTACATGTCTTTTCAAGAAGTGGCTCCTTGGCATCAATGGGCATGTCTGGTACCCTGTCTCCACAGGGCCCCCACATCACTGTCTATCTTTTTCCTGCACTTACTTGCTTCTGCTTGGAAATCTCGAAAAGCATCAAACACTGATTTTGCTTGACGTCTTCTTGTTGGATACGCTGAAAATAAAACACTCATCAAAACATTCAACAACAGTTCCTTGCGCAGTAAATTTTAGCAAAAAATGTTACTTTCGATAAAAATGTAAACATTGATAGATCCGGTATACAGTATTTTTTTAAAAATCATTTTTGCTCATTTCTACTGCATACATAAAAAACTTTGCTCATATCTTAATAAAAAAAGACCTGAATAAAAACTTAGAATTTCATATTAATTTATTTTTTATTAAAATTACTCATTTTTTTTCTTTATAAGTACAGCAAACCTGCCAATCCTTAGAGTGCCACAATTGTTCGTGGGGGACCTGCTCATAACTGAAGTTTCTGAAGGAATTCCAAAGCGTTCCAACATTCTCAAGAAACTGATTGTACTCCAGGAACTTTTCCTCTTTGACATTGGTTCTAATTTATGTAATTTATTTTACTCATATAATATTTTCTTAAAGTGTGTTAGTCTAGGCTATGATGGCTCAAATATTCTTCCACTTTGCATAGTTTGGCATGAAAATGTCAAGCTTTCCATCCACAGCAGTGAGAGTTGGTTTGTATCAAGTGTCAAAGGGAATCAGCAATGTTTTGCTTGATTGAGCACAATATTAAAATATTATTGATCAAAATTAATAGGCTATAAATTCCTGATTTCTTGTTTAGAAAAGATTTAATCTTTCACTTATTTGTATTAAAAATAAACCAGAGCTAGAAATATAAAACACACCTTGATAAGGTTCCACTAGAATGCCTCGAGTCTGAGGAATAGGTGCTCTCACATCACCATCATCATTACTACTTGAAAATTGAAACGAACAAAACTGAATGAAATTAAAAAATTGAAAATATGAGCTTATTTGGTGAAATGAACATCGTTCATTTAAAAACTGAATTTTTCTAGGATTTGGTTGGACAAAATTTAACAACAAATTTTGCGATAGAAGACGGTTAGATATTAAAGTGAGCAATCTACCTTAGCTCAATACAATTTCTGGTAATTTAATTGCCAATAGGCTTAATCTGAACGAAGACAGGATAGAGACATTGTCAGTTGCATCAATCGTTTTCCCTTTTTCCTATAAATACATCTGCCTATTTCAGGCACATTTGGTATCCGAAGATATTCACTAAGGCCCAGAAAATGATAAATTACCACGTTAAAAGAAAATAAAAAAAATCTAACACACGACTTACCGACTAGGAAATCCAGCTGCAGTTGACCCGTGTGCCGAACAATTCGAACTTGTGGCCTGCGATTGGGGATCCTCGCAAGAATCTAAATGCATTTCCACTGCCATTTCTAAGTTTCCATTACAAGCTTCCAGCAAAGACTTTGCGATCGCTTTTGTGGCGCCCGTAACATTCACAAATTGATCTACAAGACTTGCAGGTATTTTCGATCTCGCCGCCATTTTGAAAACCACAGATGGCTAGCGCGGGAAATTTGCACAGCCGGGGAGGGGTAAAGTAACGACACTCTCTTGACGGATGTTGAGATTTAATTCTTTCCAGAAAGAGGAAAAATCATCCAAGATGTCTAATTAAAAACATTAGAAATCTCTCTACCATATATGAAGAGTTCTAAAAGAAATTTCGTATTTTTTACGTAACAATAGTTAATGTAGACTAAACTGACCCCAACTCGGACGGGATATGGTACATTTCTTAAAACGAAGAGATCTGGGGAGAGTTGTTTGGCGTCCTTGTGAGTCACGGTTTTGAGAACTTGGTAGACTTAGTACATTCTTTCTTGAAGAAAAAATCACCGTGACAGACTTTGTGTTTTTGCAATCTCGAGTTCATCGGTCCGAAGTTTAGTGAAGATGTGAACCTTTCGGTCTTTATCTTGCTGAGATCAGTGTTTGTTGTCATAATATGCTTTACTATGGTCAGCTCGCGGGGAATTTGAAAATATGCCATCCTCGTTTCCTCCCGATTGCCGATAGTGATGTTATTTGTCTGAGTAACTTATCCATTCCTAGCCACACTAATGAACTACTACACAAAGAAGATTATCTGAATTCTCCCCTAACATGAGTAACGGTAAGTTTTTGTTTCTTCTTCTAAGCAAATTAAGTTTGTATGACTTTGAGGCAATTCCGCTGTGTATAAAAGGGGAACGTTAAACATGCAATGGCTTGTAATGAGAGGTAACATGCTCATTGTCAAGCCTATAACAAATTAACTTGACCTTTAAAAAGGCCATCGCTTTATGTTTCATGAACGGTTTGGAGGCATGTTCCACAGTATAAGTCACGTGAAAACAGTTATCAAATTGATATTGAACAAATAACATAAGATTTAAAAATGTTTCTTGGTATTTTAATATAATATTTTCTCTCTACAAGTGAAAAGACTGTGGCTCCAAAGTTTTTCTTTCTGAAACCAAAGTAATTCCCTGTAGAAGTTGTTATTGTTACGCCTCGTCTTTTATATGCCTCCCGATTTCTTTTAAAAGTGTAAGTTAAAGAGAGTCGAGTGCACTTTATCAGTGCATACAAAAGATCAGCGTTTTACCTTGTCACAGTAGGTACATCGTAGTGGCACAAGAGGATTTGATCTCCTGAATAGGTGGGAAAAGCTGGGCATTTTTTTAATTTTCCTGTGATGATAAGGAACCACAAAACAACGAGTCCATGGCCAGTATAACCGTAGTTGTCTTGGCTCAAGTTTTGAAGTTTCTTGTGTACAGAGAATGTACAACCTAATTCTACAACAGGTGCTTTGGGGACAGACTTTGGAGTCCCTCTGGGACAGATCAGAATTAAATAGGGAACTTAAGTAGGATGATGGTGGCAAAAGTAAAAATACTACTTGATTGCTGTTATCTGTTAATTAACAAATTAGAGCAATCAAAGAGGTAAGAGATTCTTTATTATCTAATTCAAACTGAACCCCTCTGCTCCCTTTGCTTGTATGTCGCACAAATGTCACTTACAAATCTCCAGACTGCCAATTCTCCAGATCTCCATACATTTCCTTACAGAATTAGTTGACAGAATTTGATAAAATTTAAAAATTATGTTCAGAACATATAACACCGGTTCTTCGTATTGTCAGGAGAAAATTAATGTTAGTCACACTTAGGACTTAAAGGGAAGGAGTACGTCAGTTTGTACACCATTTTCTCTAAAATGGCCATTGTGGAGAGGTTATTCAGTGACTGTTGTGATGCTCTCAGTATTGTCACTGTTGTGTAGAAGAAGCCATTGAATTCAAGCACATCATTCTATAACACCATAAAGAAAGTACATAGTGCCCTTACATTTTTGAAGTTAAGTAATCAGACTGTTTACACTAACCTTTACACCCAATTTTGAATTTTAATGAAGGCTCTAATGAACTTTAAAAACTCTTCAACTAATCACGTGAGCTGAAAGTCTGTGGTTTAACTTTATGATGTGTGCAGTCAAGACATTAATTTTTTGTCATTATTGATGTTTGTGTAAGTTTGATTTGTTAAAAAACCTTATTGTTAATAAGTGTTGGTCTTTGAAAACAGTGTTATTTTTTTTATTGACAGATTTCAATGCCAAAGAAGTTGTTTTCCTTCCTTTTATTTAATAATTTATGGCAAACCGACTTACCATTCAAGGATTAGTAAATGTGTTGCCAATAATATTTTGACTTGTCCATGCAAATTATTTTTATTCCCAAGGTTTAAAATAATTATTACACTTTTTGTGAAAAATTATAGAAAATATGCTTTAGTAAGGTCATTGTGCAAAACTTTTCTTTTTATTGGAAGGTATGAATTTTTCCTTTGGAAGACGGCAAGAAAAAGTTGATTGGCGAAGGCTTGGTGAGAAATTGTTTACAGTTTGTTGCTATATTTGCATTTTATATGTTTTTGCAACTTATCTGCAGGTTTTCTTTCACTCATAGATAAAGACTCAGGCAGTAATAATAAAGTAAAGTCAATGGATTTGTAGTTCAAGTTGATGACAGAATGATTTTAACACCGTACCCATGTGTGGTAGCCATTTTGTTGTGTTTCATACTGTTTTGATAGGGAAGATCTGTTTGTCAGAATGTAGAAAGATTTATTGTTTGGGTGTCTGAAAGATGCTATTGGTTTTACATTAATCTGGAAATTTCTAAATTTTCATTACCATCACAGGACATTACATATTTAATAGTTGTGAATTTTTTATTCTAAACTTTAGCATCTGTAGATGTTGACCGCATCTTAAGAGAAATGGATGTGAAGACATTACAAGACAACATTATGCATATCACATTCTGTAACATTGAGGCTGAGCTGGTGGGTGCATTCATAAATTTTATTCATTATACCATAATATAAATTTATAAAATTTATTAGAAAATTAATTATTTATCCAAGTTAAGACCAATCAATAGTTTTAATTTGAGTTGCAAGTACATCTCTTTCATGCCAATCCCACAAACAACTCAATTTGGTTAATGGGTTATTAAACAGTATAATTATAAATTCCTATAGACTCAAATGATGATTTAATATTATTTTTAGTTACATTTGATACAGATCTGTAATGATTGTTTTATTTCACTAGTAAAACTTCAATATAACAGTATTAGGCCTCTGACTGTCATTAACATCACAGACAAATAATTTGGATCAATTAAAGTTTCACCTACTCCTCCCATAAGTCACAATTTTGCCCTAAGTGAGAAGTAAGTGTTAATGTTGACTTAAGGGAGGGGTAGGTAGGTGGTCAGTTGTCCAGAAACCCCTATTGATCCAATAATGTTCCAGGCTGATTTTCAGGAGGATACATTACATTGACTAGCAATTAACAATAAAGAAGAGAAGAGAATTTGATAAAAGATCAAAGCATTTTTCCTCTGGTTATCATTTTATTAACTTTCATAATCTTTCTTCTTGGTGATGTTATGATCATGACATTGTCATAGGAAAATTGGTGTTTGTCACTCTTGAGCCAAAAGGGATAAATCCAAAAAAATTTAGTATTGTTTCTAACCACTACATTTTGGTTTGAACAGGGATCACAGGGTGTAGGATACGACCCTAACTACATCAAGATGTTTAAACTGGCCCAGCTTATTATTGAGTATCTTCTGGTAAGGCATTATGCTGCATAAAGAAGAATAGAAATGATATAAATGAGCACTGTGTTCATGATTTTGTATACTGACAACAAGAACAATCGTCAAGTGGAGTCACTAAAAGCTGTAGGGTGAATAACTTTATGATCTTAAGTGTACTGGTCACAATTTCTATGTCAGATATTAATGGTTTTCACAAAACACATTGATTTTATGCCTTTGCATAACAATATTAAGCCATTACAAATTCTGCTCAAATCAGCCACAGTTTGTGAGACAAGGGTGACTCCTGGTTCCTAGTGATTCTCAGTTGGTTATCTTGATTATTCCTGTAGCATTCTCAGCAGTTTCTCTCAGCAAACCTCGAAGCAGAGAACAAGACTCTCCAAGATTCACTGGAGGTAAAATAATCAGATTAAAGTTTGATTATTATTTACATCACTGATGGAACAGATTGTATAAATTCTGAAGTCAAAATTGGAGTGCTAGAGATGGCCCGTAAGCCCCACTGAGGGTCAGCCCTTAGTAACGGGACCTGGGCAACCTTAAGGGGCAAAAACAAAACTCTTTGCCTTTGTTGAGATTTGAAATGGTGATTATATTGCTGGATTTACCTTTTTAACTGAGCTATGATCATCAGTGTTAATATATCTCCGCTTTTATGTTGATAATGAATGCAGGAAGTTGAAAAAGGTAGAAAAGAGCTGGAGGAAAAAAAAGAAGCCTACAAAAAACTGAAGAGAGAATGTCAGAAACAGAAAAAATGGATTGCTGAATATCAACTGCTGATTAGAGCTGGAGCCAGTGGACAACACAAGGTACTCAACCTGTCCACAGTACCTTCTTCTGATCACTCTTGTTTCAACCCCTATGCTGTAAAGCTTTTGTCCTTCATTTATTTTGTCCCTTTTCCATATTACATTACAGTCATGATTGTCAGTCTTTGCTGCTTTCATTTCCTCCTTTTTCATTACCCCTCTCTCATTTCCTCTACTGCCTCTTTACCTTCTCTTCCTCCCCTCCCTTTCCCCTTTTCTTTCTTCCCCCTAGACCCCCCCCCCCATCATCTTTGTTCTGTCCCTCTCTCTTTTCCATTCCATTCCTCCCACCATCCCCTTAGTTCCTCTGCCTCACGTTTTTTATTTCCATCCTTTTTTTCTTCCTTCCCCTTACTTTTCCCCTCTGTCCTTGAATTCTTTAACTTCTTAGCTTCCACCTTCTCTGCTTTCTTTTCTTTTCTTCTTTTTTTCTCTTTTCCTCTCTCTTCTTCCTTCCTAACCTCTCTGTTTCCATTGTTTTTCTTGTTCCCTGTCCCTGCTCCTTCCTGTTCTTTTCTTTTCATTTTCCCTTGTCCACTTTCTCTCTCCCTTTTCACTTATCCTCTTGTCCCTGCTTTACTCCATCAGTTATCTTCCTTAAAAATTTTCCTTTTCCATAACATTATCATTTTTCTCTCTTCAACTTGTAATAACTTTCGTGCCAACCACTTCTCCCGGTCATTTTCCCTCATTCCTTTTTTCCTTTGAACTCTCTTCATCTTATTTATTCCAGTGTCCTTGTTGTGCCAAATCATTTGTTAGCCATGAGTATGTTATATCCCATGTAACAAGACGTCATGAAGAGTACTCCAAGAAGATGAATGGACTGTTGGTGTCTTCAGCACCCAACAGATCTGTAGGTGCAGTCACAGTAGAGTCAAAGCCTGGCATGACAGAACAAGAGAAAAGCAATCTTGAAAAAGAGCTAGAGATGATAAAAGTAAGACTGCAAAGAACAGAGCAAGAACTAAGTGAAGAGAAGAAGCTAACAGAATCACAGGTACAGTCATTTGCTTTTCCTGTAAACGTGTCTGTATGCCTCTCTAAATTTTTCATTTGAAATCTTGACGAAAGCTTGTTCTCTATGTAGCATGCCCAGCTTGAGTATTTTTAGGCTTAAATAGTGCATTTAAGAAAACTGTGCTGAGTTAAAAGCACTTTAAACTCTGTTTCTTTTTCATAATAGAGAAATAGGCTGACAGCTGAGCATCAGAGTATTGACGAACTTAGATTGATGTTTGAAAGATGGAAAGAGGAAGAGAAGGCTGAACAACAGGTCATTTTTTTCTGCAGTTTGATATCGTTGTACATCACCTGCATACAGTATTTTTCTCTCCTAACTTCAGAACTGTTCACTCTACCTCACTGCTGACACCACCTTGCCTATTCTTTTATGCTGTCCGGGCCCCGGTTGTTCGAAAGCTGGATAGCACTATCCCCCGGATAAATTGCTATCCAGAGGATAAGCATTACGACAACCAATTGCGCTATCCAGTGGATAGTAATTATCCAGTGTATAACGCTATCCTCCTTTCTAACAACTGGGGCCTGATGTGAGAAATAGATATTTCTTATAAATACAGCAAATTAAGGATTCGAGTGGCAGGAAAAGTAAGATCAATATGTTGAAATGTAAACTTTTGAGAAACAGCTCCAGCTAGATTATGTAGGAGTCTAGGCAAGACCTCAGTACAAGAACCAGATAAACACTTGTAGAAGAAAAACATATCATTTATCTTCTTTTATTTATCATTTTATTTATTTTCACCTTATAATTTAGTTTGAATGAGAGTTTTGAAGAACTCATGGAAGAGACGTTTTCATGTATCTCTCCTTTTATTGTTATTTCAGCAAGAAATGGCCGAGTTTAAAAGAAGTTACCAGTATGATCTCATGCAAATGCAAGCAGAAAGGGATGAATATTCTCAGGTGAGTTAAAAACACCACTAAAATAACTATGTGCAAGAGAGAATAATTAAAAGTGATTTCTCCTTTTCTTGACTGTGTCCAGGTACAGAGACTTGTCTGCTCCTCTTAAACCATTACCTATGCACTCCTGAGACCAAAACTGAAATTCTCCACTCTTGTACCTTACATTTCTTGGAGATTTTGTGATGAGTATTGTTACGTACGATCTCTTGGCATTAGAAATGCCATTGTGATCTCTACTGGTGTTCATAAGAGCAATATTTACAGAAAACAAAGTGGTAATCAGTAATGCTGTCTTTTTTGCAGAAAGTGAGTGCCCTGCAGGAACAACTAAGTAAGTAAATGTACAATTAAAATATCATGTCACAGTTTTGTAAATGTATAATTATTCACTTAAATAACAGAAAAAAATTAATAAGACAATGTTAGGCATCAGCTTTCCTCGCAGATCAACTTGTTGTGCATCTGTATGGTTTCTAAATTTATTATCACTTTATCTTTTATTCCAGGACAAAGAATATCTATGGTGGGATCTATAAGAGTAAGTATGATAATATTATTCAAGTGGCCAAGTTGACATGTTTCACTGATTTTCTGTTTCATTAACCATGAGCATTAATCAGGCTGACCTCTGATCTTCCTCATGGCGGCATAGAGTCAGAGAAGATCAGCTTCACCTGAACAAGTCCTGTTAAGTTAATTTCCTTCATTGTTATACAATGTTTATGTGATACATGCTATTGTTTTTTTAGGATGATGATGAAACAGATTCTCCAGCAAAGGCTAGCAGAGGTGAAATGTCTCAGGAAGCCTTAGCTCAATTAGAGGACAGGGTAAGTAGGCGTTTTATCTGAGTTATTACCCATCTTGTTCAGCATCGTAAACATTACCTGGGAAAGTACTTTTCAGCATAATAAACAGTACCACAGGAAAGTACTGCTCAATATCTTTCATTTGAATGGTAACACTTTAGGATTTCATCCACAGACTCAAAAGTTGGAACCACCTTGTACAGTGTAATAAACAGTACCACAGGAAAGTACTGCTCAGTAGCTTTTATTTGAGTGGTCACACTTTAAGATTTCATCCACAGACTCAAAAGTTGGAACCACCTTGTACAGCGTAATAAACAGAAATTCTTTGCCTAATCTTGTTTACTGTAGGTAATTCAAATGCAGATGGAAACACAGCAAAATTTGCAAAAGGAGATGCAGAAGATGCAACAGAAGTTTAAAGCAAGGGAAGATAAGTCTAAGAAAGACCACAGAGAGGAGATGACGAGGGTATGTGATGGAAATGTTTGACTTAAGGGCAGAACGAAAATAGTGCATCATAGTCCACCACATACAGCAAATTGAAACAGGCACAAATTTTGCATTTTTTCTTTAATTGTAGCAGTGATAAAGCAAAAAACAATTTAAAATTTGAGTCAACAATGGATTGAAAAACAGCATGTCCTTTTAGTTTCAGGAGATGTTAAGTCAGTATGAAGAAAACCTAAAGAATGAAAGAATAGAGAAGGGCCAGCTCTCTGAAGACTATGAGAACAGAATACAGATACTTAACTCGGTGAGAGCCATTATCCAAGTTCTTTTGTCTGATTGTCATCGTTATCACTGCGAAAGGTTTGAATCCAGGAGCCATTTGATAAGTATTTTTAGCATGACTGTCCAAGTGAGGTTAGTCCTGAATAGGACTTTTGTTGACAGTGACTGTCAGTGACTGTGAAGATGACTCCCGCACAGGTTGTCCAAACAAGATCATCAACAGCATGCTCTACCTACAAATCGTTATCATTATTGTCCTTATGATTTGAAATTTCTTTTTGCAGCAGGTACAAGACCTCAGAAAAACCCTGGATTCACAGAAGGTAAGCTACAATGAACGTGAATATAATATTGATGATGATGATGATAATAATTAACAATTATTCCTCGAGCCCAAGTGGGCTCTGAGTCAATAGCCCATGAGGCCAAAGGCCTCATGGGCTATTGAGCTAGTTTTTTTGCCACCCATAAGCCCGCTCTTTTCGCTTCTAGTGGGCTATAACATAATATTATAGCGTAGTAGTAGCTCAACCAATCAGAATGCAGCATTGATAATAGACCACTACTTGGATTTTACTAATGTTGATGATGATGATAATGATTATGATTTTGATACTGGTCATGTTGGAATGGTGATGCTGATGATGTTGTCGTAATGATGATGATGATAATGGAATGATGATTATCATGGTAAACGTGAGGTTGGAGAAGTGATGAAGTTTTTTTAAGTGGTCAGTGTTGGTGGTAATGATAATGGTGATTGTGATTATGTTGATAATGGTGATCAATGATGACAACGATGATGGTGGTTGTGATGATAATGTTGACGACGTTGATGGTGGTGGTGATGATAATGGTGATTGTGATTATGTTGATAATGATGATCAATGATGACAACGATGATGGTGGTTGTGATAATAATGTTGGCGACGATGATGGTGGTGGTGATAATAATGTTGACGACGATGACGGTGGGGATGATGATGATTTGCCTTGGTGGTTTATGATGATGATAGGATCAAAGAGGCGATGCTGATGGCTACACTTCTAATTCGCCCAACAGATTTTTGCTGTAAAAAATCAACACCTGGCCAACTGAAATTTTCGATGGCAATAGAGTTACTTTCGTTATCAATGCACTCAATCATAAGCCATTTCCACGCTGTACTCTCCATGCTGTCAGGTCTTGTTTTGTGTAACATGTTCTTGTTTGTTATTTATTACCAGGTGGAAACAGAAAAGGTGCAATACACCTTCAACGCTCAACCGCCTGCAGCTCTTGGTACGTAATCGAACTACTCCTCTTCAAGTAATTTGCGTATCAGAACTGTTTTCTCTTGCTCTCTACAATCGGGACTTACGAACGATACCCTGAATTCTGTAAGGAAGTTTTCTTTAGTCACCAATCATGGATTCTCGAGTGTAAACCTTTATAGTGATGGACTACGGAGGTTCGTCTTCAAGCCTCTCTCCACTTTCTCTACTCAGGTGTTCTCAGGTGTATAAATAGGTCCAATGACGTGTCTTTTGGCAAGAAAATGACTTCCGCCGGAAGTTGTCCAAACATAAGACTTCGGTAATAATCTTTTTCACAGCCACTCACGTTCTCTTCTTTTGTTGTCTCTACAGCATCTGTACCTCCCGTCCCTGCTCCCAGGCAGACTAGTCCTGTCCAAGGTTAGTATGCAAGACACGACAAATATGATTTTGTTGTTGTTGTTGTTTTGTTTGTTTGTTTTTATTCATCAGACCTTTAGAGCAATTTTCTAATGAACTTGAATCGATTTAGGCAAGCAAAAAGGAAAATAATTGGTTTCCAAACGGAGATAAACTTTAGCTCCTGGTTGGTTTAGCTAACATACACGGTCAATCAAGAGAATTGCATGTGGATATACGATTTGAGTCCACTCCCTTTTTTATATATATGGCTGCTTGTCTATTATTTCGTTACTTTTTTTTAAGTTCGTATTGGTTTGATTTCCTTTTCTAAGCTGAACCAGTTGAACGAGAAAGAGCCAAATCTCCTGAGAAGAGTGTAACAACTACAGGTACTTGATACTAGTGTGCGAGTGTTAAGTTATATCTGAAAAATGTGAAAATAAGAAGCAATCGTACAGTAGAGAGGAAACTAACCGCTTCACACAGAATTCATGTTGTGGCCCAGTTGCCAAGTTTCCCGCCAAACGGAACAGCAAACATTTTGGCGAGAGCATAGAAACCAATAACTAGGAAAAACAGATGTGACCGCTGATCTTGGAAGTGCAAGATGCAGTGTAAGAGGGTTTCTTGTTGTTTTTCGGTGAGAAACGAAACATAGGTATCCCTGTTATTTGGAAAGTGATACGAAGTTTAGTTTGTCTGTTTATGCATTAAACAGACAAAACTACTTGGACATATGAAACATCTCTTTTCTTTTCATCTCGGTGGTTTCTCCTCTTCAACATCTTAATACTGGTGTGTTGCTTAATTTCCGTAGGAGACTCCATCACTCTCTACGTATCTACCAACCAAACCAAACAAGGCCAGTACCGACTTTGGCGTCAATCGTCCAACGGCTCGAATGAATGGTCCAACCTTTACGCGTTCACCGGCTTCATAAAACCCTCGGGGAGCTTTACCCACCCGCTGTACGTCTTCGCTGCTGGGGGATCTCCGTATTGGCGTCAATACATATCCGCACGGTCAGCCCCACCGAGCTCAGAATACCGTCTTGATTATATGTTCTACTGCTCGCAGAAGCCTTTACCAGGAACACAACAATACCATGTACTCGAGGCTGGGAGTCTTCCTGTTATAAGGTCGTATGTTTCAAGGTCTAAGAACGTACCCGGATGGAAGGACAAGGGGTTGAATTTCTACGCTCCGAAACGGGCTCTTGCTGGCGATAAAACCTGTAAGTGAAATTATGAATATATGTAAACTGCGGAGTGAAGAATTATTTGAAGGAACATCATCGCAGTTATATACGCAACTTATGCAGTTGCGAAATGAAAGCCTGAAAAAATCTTTTTTTCAGGCTTTCTTTTCGCAACTGCACAAGTTGCGTATAACTGCGATGATCTTCCTTAAAAAAAAAACCCGTAAGTATAAGTTGAATTTGTTAATTAATTCAACCTGTATTTTTTCTCTTTGCTTTGGTATTAATTGGTCAAAGGAAACGTTAAACTCGCCTCCAGTCTTCAGAGCTCATAAAGCTTGCCGAATTACAGGCTAACTATCTGTTAAGTTGTTGTTTCAGTTTTGTTTGTTTTTGTCCTTTTTCAGTGACAAGTGTTTCTGCATCGTTTGAATCAACTTTGACCACGGACAAAAGTCAAGGTTTGTTAGTCTTCTTCAGAGGAGGCGCGGGGGCTGAGCCGCTAGCACCTCTGTCAGATCTGGCGCCCGTTTCTCGAAATTCCCGGAAAAAAACGACTCCGGAAATCTTTTGTTGTTTACATGTAATATCGGGGTTTCAATAGTTTTGCACTCAATAAACAAAATAGACTGGTTTCTTAAAAAGACCCGTGCACTTAATTCTTTGTAACTCGATATGAATATTTGATTTATGACCGGGACTTTCGAAAAACGGGCCCCTGTTTCCAAACTCCTTCAGATTCTTTCAGTATCTGTGGGACGTGTGTTATGCGGGGCATCTAAATGAACCTGTTTACACCCCATCGTTCATGGAAATACTCAGGGAGAATTTTGAGGAATTCTAATTTGCTCTTACTCGTCCTCTCTACAGATTTTGAGGAAAGTGAATCCGAAAGTGAAGAAGAGTCACCTGCCCCTGCAGTAGAAGTTCCTGTCATACCAAAAGTGTAATTATTTACTGCTGTCATTAAAGTGCTCTATACCGTAAAATAAACAGTACCACAGGAAAGTACTGCTCAGTAGCTTTCATTTGAATGGTAACACTTTAGGATTTCATCCACAGACTCAAAAGTTAGAACCACGTTGTACAACATAATAAACAGTACCACAGGAAAGTGCTGCTCCGTAGCTTTCATTTGAATGGTCACACGTTAGGATTTCATCCACAGACTCAAAAGTTAGAACCACGTTGTACAACATAATAAACAGTACCACAGGAAAGTGCTGCTCCGTAGCTTTCATTTGAATGGTCACACGTTAGGATTTCATCCACAGACTCAAAAGTTAGAACCACCTTTTATAGCACAATAAACAGTAGCACAGGAAAGTGCTGCTCAGTAGCTTTCACACTTGACTCTTTAGACGATCCAGTTTTGAAACTCTTCTGCTTACAAATTTAAGTTACTCAGACTATTCGTTTTTCTCAGTGAGATCGATGAAGTTGACGGGAATGACAGCTTGGAGAGTGGTGAACTTGACATCAAGGAATTGACTTCGTAAGTTTCTTGCCCTCTTTTGTTTTCGCCCGATTTTTGGTGGTTTTGCAAATGTGTCAAGAAACGACTAGAAAAGTAACCAACAACGCTGGCGTTCACAGCAAGCCACAGAAAATGCAAGAACACTGCGTAACATCTTTTCTGCACGTGCAAATGAGTGTTAATTAGCAAAACAGGAGCGCTACACGTACTTTACAATTTACAGGCGTTACAAAGTGACGAAAGAGCTATAAAGGGAAACGCCTTTTAATCTTGTTGTGGCTCCGCTCGCATGGAAAGGTGAATGTATTGTTTTGACAAAGTCATGAGACTTACAGGCAGTTACAGCTTGTTACTTTGTTAATTAAGTACGTGATTTTGTTTCCTTTACATTTCTCTTGTACTATTGGATAGCTGGTTTGCAAAGTATATTTTGACGGTGATTTCTTTCTTGGCTGTTTCTGGTAAATATTAATAACCTTTCAATTCTTTGGAATCTTGTTTCCAATTAGTTTCTCTTCTTTTCTAGGGGCGTGTCAAGTTCAGAATGGGTAAGTGGCGTAATTTTCTCACCGCGTTAATCTTAAATAAAGTGTGTCCGTTAATACTTAAGCTTCTTATCTAAACTGATAAATTATTTTGTTTTTTTAGGGAACAGCTACACTTGAAGCCGGCGAGTTTCGCCCTTTTCCTCACAATCAGCTTATAACCAGTAAGAAATGAAACAGATCGTCATTTGCTTTAGTTAATCCGAAAGTTTGCTCGGTTTATACTGTAGTGTAATTGTTTTCGACAAGGTTGAGAAGAAAGGGCCTAATTATTGATCCTAAAATTGCTGGGTTTATAAGTAGCGGTGACAAATTTTCGATGTCAGAGAGATGTCCAGTAGCCGATCAGATGTGTGTTGCCAGCGGGAAACAAATGAGACTTTTCTTTGATTGGTTAATATAAACCAATCTGCAGTTTCATTGGTTGATCCCCTAAAATCTTGCCAATTTCATTCGAAGTGCGGAAATACGACAGACAGCTACCGACAGAAAAGCGCGGGAAAACGGTTTCAAGAATTACAACAATTCACATGGGGTTTAGATTTTACTCCTGATTGGTTGATAAGGCGTCAAAGCGAACATCTTCAGCAAATCAAACTAGGTGATCTGTGACGTAACTGCGGGGGCCTGGGGAGAGAAATTTTAATGCCGTATCCCATAAACCAAAGCTGACGGGAACAGATTGAATTGAATTGAATTGGTGCGCGCGTTGGTTTATGGGATACAGCATTAAAATTTCTCTCCCCAGGCCCCCGCAGTGACGTCACAGATCACCTGGAAGCGACTCTCAGTTAGAAAGCGCTTTGAGGAATGACATCAAACGTTAGCTTTTATCTCGTTGTTTTTTCTTTGCTTGTTTTGCAGCACGTTTCAAACACAGACCAGAGGAGCTACAAGCGTGTAGACAAGAGATTAGCGAGATACTGGATCAAAAACTCGCCAAGCAAGGACTGTCTGGTGTAAGTACATACATACAGTATCAATTAGAAAGTTTACGTATTTCTCTTATTTGTATACGCCCCTTTTAAGGAGTCGTCATTCTTTTCTCAAGGAGGGTGGGGTGGGGGCCCAAATCCTTCAGAATTTTAAGGTATTGTATTTATAAATATTAAATACAAGTCCTATCGCTTTATATCTTGTGCATTTGATTGAAGCAGAATCTCTGAATTATGAATTTTTTTCGATAGCAAAATGCACGGATGTCTTCACAGAAAATGGAAGAAAAAATGGCGGCGCTTAAAACTGAGAGACAAGCACGGAGTAAGGTGAGTTAAAGGAGGTTTCAAAAGAAAAGAAAATTCTTTAGAGAGTGCAATTCTACCATCTTCAACCGGTCGATTTTGTGTAAGCTGAACAAAATTTTTAAAATCTGGCCATCAACTTTTATCTGAATTTTCTTTTGATTTCGCTTGTGTAATTCGTATAGTAACTGCGGCTCTCGTTGGAAACAAAGACCTTCTGTGGACTGGACAAAATTGCTGTGAATCACAATCTGTTGTAACCGAAATTTCTATTTCTTCTTGTAGAAAATCAAGAATTATACTGAAATTAGACAACAGTAAGTTGAAAATTTGTTGTTTCTGTTTGTTAAATGTATTCTGTTTTGTTTTTGTTGTTGTTGTTGTTGTTGATCCAGGTGATCTGTGACGTCATTGCGGGGGCCTGGGGAAAGAAATTTTAATGCCGTATCCCATAAACCAACGCGCGCACCAATTCAATTCAATCTGTTCCCGTCAGATTTGGTTTATGGGATACGGCATTAAAATTTCTTTCCCCAGGCCCCCGCAGTGACGTCACAGATCGCCTGGTGATGATGATGATGATATTTTGACACTCTCAGGTTTTCTAGTTATACCTACCTCGTTTCCACAGGAGTGACCCTGAAAATGAGGTTGTTCAAAAGATGGATAGCACTATCCTTCGGATAAATCGCTACCCATCGGATAAGTATTAGGTAAACCAATTGCGCTATCTAGTGGATAGTGATTTATCCAGTGGGTAGCGCTATCCTCCTTTCGAGCAACTGGCACCTGAATTACAAGTATCCTCCAAAGCAGCCGTTTTTGTCGTCACACAGGGGGAGGGTGGGGCGTTGCGTAACGACGCAAGGAACGGCTGCGAAGGAACCTAATTCACAGGTGGTGCAGGAAAACGTTTTAACACATATCATATATGAATTTGTAACTGGTGTTTCTATCTTGAAGGTGCGTTAAAGAGGTAGAGGAGATTGTTAAGAAGACTTACCGCCGTGATACTTCTGGAGGAGGAAACACCGGTTTATCAGGTATGGAGTCTGCAGTAAGCTAATAGACCATTTTTGAGTTTCCAAAAACCCTCACTTTCAAAACGAGGTTAAGTGAAGTGAAACATTTTCATATCATTGGCTTCGTACTGAGCCTCGCTTTGATACAGAGGCTTGCGGTAACTCGGAAATGGGCTAACAAGCTAACCTTTGAATGGAATTGAGCGAGGCTGGCGATGACTTTGTTTCACGTAAAAGCTCTGTGTCCCTTATATGCAAGAGAACACTATTTACAGTTGGAAAGATGTAAGGTTATCATAGTCAACTGCAACCTCTCGTCCACTCAAGAGCAGGACTCTCAGCACACAAGGGTACTTGATGGGTAGGCTGTGGTTCGCAATGCGCCTTTGCCATCTCCTCCTTACGGTAGACATTAGTGGTGTGGAATAAATATTATATAACAGTTTGCCGCTTTATTCTTCAGCTCCCACAAAAACAGGTCCTGTTAGCGCTAGCACACCGGCAGCGAGTTCCCGAACCATCGGCGCCAGTTCTCCCTCAAACAAGCGTCCCACCTTCAAGACTACTGCTACCGCTGTGCGAACTTCCGCTTCGCTACAACAAGGCCGGAAGTCACCTGCTCCTAGAGGAACTCTAGGGTCGACTGGGTAAGTTTTGTTCACCCATAGTTCGTATTGTCAGGTGAAAAGGAAATCATCTAAAACAGAGTTTTTAACAAAAAAATATAAATACGATGAGGCAAGGAAAGTTGCCTTTGGATGTGTATGGACAAGTAGCCTTCATTAGTAGCCCTTTGGCAGCCCTTGGCGTTCCTGACAAGGGTATATGTAGGAAGTAGATTTGTAGCAAAACTTACAGAGGTCGCTAAGCAACGATTGGGACCGAGTATCGATTACTTTGGTATTGATACCAGCCCCCCGTTTCCTGTCCAGTCCGGGTGAAAGCTTTGAAGCACCCAAAATAATGATATTTAAATGCATAATTCTCAAGGAGCGTTCATGCTGGCTGGAGTTTTTGTTCAGCTTTACTGCGTTCTCAAACTAAAAATACCAGCGTTTTTGAGAACTTCTGATGGGGAACACAAACTCTGAATTGAATGTCAAAGTGTGAGTAACTTTTATGAAATAATTAAACAAGGTTTTGCTTTACCAGTAATTGTTTACTTCAGTAGTGAACAATTTTTTCCCAGAAAATTCCGGATAATTACTGAAAATTAGAGTGACCTTAACGGTCGCCTTAACAAGATAAAATTTAAAGTGAAAGATATAGTTTCTTTTAACGAAATTGGGAGTGGAAGTTTTCCTTTTTTTGCTGCTTTCGTTGGCGGGTTTTATTTACCTGAATGTGTTAAAAACTGATAAGTTTTTGCTCTCGAGTCTTGAGTTCTCAAATCACGAATACGACGTAAAAGATATATCGTAAATCTAAGGGGAAATTAATATCGACATACCATTGAACATCGTAGAATAACTTTTGTATCAAGTAATGAGCATAATGGTTTTACATGTACAATTTGTACAATTAAAATTTAAAAATTGAAACCTAAGTTGTTGCATCTTCTTCAAAACACGGTTGTTTAATTTGCCTTTTCTGACCTGTATTTCAAATCTAACAGAATATTACTTCTATTTTCGTTTGGTTAAAAGATTTTTGACCATCAATAATTCAATTTGGGGCAACGGGGGGCAAGTTTTTCTGTTATAAAACAAACATTGTTTTTGTTCCAGCGTTTTAAAAACAATTTCTGATTTTGTTTCTAGCTCTTATTTTATATTCTGTTCTTTCGTATGACCATCATACAAGTGTTATTTTCATTTCCGTCTGTCAAGAATTCAGTTTGTTCAGTTTCTTTAGTGATGGCCTCCCAAGCAGCTGTTACTTGGATCGTCACACAACGTTCCTCCCCAAATTAACTATTCAAGAGTGGAGCGTTGCGTGACTTCCAGTGCACGTTTTAGTCCAAAAAGATAAGACCTCGGCCCGTAACAATTTTTGTCACGCGCTGTCTTCAATCAAGTTTTGTAATGTGTAGCGTTACTATTTTTGCACTACTGTAGCTCTACTACCGGCGGAGGTGACATGACCGTTAGCGTGACAACCGTTACAGACCGTTCTTTCAGTGGTGCATCTGCGACGGAACGGACACTGAGCGAGTCTGAAGAAGAAGTGAGCGTGACAGAAGGTTCCCAAGAAGAAGAGGAAGGCGAGTCCAACTGGGATTCGGAAGAGTAAGTACAGTGAGCTTATATGACGTATGTTGTCAAGGGAAATTGCCCTTCGTCTTTTCGTAAATTATGCATGTAAATACACTTAGAAAGGATAACATTTAGTTATCTGGGGTAACATAACATGGTCTGAATTAGGAAAACAAAAGGCTAAAAATGTCTTATTCAGTAGCTCGAAGATCTGAGTTAACTCCCCCCGCCCTCGCTTCTCGCGTCTCGTGGTTTCTACACTAGCGCGAGTGATACCCCACTAACTCTGAAGGAAAGCAAGAGATTGAGAAATTTGTATGTTCTGTGTGCCACCTTCATGACTTTTCGATCCAACGTAACATCTTTGTTACCTCCATTTAAGGTTATAACAGGGAACGTTACCTTGTTCTAACGGTAATTTTGTGCAATCTTTACAGGGAAGCTGCTAAACCTCCCCCACAACCGACTCATAAAGTGGCAGTTCACATTCCTTCGCAGAAAAACTTTGATTCTGATTCTGAAATTGAAGAGGTGAGGCGTCCAGTTAGATGTCTTCTCTGAAAGCCATCGCGTGTTTTGTTTTCGTTCATGGACAACCCACTTAACAAATCGACCACAATTTTCCATGGCGTACACTCTTATAGACCGTAGAAATGACGTCATAAAGTGTTCCATACTCAAGTGGAACCAGAAGCGAGTGGTTTCAATGCAAAGTTTTGAACATTTTATGGCGTCATTTCTATGGTCTATAAGAGTGTAGACCATGGGAAATTGTAGTCGATTTGTTTTTTACCACAACTTTTTTTTTTACGAAAAACCAAAAACAAAACAACCAGCACTGCATGACGTTACACTCTCACAGACCATAGCTGTCGACCAATCAGCGCGCGAGGATTCGCTCAGTTATTGTAAAATTTGTTTTATCTTCTACTTACTTGTCTTGTGTTTCAATACAGCTTACCGAAGTTAAAACTATCTCTACACCTGCTCCACGGGGCGAAAAGGTGAGTTCCGCCACATTCTAGTCTCCCAAAAAGCCGTATTTGACTCGTCACGCAACGTTCCTCCAAAAGAATAGCCAATGAGGGAAAAGAGGGAGCAGGCGCGTTGCGTGACGAGTAAAAAACCCTTCACTTTCCTTTCACCTGGTGGATTTCGTATGATCGCCAGGGTCCTGCTTGATGTTTTAATCCCCCATTCCCCACCCTCCCTCCTCCCCGTCCTCTTCACTTACTCTTAACTTGGTTTATTTTTTAAGGTTCGCGAGTTGGCTGAATCATTGGAACGAAGTTTAAGCTTTGGCTCATCTGTGAAGAAACCAGCTGGCGGCGTATCACTTCACTTCCAGGGGGCTGGAAACGAGAGTAGAGAGCCTCAAACGATTATACAGAAGACTTCGCGACAACAAGTGAGAGAAACATGTCAACACATTCTTGTATCCTCAATTACCAGCCTTTTTTGCACTTTCTTTACAGTTTCGTTCATTTTGTCCCGCAGAATGAAGATGACGTAGACAGCGACTTTTCCATTTCTTCAGTAGACGACATGTCAACTGACCGAAGGTAATGTGGACGAATAACTCTTGAAAAAAATTAAACTTAACGCCGTCTTTAAATATCAAATGTTAGGCGCGCGAACATTTGTAAACGTTGGCCAAAGGAAATTACGAACGTAGAACATCGAAGAGACTGGAAGAAGAGGGAGTTGTTTTAGTTCCTCTGTCATTGCTAGTAACATGTATAGAGGATATTAAATGGCCGCGCGGAGAAAAGAAATTTATTTTCGAGTGTTGAAAAATATTTCACGAGTGAGCGCAGCGATATCTTGAATGCTGCGTTCGTTTTAAATCATCAAGTAACGCCCCCACTTCCCACAGAAGCTCGTGTTTTCCGAATTGGTACGAACTTTACTCACAAAACGGCCAGCCAAAATAAAACTGCAACTTGTATTTCTCTTATTTGGCCTCCTCAACAATGAAAAACGAGGTGCCCAGATTGCGTGAATTTGAAAAGGCCGGCAACGTGTGTATGTGTAGACGATTGAAATGGAAGTTTGTAATCCCAGACATTTGTCATTGCGGCCATGCGGATATCTGAAAAAGGCCCTCTCTGAACAAGGTGCGCACAGTCTATTGTTTATTTTTATAATAAGCGCTTGTAGACCGAGATAGTGTTTACTTGTAAGCAGAAAACGATACAAAAAGGAACACTTTTCGAGGTGAAAACGCCGTTTTTATAGTTATCCGCATCAGTTTTCTAATGATTGTTTTAATTTTTTCTGTCAGAGCACCAGTTCAAGGAAGAGGAGGACAACAAACGTCCGGTGAGAAACCTGAGTTTTTTACCAGGCTCTTTTTCTTTTTTACCTAAAAAGTTTTTCGAAAATCCAATTAAAAACAATATAAATCCAGTAATATTAGGCGGAATCCAATCCAAAATTGCAGAGTGGAGCTGGGCGGTTTTTACAAACCCCAAAACTTGAGTCTGAGATGAAACAAGCTTCATGCAGATTTTAGAGGAACAGTAGACCTGCTTTAAAAACATTTCCTTAATTCACCGTGACAAAGCTGCAAATACAGTAGTCCTTCACCGGACAATGTCCGACTATGCCCATGTCCGACGAAAGCCTAAACGCAGTATTTTTGTCTCATTTCATATTCAGCTACTAGACAGTCACAATCTCCAGTGTTTAAAAGACCTCAACCCCAAGCCACACGCGTCCAAGCGTTCACTGATGACGATTTCATTTCGGATTTTGACGACGATTGAGCAGTAGCGCCTACATTCGTCGCTTCTCGAAGTTATCATCGATACCTGGTGAACTTTAAAACCATTGAGGATTTGTACACTTACATATATTTATTGCAAACATCAGGGGTCACGTGCACACCTCACTTGTATCCAGTCTCTTCTTACCCCGGCTTGCCCCCCTTGGATACGAGTCTAAGTCACGTGAATAGACCTCTTTCAATCTTCTAAAGAATGGTTGATACGTAAAGCCAAGACTGGAAGGGAACGAAGACTGTGGGGACAGGGTATGTGATTATCTATCCTTACAGCTACAGTCTTGGACAAAATAGATGGAAAATTTGAACCCTCCCCCCCCCCCCCCCCCACACACACACACCCAAAATCAAGGAGGGGGAAATGGCGCTTTTTGGCTTTTGCGCGGCTTCATCCTTGATTTGGGGGAATGGGGGTTTGCTGTTCGATTTTGTTCTGTCCAAGATTGTAGACTCCCTTCAGCCTGAGGGGAACCAGCTGCGAGGATAGATTTAGCACAGACACGAAATTTGAGAGGGGCGCCTCTCGTAACTTCCGTGTCTGTGCCATGTACCACACTTTTCATCTATCCTTAACTCAGTGTTGAGTCACCTGAAGCCCGGTTTCAATACTATAATCGAAGTGATTCGGATGATTTTATAGAAGCCATGCCTTATGGGGGCTAATGAACATCCAGAAAGCACAAGCTGGGATTACCAAAGTCTCACTCACTTAAATCAACTACGCTCTTGTACTCCGATTTGAAAGTAGCCGATGCATTGTATTAAAGTGCTTCTTTACTTACGATTTAGCCTACGTTGTTAAGTCTACACTACAATGTTAATTACAACGAAAGGATTGGGGTGTATCCATATTGTACGTGAGAAATATTTTTTGTATATATAAATCGGGGAGAATAATAAGATTGGTATTTTTCATATGCAAAGAATATTCTTGAAGAGTGGTAGTGTTTTCACTTATAGTTATAGCGTTGAAATACATAAATAGTTATAATGGTTATTTTAAGGCCATAAAAGAGTTGAAGTGATATTTACTGAGCTGTAAAACAAATTTCGATGTTTGTAATCGAAGAGTTTATACCGATATTAAATCTCTTTTCAACAAGATGTAGAAAATTGTATTTACTTTGCCCACGAACGTTGCACGCAATGAAAAGACGTCGTACAATGTCTGCCCATTCTTTTTAGCCCTTATGGTTATTTTGAGCAGGCAGTACTCTATATTAATTTAATGATTATTGTAATTATTTTATAAATTTAGAGTACAAATAAATGGTTGTGTATTTTTTATTCTAAAATACCTCGTAACTTGATCGATCTTTACAACTATAAATACATACCCATAGACAGTGCACTGTCATTTTAGATCAGAATACTGAATATTTCCGGCAAACTGTAATGCGTAAAAATGTACACTATTTCATAAAGTGTTAAGTTTGTTGTACCATCTCCTCCGGACTTAAGTTTTTTTTGTAATGATACCGGGCTATTTAACATGGCAACTGTTGCTTGGCAACATCCTAAACTCGAGACCAAAAGCAAGCAAGCTAAGTTAACTTACACCCGTAGAATTTAATCTTGGAAGAATAGCAAAACCTCTGTACAATTTCAATGTCAAAACGTTTAACTCAATTAGTATTATCAGAAAAGGTTTATCCACAAAGTTTATTTCTCATCTCGGAAAATCGTACGAAACACAAAGATATGCCGGTTAAGCCACATTTCAACTAGCAAGCTTTGCTTGTCAGTGAAAGCGAAAAATAAATGAAGTTTTTTTTACTAGTTTTCAAGTTCAAAACGTACATAGAAACGATTCAAGAGGACAAGACAAAGCTTGCTAGTGGTAAAGTGACTAAGTTAGTAAATGGTTTCGTGAGGTTACTTTAATAATTACGATAATTTAATGTTCATTCATAACCGTCGTAATTATTATAGTTATATAAAATTGTTATAATTTTTTCTAATCGCTGTAGTTCCATGCGGAAGAAGTCTTTCCGTCCCTTTTTGTCACTATAGGTACATCAATTCAAATAAATTGAAATCTAAGGAATTGGAGGATAACAACTTAGTTGAAATGAAATTTGAACTGGAATCCTTCGCCGAATGGAAATCCCCCGTGTTGCCAAGGGTTACCACCCTGCTGGGCTTCTGGGTCAAGTGGATCTTCACCGCTGTCGTATTTCGCACGTTTTTCTGTTGAAAAGAAAAAAGATAAATTTTATTCACTGATATGAGTCGCTTATAGTGAACACAGGCACGTTTAAAATGTCTAAAATGTTGGTCTATCCAGTCTCCTAGCCTGTCTAGGCACGCTCGACGATCTCTAAAGTGAAAATAGAGGGTCTGTGAAAAGGCTAAGTCTCCTTTGTTTGTTGACGCGTTGTGAGGTCATCTCCAAACGTCGAAGCCTTTCTCAACTTTCCTCTTTAATAGCAAGTAACCTTTGGGTATTTCCTCTTTATGCAAATCCATTGTTTTGCGAATCTGGGGCGTGTTTCTCGAAAGTCCCGATAACGGGCCCGATAAGCTGTTGCCGTTTACATAAAGACCGGGGTTACAGTAGTTTTGCATCTAAAATGATAAAACTATCAGTTAATGAAACAAAATGGAGTAGTTTTCTAGCCAGGACCCACGCTCTTATTCTTTTTATTTCTATTTGAATATTTGATTTCGGGCCCGAAAGTTTACCGGGCCTTTCGAGAAACGGGCCCCTGGATCTTACCGCACGTGCGCACGTGCAAAGTGTGTTCTTGACGAGTCTTTTTTGCACGTGCAATCGTGCGAAGTTTGTTTGTTAATTTGAATGTTACGCATGTACAGTTGTTGTTTGTCTAATTTCAAAGACTTCATCATCGTTCTGTTCCTGAGTTGGAAGATAAAAAACCCGTTAAATAGCCGACCAAACATGAATAGGTGAGTTCCACTTTCTTCTGCCATTATCTACTTGTAAACTTGTTAAATTATGCTTTGTCTGAAGTGTAATAATTCAAATAAGCAGTACTTTTATGTAGCGTTGTTTTTGTTTGTCACCTCCTAACGATACAAAGAGTTTCAATGTTCTTGACTCAGGTCAGTTTTGCGAGTAACTGTTGGAGTGAAAAGTCGTCAGAACACAGAGCACTGAGTTTCTCTTACCTGGATCAGACAAGACTTCTTTTGCGGCAGCGATATCAATAAACATTTTCTCAGCTTTTTTCTTATCATCACCTTCGTAATGGTCAGGGTGCCACTGCACAGCCAACTTGCGGTAAGATTTCATTATTTCCTTCTTTGTTGCGGTCCTAAAAAGAAAAATAAGCAAAAGGCTAATGAGCTACGTTGTAAAAAAAATGAGATTTCAAATGTTTCCAATCCTCTGCTTTAAACGAGGGCAAGCGCGAAGCTTTTGATATGACAGTGATTTTAATTCTCATGCATTAATTAATTAATTAATTAATGCATTAATTCTCATTTTTGCTCTCAGCCTCATTTTAAAGGTGAGGGTTTTTGGATTTAGAAAAAGCCAATAATTGCGGCTTTTTAAAAACTGTCAGAAAGTGATCAATTTGGCCAATCGGCATTCAAGTAGAAAATTAAGAACCAATCAGAAAAGGAATTAGCTGACGCAAAGCGCGGGAAAAAAGCACGGGAGCAGGTGAGTCGTGATTGGTTCTGATTGGGAGAGTGGTGTAACATTTTCAGCCAATAACAAAGCCAAGAAAGTACTAACTGAGGGCACTGATTTTAGGTCTCCTACTGGAGACGGGACCACGAATTCTACTCCGAGCCGCGCGAGAATGTAGCCGTTTGCTAGGCAAAGGCAGGACGCCATGAGTGTTGGTCCGGCTCTGCAGACTAGCGCAATTCCAACGGCGGCTAGCTCTATCGTAGTCTAAGCCAAATTAAACACCGAACAAGGAAATGACGAAATTATTTTCGATACTCGGGAAAAACGGGAGCTAAATACGATGTAGCGTTTGGCAGAAAAAGAACGTTACCTTTTCAAACCTAATATTTTATAATAATCCCGTTTCTTAGACTGCTTTTGTAGTCTCAGTGCTCTGTCAAGTCCTTCCTGAACCTGGGAAGAACAAACAAACAAGGGGTCGAAAGGTTTAAATCCGCACATACAGACTTTTCTTCATCTGTCTAAAATTGTAAGGAAAAATCCAGAATATTTTTTACCAGCCTACCTTGTGTAAGTGCTCATTAATGTTCTTTGCTTTTTGGTAATCATTTACAGCTGTGAAGAAATAAAAAAGTTTGTCGAAGTTTAACAAAAGATATTAAAATCAAAATCTCGTTACATATGCAAGTGCTCTTTCGTTTTTATTTTTATTTTTTATTGTCATACTAGCTGCCATGATGGCGACTAGAGAATGCGGAGTATTGAAAGGTTGCGAAACGAAAACGCCGAAATTTACGCATACGCAGACTTGACAAATGTAACAAGAAAAAATAATCTTTTTAGGTAAGAGGATAAGAGTGCGCACAGTTTCTAACCTACAATGTAGTGTAAAAGTAGAAGTTTGGCGCATTTTAATTGGTAGTGAAATCAAAGGAACTCACCTTCATCGTACTGTTCATTAAGTATATTAGCCTCGGCTCTGTCGCAAAGTGCATCAACATCGTTTTCATCAACTTTCAAGGCTTCGTTACACTGTCTGATTGCATCGTTCGGATTTTGAAGCTGAACATTAAAAAAAAGCCAAGAAAATTTCATTACACCTCTGACCACATGCAACTTGAACGTGTTACAAGGCCGCCCTCATTGTCTTAGCTGAAAACTCATTGATTATTTAAAGGAGCTGTGTCACGGCTACTGCGCATGCTTGCATTTGACAGATGCAAATGATGTAGACAAGGTCAGATCTCTTCTCTGTGCTCCTAACAAAGCTTCCAGGTGACAAGAGCCTACGGCCACTGTAACGGCCACTGTCGTAGCGTTTACCACCTCGGGCCGACATCCTTCGCTTGGAGCGCTAAATAGTGCTTAGGATTTCCACAATTCTCCAAAAAATTACTGTAACACGAAAACCTTATGTCTAAATAATTTAAATATATAGATAAAATACAAAACGAACACCGATTAGCGACGATGGAAAAAGATTTTCACTCGCACTCTGGCGATTCGCTTCAGTTTGATTTCTTGTTGGGCTGAACACTTTTCAAAGAGTTGAGCATGCGCAATGCATGTGACACAGCGCCTTTAACCCTTAACTCTTTAAACCCAAAAATCCACACACGAATTCTCCAGAATTTTCCATACATTTCTTTTAAGAATAGTTGAGAGAATCTGGTTTAGGATCAAAGAGTTCTTCCTTTGGTGATCAATGTAATAATTCTAATAACCTTTACTCTTGATGATCTGTTGATGTTGTTAGAAGAAAAATGATGTTAGTCGCTCTTGGGAACTAAAGGGTAAGAGTGAACAGCATCTAATTTCCCCTTAAAATATCACCGCTAAATGAAGTAATGGTCTTGAGAATAAATTTAAAGAATAATCTCCCAGGAGATTGACATTCACCTTCAGATGGCAGTGACACATCTGCCGCCTAAGTGTTCCCACCAGAGAAGGAATTCTGGACTCTGTTTTGAGCGCCTGCTTTAGTTTAGATAATGCTTCTTCGTATCTGCAATAAAGTAAGCAATAAATAATATTACTTTAAACGTTATTTCTTGGTGGTGAAATACCACAGGTTACCCAGCCCTGTCCAACGAGAATTTCGTTTAAGAGGGAAACCAACAAGTTTCTTTTGAGGTTTTCTCAAAATTTGCTTTAAATTGGTCTGGTTGAAAATCGACATACTTAATCAATCTTTTGCTTTTAGGAAGTGTGTCCATGACTCAGGTTATGACTAAGTGTCTTTGTAAAATAACAATCATAATTTTTTCACTACTTACTCGCCCCTGTTGATCAAGTCCTGTGCTGTTGTCATCTGTTTATTTAGTTTCTTCATTTTCTACAAAAAATGGTGAAAGATACTTAGTTAGTGAGCTACTCGTAATTTGTGAGCAAATTTTGCCCACAGTCCACCCAATGGATTTGCACAAAAACTTTTGTTTGCAGTGTTGCAAATAATAAATTATTATGCAGTGGCAAAACATACCAACACCTCAGCAAAATAAATGCTCTTTGAGTGTCATAGATGAAAAGGAAATTGCAACAAAAATTGTTTATCTAGTTTACTGTCATTATTTAGTGGCTTGTTGAACTTGCTTGAATAATTTGCACTAAATGCATAATACTGACCTTGTAAAAAGGAAAGCATTCCTTGTGATCAGGATCAAGCTTCAGACATTCTCGAATTTCTCTGAAAAAAAAATCATATGGACGCATTTTAAAACAACCAGCAGTAAAGCATTCAAGTTCAATTTTACTTGGAAAATAATAAGCAGAGGCCCTCATCACTCTCAAGTCAGTACTTCTAAAACTAAGAAGTAAAGAAATCATAATCTCTCCAAAATGACAGGGTGTTCTAGAATCCTACCTGACTAAAACATTGGTTTGAACAATAACAAAATGCAAGTGATGAAACAGAATAAAAACTTCATAACCTACCTCAGGGCATCTTCTAATTCACCCATATCATAATGTAATTCACTAAGCTGAAGGTATGCCCCTGTATTATCACTTATTAACTTTGTAGTAGGCCTGGTAAAAGAATGGAAAAAAAGAATATGAAATGAAAAGTATTTTACAATTTCTTATTATTAATTTTGTAATGTCTTGAAATGCTGGCAGTGAGTAGGACTGTAGCTGCATTGCTTCTGTAGTTAATTAACACTCACTTGATATCTGAAATAGCACTGATATAGTCTCCAATTTGTTTATGACAATCAGCTCTCAACATTCTGAGATCAGGATCCCAAGGAGCAATCTGGAAATAAGAAAAAGTACAGAAATACATTTCTTGTAGTTGAATGCTCCTGGATCTACCTGTAACTTATACAATAATGTAAGCTTTTGGAATTGACTCTGTAAAATGTTAGGCAACGATAACCTTATACCCTGTACATATTGAGGATTCTCCAACAAATAATATAGGAAGCAAAATATAAGTTGGCATCAAAAGATTAGATCAAAGGACACAGAGCACCTTTCACTCAGCTGTGATTGGGTAGTCATGGGCAGGTATGGCAAGGGGGGGTAGGGGTTAGGATCATCAAGTCCTTCCATTTTAATTATTAGTATGTACTATTACCAAAAAAATGTTACAAGTTTTTTGAACCTACAATAGGTTGGTTCTCAATATTTCCTTTGCCTCCCATCCCGATTTCATGAATAATTAGGGCTAAGAGACAAAGGAGATTTAGAATCAACTTAGGTTAACAAAAATTCAACCTGGATATAATTTTGACTCTATCATACAGACACAATAACTGATTATTGACAAAATTATTATTACCTCTATTGCTTTTCCTAAAAATTCTATAGCTCTTGGGTAATCCCCCATGTTCATTGCATCCCTAGCTTCTATGACATCTCTTTTGACAGGTTCTATTATGCTTAACTGGAAAGCAATCAGAAAAAACATTTCAGACAATCAAAAAGGAAATAGGTTGTAACATGGAAAAAGTTGATATTTTTTTAATCTTTCTATCTGCATACAAACCTGCTGCATTGCCTCAGGATTATCAGGGCTTTTCCGTAGCTGACAAACAAATAAAAAACAATAAGATTACTTTACTACTGTTATTTTGTAGTAAATTAATTCTGTGTGGGTATATGATTATAATTTTCACAGAAATAGTTGTGAAACAATTATAAATACTAGACTAACTTATAAAC
This sequence comes from Porites divaricata, assembly GCA_038088405.1. Lineage (NCBI taxonomy): Eukaryota > Metazoa > Cnidaria > Anthozoa > Scleractinia > Poritidae > Porites > Porites divaricata. The sequence continues at coordinate 910,670 of JBBMOI010000017.1, forward strand.
AATGCCCTCTGATCAATCTTCGATAGAAAGTTGAACTTACCACTGCTTCATAATCAATGTGTGCTTCGTCTAATTTTCCTTGTTTGAGTAAAACATTTCCTCGTTGTAACCGTGCCTGAATAAAAAACAAAGAAAATCTATCAAGATCAATCACCCCTATAACTAATACCAACTTAATTAACCCAACAAAACCCAAAAGAGGGATAATACAAACTATATGGTCATGTACCCTGCACCATGGACAAAACCAAACCTCTGGTTAAGTCTGTCAGCGAAACAGTGCCGAAATCCTTGCTTTAGGCCCCCACCTGTGTACTAGGATTTGAGTATGTGTCATAATAATATTATTGGTCTGTTAAAAATGCCATCATCAATTGCCAATCATGTTAAAGGGAAATTCAAAAAGCACTTCTGGAAATTTGTTGATTCTGTCGGAGGCCCAAAACAAGGATATCAGAGCTGCTTTGCAGACATTACTAAGCTGGGAAGCAGGCTAGGTCATGGATGACAGGAAAACAGGGCAACATGGAAATCACTGTACTGCCTCTGAAGTAGTCAGTCGACCTGTAAAACTGCATTATGGATAAGAAAGGAACTTACTTGGAAAAAGTCAGGTTTAAGCTCTAAAACTCGATCCAAGTCAGGTAATGCCGCCTTTGAACGACCCATGGCAAGAAAAACTGTTGCCCTTTTGAAATATGTTAAAAAATTGTCTGGATCACCCTCTAAACAGAAATGCAAAAACAATCTTTAATCTTTAATCAATGAGTGGTCATAATATTATTAGCAAGGCAGTAGGTGATGGAAGAGAGCGTTTAACTGTGGCAATACAAAGTCAATACCTGCAGGTTAAAGATAAAGTAGTCTGGGTTTTTTTCAATGTCTCACAAAGCAACACATTAAAATCAACAGTTTGAAGCCCAAATTTCTTGGGGGAATCAGCTCCTCCTTTCTAGTAATCCTGAATCTTCTCAGCCTTAGCATTATACATCTTTCAGGGAAAAAATTATCAGCAGTGCTGAATCAACTAGAGGTATCTGCATTGAACCCACAAAATACGATGCCTGGCAAATTTCTATTGGTCGGATTCTCATTAAATCACTGGCGCAACTTCACGCGGTACTATTATGTCAAAATCAGCTGATTTCCCAACGAAAATTATGCTTATATTTTTTAGCTCTTTTTAACTTGCATGAAACAAACTTTTTTATCTAAAGTACTACTAATTCTTCGGGGAACGGGTATCTATCAAAACTTACATAGCTGGATGTTTATAAATAACGATCTGTAGACTTGTTTTTAGCCTAAGTTCCTCGCTGTGTAATGTCAAATCGATTATATTTTTAAGGCACTATTTCATATCGCCGATTATAAACATAGCGGTTTTAACTCCACAGATGGTCAATATAAACTACAAATTTGGGTACGAATAGCTTGGGAAACGGAAATAATTATATGGTATCCAATTAAACTGCTAAAACAATCGCAATCTTTATAAGTAGGTTACTGCAGTTACTACCAGACCAGATCGACTTCGGATTTGTTTTATTATCTATACACCAACTGAAAATTGCAATTTATAAACCTGATGAAATTTAAGAAGCGTGATCAAAACAGTTAAAAATTACATTCGTCAAAGGACAATAAATAGAAATTCGCACGGGTACAAATTCACCGGGTACAAGCCGGTTCGATTCGATCAGAAATATACCACTCCGTCAAGATAAATGGCCCAACTTCTGTACTTACCTACTGCGGCATGATAATGCCCCAAGGCATCGCTAAGTTGTCCTTTAGACAATAATTGTTTGCCTTGTTCTAAATGGTTTTCAATCTCCGGTGCCGACAACTTACTGGAAACTCCTGCAAGGATTCGGAGGCACGTCATCATTTTAATACCTTCATAGTTCCACACCTTACGAAAAAGATCACTTAAAATCCCCATGCGTCGAATCTGACACATTGAAAGGACTTACCGATTATCTTGAGCTCCACACTAAAGAATATCAAATGAAGAGAAGAGAAAAGTTGACTTAAAGTACACATTTTCTGTCTGACATCGACTATGTTTTGCCTTAAATTTCTGTTTCTACACTGTGTTCTAAGGAAGTCAACCGCAGATCATTTCAGTGTTGGCGCACATTGTCGTGGTCGCGCCTTATTGGTCAGTTTTCGTACTCAGGCCCTTCTAGATCTTCACTGTCGGTCGCGATAAATCAAAGAAAATAAACGCGTTCATTTCTTAAATTCATTTCAAGCGTTAACGAAAGGAATGGGCTTTTAAGCATAAGCGAAATTTAAGAGAAAAGCCAGGGCTTCTTTGGGTGTACCCAGGAGCCCATAACGCGGAGCGAGCAACTTCCATGCGCTCATGTCGCGGCGTTTTCACGGACCAGTTTATTTTTAGAACGGTTTTGGCGCCAATTTTGAACATCTTTTAAATTCCACAGACCAGTCAGCAAAACCTACAGACCTAAAAATGATATTTTTTTCTTTTAATAACGCTTAGTTTTCCTTTTGATATCTTATACTTCAAATGGGCTCATAAATAGAGTGGAGATTTTATTTTTGTGGGAAAAAGTGCCCCAAAATGTGTCTAAAAATAAACTGGTCCATAAAAAACGTCGTGACATAGGCCTGGTATGGGAGTTGCATGCTCCGAGTTATGGGCTCTTGGTGTACCCCACCATGAACCATGGTTTGGCCCAGCCAGGTGGTGACATGGTATCCACCCAATGTATTTGGAGATAGTTTAATTTCCTATTTATACCCCTCCCTCAACTCAGAAAACTTCTATAAAATATGAGCCTGCATAACAGAAAGTCTAAGCCCCTGGGTCCAGTTACTCAAAAGATAGTTAACTTTAAGCTAAATTTTAAGCAAGGTTTTCTTGTCTAAGATCATGCAACTCAAGCTTACAAAATACTGTTCAGCCTTTACTCTGAAATACAGTAGAGCGATTTTCGTTTGACCTTGAAATGAAAACGCACGAACAAAACAGAAACAACAAACGAATGGAAATAGAGCGATTTGATTGGTGTATGAAATGGATACAAACGCACCTGGCTTTTGGTTGGCTAAGCGAACGCTCGGGTAAACAAACTTCATGCCTGAAGAACTTTCTAGAAATTGCTTTGACCTCATACTGCAACACGATTTGTCAATCAAACAATGCCTTCTCCATATTAGGGTTTTCTTTGGCGGGAAAACGAAGAGTCCATGTTTTGATCTTTTCACTTATTGGCTTATGAAACAGATGACGAACACTTACCGAAACCATTTTTCAAGGTCATACGAAAATCGCTCTAATGATAACACAAAATGCCACTCCAAGCATTGCATAGGAAGGTAAAATACAGGAACTAGGCTCTGATACATATACCATAGAATATATCCAGTGACAAGTCCGGCTTCAAAGCAGGCTACTTGGTAGGAGCTCTCTAAGCTTCTCCTTACCCCCCCCCCCCCACCCCTACCCTCCCCCACACATATACATGTCCTAGAGTGCTCTGTTTTGTCCTTGGGGCTTAAAAAGTGTAGTTTTTTTAGCAGCCATTTTTTAACATCACAAAGTTGTTACCTGCTTGAGGGAGAATAGTTTTGCAATGAGACAGTTGATGTTATTACCCTACACGTGGAAGCTGCATTATCCAGTGGATGGAGATTTATCCAGTGGATAGCATTCTCCTCCTTTTGAACAACTGGGACCAGTGTGGGCTCCATTAAAAGATTTGTAAATTAATTACACACTGTACATTCAGTAAAATTTCTAAATTTACAGAAAATTAATCATGCATGTAATGCAAGCTTGTCAAAGTCTTGGAAAAATAGAGAGAGAGAGCTTACAAAAAGAATGTTTGAAATAATTTTGCTCTGGTTAGCAAGATCACCATAATAATTATGTTTCCATGAAGCATAGACATGTATACACATACCAACTGACAGGTCAAACCACTAATAATAATTATTATAACTTTGAACTCTCCATTTACACTCAACTCCCTCCAAAACGGACACCTTTGGGCCAGCACTATGTGTCCGCCTTAGAGAGATGTCCATCTTATAGACAGTCAAATAAAGGGTCAGTAAAGAAAGACAGGGACCAACTCTAGGTGTCCGTTTCAAAGAGGTTTCCGTTTTATAGAGCTGTCCATTAAGAGTCTTTTAGAGGGAGTAGACTGTATACTACATTCATTAACTGTTAACAATAAATAGATTAATTTACCCATGCGTAAGGAAAAAATCCATTTTCAAGCCAAAAGTCACACTCTTTCTTGTGATACCCATCTCTCCCAAGAATCTTCTCCCCTCCATCAGTAAAGACAGCAGTGTTTTGAGGATATTTACCCCAACTCATGAAAGGTTTGTTATAAATGAATTTACTAAACTCTGTTCTCAGATCCCTCATAAAACTCAGGTCTTTTTCAGAAGGAGAGTACTGAAAGTCTTTTGGAAAACCAAACAATGCAACTAAGTCCCACATGTGGCAAGCAAGTGTCGCTGGAAATCCGATTAAATTTATCGGAGCAGATGGGGAATTTGTCACCACATAACGATAAACAGGACTCTTGAAAACTGTAGATACATTGTGAGTGAGGACGTTATTTGGACAAGTTACTCTGACATCAGATGCCATGGAAGTGTAAAAAAACTGAAGAGCAGAATCTTCAGACACACTTTTGTTGTACATGCCCAACACTTCACTGACATTATCTCCAATAAAAGGAAACAGTTTTTCCTTGACATAAGCACTATAATCAGCCCATGTAGAATTCTCAAAGTTTTTAACTGGCTGAAAATTTGTCTCCTGTGCTGTTGTTCCTATAATCAATGGTACATCACTGGCTCTTCCTGTTGCTATAGCAACAAGAGGAGGATGCGGCACTACAACTTTGTCGACCACAGCAACAGCACCATCAAACATGTTTTTAGTGGGCAGATCATTTTGATCTGTCATGCGCCAGTATGGATACACATCCCATGGAATAGCATCTTCAATGTCCTTGGGACTAAGTGAATACAAACATTCCCGCTCAGCAGATGAGCTGTTCCTTACACAGTTAGACCTTTTTACAAAAATCTCATTGTCACGAGCTGCATCTTCCGATGACTTGTTGAAAATTGGTGAGCCGCTCATGAGAATTGCACGATGGAACAGCCCCCTTGCGGCAGGTGCAGCAAGAAGCGCTAGAAGAGACGTTGCACCAGAGCTTTGACCAATCAGAGTTACAGAGGCGGGATTACCTCCAAATTTCTCAATATTTTCTTTAACCCATTTTAATGCCAAGATCTGATCCATAAAACCATAGTTTCCAGAGGTCATAGAAGGTGAAGCATCTGCCAGAGACTTCAAAGCTAAAAAACCGAATGCATTCAGCCTGTAATTAAATGAAACTCCAACCACGTTTATCTCAGTCACCAATTCAGCAGACGGACATAGCCCATTCCAATTTCCTGAGGAATACAGCAAGTATCCACCGTGAATGTATACTAGCACGGGCAGCAAATTTTCACTGGGCCTTTTCTTTGGCGTCCAAACATTAATAAACAAACAGTCTTCGGTACCGATGACTCTGGTGGGATCTGTTCTGTTTAGCACATCTTGCTGGACACACATGGTTCCAAATTCACTAGCTTCGAAAGTTCCTCTCCAGCAGTTGTTCATATCTCGATGACCACAAGCAACAGGCGGCTTCCAACGTAGATGTCCTTTAGGAGCCACTGCATACGGAATTCCTTTGAACACAACAGCATTATGCTCGAATATTCCACGTACTGAACCACTCTTGAGTTCAACTATGTTGCTCTGAGTTTCCTCGGCATCTTCGTATTCCTTCACTTTGCGCGAAAAATAATAATACAAAAGCCCTCCTAAGATAGCGATAAAAAGAATGACAACAAACACAAGAGCACAACGTCTTGTTCTGCGCTGTCGAGCCAAACGCATCCGTGAATCGAGTGAACTATAGTGTATACCATCTTGTATTTCCATGTAAGAGCCTGAATGTTTTCGAACAGGAAGAAAGGGTCTCGTTTCTTGCGATTTTCGCATTGTTGAAGAGTTTCCAGATCTTAAATCTAGTCGCTATGCATGCGCACGTGACATATGATTTACTAACAATAGAAGTGACATGTCACGTATGTCATGCAGTATAAAGTTCTGTCGAATACATGTACTAACATGATCTCCCCTCTTCGTACGGAAGAAGCTAATGACTAGGTGTTAAATAGCCTGAGAAAACAGCAGACATTTGGCAACGCTACCACTGGTTTCCCCGCCAAATGTCGGCTGTTTTCTCAGGCTAGTGTTAAATCCATTGTAAAAATCCAGTAACTTTGTTTTGTACTTTGACGCTTATGCACCCGTAGTGGGTGTCAATGATACCGAGAAAGATTGCAAAAGTTAAAAATTAGTTAAAAGTAAGTTTAAAGTTTGAGTCTGAGTTTGAGGGAAAATTTGGATTCTATCGAAGGCTGGAATCATAACCCTACCCTCACCGTAACCTCGGCTCCGGCCCCGACCCCGACCCGCGTTTTACTGGCACGCTTTGAATTTTTTTTTTTTGGATTCGCTCTGAACTCCATAGCCTTGGTTTTGTCTGTATCTCATCCCATGGCCAAATTCCCGGTTTTATACCGTACTCGGCGGTTAATCAGTTTGTCTTTGCTGTGCTAGATTAGCCTGTGTACAGCCGCCCCTGTCCTCAAAAAAATCGGACAGGGGCGGATGTACACAGGCTATGCTAGACATGCAATATTTTCAAACTTCATTTGCATAAAAATAAGAGATAATAAGCCGCCTAGTGTACAAGGAGCTTTTGCAAAGGAAACGCTTGACTGCGTTAACAAAAGCCTTAACGAAAGATTGTTGACTTTTACAGCCGCCGCTAAGATGAGTCCTAACAGACGAGAAACGAATCTATCAAATCCACTTCTGTCGATGAGCGATGATGAATCAGATATCGAGGACATGATTTTGTCACGAGCAACAAAAAAGACGAAGAAGAAGAAAATCGCGACGATCATTATCATACTGATCGTGTTTCTCGCTTTCCTTGGAGGAATAATTTATTATTTCTTTTCCAAAAAGACAGGAATTGTATCAACAATAGAGCAACAAGTTGAACTCGAAGTACAAGGCGGTGCTGTTCGTGGACAATTCGATAGTGGCGTTGTTGCATTCAAGGGTATACCATATGCTAAACCGCCCGTTAAAGAACTACGCTGAAAGCCCCCGGTTCTTTGCGAGATAAACACATGCTGGAATGGAACCCTGGATGCCACAAAATTCAGGAGTATGTGCTTTCAACAAGATGTTACAAACATCCAAGACCCGACTAAACTAATTGGAAGCGAAGATTGCTTGTTTATAAACGTCTGGACACCTAAACAGCGAAGTAAAACATTACTTCCAGTGTTAGTCTACATTCATGGCGGATATCTACTGTATTTTTCCGGCAATTGGAAAGGGCTACATCCAACACCTGAAATGGTTTTAGGATTGGACATTGTGGGAGTATCTTTTAACTACAGGTTGAACGCGTTTGGCTTTCTTGCACTTAAGTCTTTAGCAGACGCCTCACCGACAAAAAGCGCCGGTAATTATGGCTTCATGGATCAGATATTGGCACTTAAATGGCTGCAAGGAAACATTGAGAAATTTGGAGGTGACCCAGCATCCGTGACGCTAATTGGTCAAAGTTCCGGTGGGACTTCTGAACTGGCACTTCTAGCATCGCCAAGTGCTGCTGGACTTTTTCATCGCGCAATTGTAATGAGCGCTTCCCCGGTTTTCAACAAGTCATCTGAAGATGCCGCCATTGACAACGAAATCTTTGTCAAGCACTCTAAATGCGAGAGAAACAGCTCGGCAGATGAGAGGGAATGTTTGTATAGTCTAAGTCCCAAGCAAATCGAGGACGCCATTCCTTGGGACGTGTACCCGTACTGGCGAATGGCTGATCTTATGGATCTACCCACACAGAATCACTTCGATGGCGCAGTCGCGGTGGTAGATAAAACTATCGTAGCGCAACCCCCTCTTGTTGCTATGGAATCCAGAAAAGCAAATGATGTACCCCTAATCATAGGAACAACAGCTCAAGAAATTAATATTTCGCCGCTAAAAACCTTCGAGAACTCAGCTTTCAGGGATTATAAGGACCATGTTGAGAAAAAGCTGCGTCCCTTTCTAGGCAACGATGTCGATAAAGTATTAAGTATGTACAATGACAGTCTGGCTGAAAGTGGTTCCCTTCAGTTTGCCTACTCATCAATGGTGTCAGACCTGCGTGAAACGTGTCCCACGAATGTTCTCGCGTTGAATGCTTCCAAAGGTTTTAAGAGCCCTGTGTATAGATACGTAATTACCAACAGTCCCTCTGCTCCAATCAATGTATTTGGTTACCAGGCCTCGCTCGCATGTCATATATGGGATCAAGTCGCCTTTTTTGGTTTCCCGGTCGAGCTGAAGTATACACCATCGGAGAAGGACAAAAGATTTATGAAAGACCTCAGAAGACAATTCGGTGAATTCATTCACAAAGGAACTGTTAACGACAACTCTTGGAAAAGGTACCCTGAAAGCACTGCCCTCTTCACTAATGACGGAGTCACCGTAATTAAAGAGGACTACCATAAGAAAGAATGTAATTTCTGGATTAAAAATGGCTTTTTTTCGTATGGATGGATCAACTGATTTACTCTTACACTGATAGTTACTTTTTCCAGGCATTATTTCCCTAACTGTAAACAATGGTAATAACTATAAACAATGTTGTGTATAGCAATGGAGTTTGTAGCAGCTACTGTACAGTCTTCTTTAAGGACTACGGATATGTAAAGGCTAGTATTTCTTAAAGAATTGTCACCAATGTAAACAATACTGAAGCCATCTGTTACAGTTGTTGTTGTTGCCATTTTCTACCTTTCCCAAGATATTCTTCTTTTTATTGATCTTCCTGTTCAACCTTTCTTCTATTTAAACACCTAGCTTATGACAAACGAAATCATGGTAATCTAAACATACACAACAAAGATGGACAACGAATACGTTACAGAAATTACACCACTGTAAACTTAGTTAGACAGTCCAGCTATAAAGCAGCTTATAAACTGTATTCTGCAAATGGGATGAAAGAATTTGTAAAGGGATATTCAGGCCGCGTACCATCGACCGGGCTGGAAATCTCAGCCCCGTCGAACAAGATAAAAAGCCTCTTCACATACAAATTTTAGCCCGGACTAAATTCAACGTAAGCCGCATGTGCAACATCCTGAAATTTGAATGCGAAACACTTAAATCCCTCAGTGAACCCGGGCTGGAATTCCTCACTTAACAGGCTCTTAGTAAAAGCATTTTAAAACTAAACAATCATAATTTTTAGCAATCTTTCATCCCGGTCTTTAAATTATCATTTTGCCCGTCATATCAATTACGGAATACGCGATGAAGCTTTCTTTATTTAGCATTTTTCTCTCACTGAATCATAGAGGATATGGAATACTGTTCAAGAATAGTATATGTACATTTCACTTCTCATAAACTGCGGTCATTAGACATCTTAGTATCCTTTGAAACAGCAAATGATAGATCGTAAAAGTCGTTTGGAATTCTTCCTGAAGGCTTTGTTGCTGAAAAAGTACACTAGAGGATTCACAGACGAATTTGTTAATCCAATGGTTACTGCCCATACATAGAAAGAATTAATGTTTTGTTCTGGGTCAGTAACAAGAACATACCCGTATGGAACCCAACTTAGAGTGAATAGAGTAATTACCACAGCAATTGTTTTGGCCGCACGCCGCTCAGATTCCCGCCTTTTCTTGGCAGCAAGTGTGTTAGCAGATCCTCGGCGTTTTGCGGTCGCACGCGTCCTACAATCCTGATGACTCTTGCTATCGAATGCATCATTAACTTTTCCGTTGCTGAGTTGACAAGCACTGTTGTTTCCTTTATTATGAATTTCTTTTACTACTACTGTTCTCGCGAAGTGCACTTTGAAATGCGTTCTTGTTTTTAGCAGTAGTATTCCATAGCTGGTTAATATGACTCCGTAGCAACCTGCCAGTCCTATAAGGACCAGTATTGAAGACAACCTTGTCCCTTTCCCTGCTAATAAACCAGATGTGCCAAGAAGAAACGGAACTCCCCAAATGATAATCGACAAGAAAAGAACCCTCCGCCGGGTGAGCTGTTGGAATTGCCTTTGTCTTAGCGGCCACACAATTGCTAAACACCGCTCCACGCTCATAAACGCCAGATTCATAAGCGAAGCACCGCACGTTATGTACGCTGCCAAACGAAACGCATCTCGCAACTCGTGATTGCAAATCCCCTTCACGCGCGAGAACATGAGAACCGCTTCCATCGGTTGAACAACAAGATTTACCATCAGATCAGCGAGAGACAAACTACAAATAAAATAACACCATGCCTTGTGAAGTCGCGGGCTCCAGTACACTGTCGAACAAACCAATAGATTACCAAGACTCCCTAAGACAGCGGAAAGAATATTGACTGAAAACGCACTGATTCCTTCAAGTTCACGAATTGCACAACTTGAATTTAACATCACTGAATCGAGATAAAATGTAAAAAGTGATGAAGTTTCCAAAATATCTTCTTAAGTAACCTCAATGAGTTGTTAAAATTCAGGACTTCAAGATAATGCCTTGAAATGGAGTTAGGTGTAAAATAAACGATCAGTATAGTGAAAAAGCGGACACTCCTTTTATGTCAATGGTGCTCAACATGCAAAATAAGTGCGGATATAGATGGTTCGCAAAAGTATTTGTTTATGGAAATTTCATAGGGACATCTTTATTTCTGGAGGAAAATGCTGTCAATTAGCTTTGTTTCATATTTTAAATAAAACTGAAATTTAAGCAGAATACTAGGGTATTACTGCCGTGAATAAAAATAGGGCTTAGAAACACTCTCTTTTCAGTGAAAAGAAAGGAGTACAAAGAACTGTTCTAAAGTATTAAAGCATTTCATTTTTATTAAAAGTATTACGAAAGTCAGTTTTAGCTAAACAGGGAAACAAGTTGTTTGTTAATACTAATTTATTCAGGAGTCTTAATCTTTGTCTACGGAAACAGGTCTATTTGCTCTGTTTTATTGTTATATTTTGCCGTGTTTCGTTTCTGTCTAAATATATAATTCATCGAGAAGTTTGCTGGTTTCAAACACATTTGTTCCGCTATAGGTTACGAAGAATAGGCGACATTATCTTTAAAAATAGAGAGGCAAAATAGCAAGACCTGTACCCGCCTGCAAGCGATTATTTGAGGCAAAAAAAGTGAAATGTAATCGCACAGTTGGTTTAATGAACCATGTGCCGACTATCAACGTTTTCTTGTATTTATCTTCGAAATGAATAACACAAGAAGCTCCTTTCGTATAGGAGCTTCGCTTTCTTTAGCTTTACAGCAAAATAAATCGCACCACAGGAAAGTACTTCTCTGTAATGTTCATTTGAAAAGCGATACGTTAAGATTTCATCCATCGGAAAATCGAGACTCAGTCTTTAGAAATTATTACTTAATGTACATTGTTTACTTTTCCAAACTGACCCCAATTAACGAACAACATTATATTCATTCGGTTATTCAGTGCAGTGTTACAAGCGTAGCAGTGGCTCCAAAATCCTTCTAGAAGGAATCAGTATTAAGCCTTCTGTCAAATAAACGTAACCTGTGATGATGGCCTTATTTGAGTTGATAGGGAAACTGCCGTCATTTGAATAAATTTTATAATCTTAGCTAAGACCATAAACACAATCGTAACAGCAATCGACGATTATTAAAACCGTCACCATCAGTAAGTCAGTCTTATAGCTTACGAGAGGGAGGAGGTCGGGAGGGAGTTGTGGGGGAGGGGGGGTTGTGGGAGGAGGAGATGTTATGTGAAGTGGTCGCACATGTAGGTTCGACTGTTTTCCAAAATAGCCAAACAATCCTCGATAGTGCCGTCAAAGAATGAAAATATTTTATTTTATTTTCCTCATAACATTTTGAGTGTGAACCAATGACTCACCCTCCCGAGCCCCAGGCTTGAGGGGATACCTGCACTGCCATAACAGCCTACGTTCGATGCATTAAAACGTTACCATGACTACGAGGCTTTGGGTCCAAATTAGAAATTTTTTCACGACTCCATTGTCTCGCAATTCCCAGGGGAGACTTGAGCATAAAGAAAACTAAACCATAGAAAAATGACCAGAAAGCCTCGGAGTCATGTTGGAGTTTTAATATATTAAACATGGGCTATAGCCTCCCCGCAGACGTCCTGTGGGGTTTGTTTTTGTTCGTCACGCATTCATTTCTCCCCACGTATGAATGCGTGACGAACAAAAACAAACCCCACAGGACGTCTGCGGGGAGGCTACATGGGTTATTGACTGTGAATATACCGCTGTCGACACCTCTGGATACTGGATCTTTTCGACCATTCTTTGACCCATATTGCATTTCATGTGTATTGTACGTAAGCAGTAAGAATCTGATTCTGAATAAATACACTTTGCGATGATGATGTTACTCTTAAGGCCAGGTACTTTATCTAATGGGCTTGGTTCCAGCGCAGCTCCGTGGAAACGTCAAGTGAATCTTGTGTCAGTGATGATCGACTTTCTAACATATAGCAAGAGGACTGACTTGGTCTCTAACAGCGTCGATTTGACATTAATATTTAAATAGCGTGATTACAATCAATGCGTTTGATAAGTTTACAGAAATCCTTTATAACGACTGTCAATTTGGGCTGCAAAATGTATCATCTATAGAAGATAAATTCCCTCTAACCTCTATAACCTGAAATGTAAAAATTGTGTTTAATTTGATAACTCCTGAAAATCTGAATTTACTATCAAAGTACAATGTAAATAGTCAGTTACATCGAAAAGAGGGAACCTGTGGTGAAATCCATTCAAATTATTGGTATTTGGCAGCCTGTATGCTATTGCAAGCATGCTGTGTAGTGACGGTATCATTTCAATGCTTCTCTATTGGAGTTTGATTAGCAAAGCGAGTGAATCTCAGTGTTAGATTGATTTGTATGGAACCGTAGCATATTTTAGCCTATCTCACACAGAGCGAAAACAACTTTTCGATTCAAGTTTTACAAATATTTCCTTTATCAATTTGTGGTGAAATCATATTATGGCTAACATTCTTATACGAAACTAAACGAGATGCATTTTTTGTATGACTGGATCGCATCTTATGCAGGGTCTGTTGCATGAAGAACCGAACAAAATCTGGCCTGGGAAGGTAAACTGTAATTTGAAAGAACATGAAACTATTAAGTAGATATCTCTAGGTACTTGAGTTATATCTCAATTTTTTTTAAAGTTTAATTATAATGTTTTCTTTTTGGATATCATATCTTATCCTCTAAACTCTTGCCGTATATTCCTCAGAAAGTATTAATTTGCTATTTTCAGCGTTTCATAGCGAATCTGTAAGTTTTTAAGAACGGTAATTGTCAAAATCAACAACTAAAATTTGACCTTGAGTTTAACAAAAGCAAAGCTAAATATCCTCGATATGAGACATCTTGAAATCTCAAAACCAGCTAAATATTGTAATTCGTCTTTCAAATGTATATGAAGCCTTTGATCAGTTCGTTAACAGGACCTAACCCATTCATGTTTTTTCACCAAGTGATCAAAAATCTCTATCATCAGCTCTTAGGACTTCAAAAAAGGAATACCGTCATGTGAAATTAAAGAATTAGGCGATTGATTTTTGATTCAGTCAGATTCAAGTGGCATGCATGGCTAAATGTAATATTTTTGTCTGTGACTCCGGAGGTTCGAGGAGTAGCTTTCTCGTTGTGGCCTTGGCAAAATGCTTAAAGGGTGTCTTTATTTCTCCGGTATTAAGAGAGCATACTTGTTAGTGATAAAAGGTAGTGGAATGAAAGGCTGATTGACATTGGATCTTTCATGTTTTCGCTGAAAAAGGGAGGATAAATTCGTCTTTGAAGTTACCAGCTGCCTCTCACGACATTTCCATAAATCCTATTCAGGTCAGGAGCGTTCAGTTTATTATGTCATGCAGAGCGTCTTGAATGTTTGTCTTAAGAGATCAGAGTTAAAACTTTCACTTTAATAAGACAATTAGAAAAAAAAAACAGACAAGCCAATGTTTTTTTAGAAAAAAAATATATAGCCTCTATACCTTTTCCTTTTCAGATATTGGGCGAACCACGACAGACCAGAGCTTACATTTCTGCGAATAAAAGTAGTTATAAGATGTCTTAAAACAAATTTCGACCCATCGGCAAAAAATCTATGTCACACGGTTTAGTTAAGTACAAACGGAACGATGTATTATTGACAAATTCTCTTTTAATCTAGATGATTAAGAAGTTTTAGGCAATAGGAATAGAAAATGAATATCTTAATCCGGCTCTTATTGGCCCCTTACAGCTAGTAGTCACATGATCTTACTTATACAAAAATTACTATATAATCAAGAAGGCCTATTTTGAGGTATTTGTCAGACATCCCTAAGATTTTATGGCTGTTGGAATGGGTCAGTGGAAAATTATAAGAATTTGTATGAATATTCCTAGATCACAAGGACGGCACAAGCGACTTTTCCATTGTCATGATCAAGAAAGAACAATCTGTTTAGCTAATGACGCAGTGTTCTTTTACTGGTATTTAGCGGTAATTTTTCATAATGTTAGCTTCCAAACAGAAGATATTTAAAATAGTTTTAACATTAAAGTCGGGGATGAAATCCTCAAGTGTCACTATATACTTAATCCAAATGAAAGCTTCCGAACGGTACCTGTGGTACTGTTTATTATGCTGTACAAGGTCGTCGTACTTTTGAGTCTGTGAATGAAATTCTAAAGAGTGACCACTCAAATAAAAGCTACTGATCATGTAGCCTGAATTTCACCCGATTACTTCTAGTTAATACTCCTTCAGTTGTTGAGAGGAGAAAACGACTCGAAGCAATCGGATGAATTTCAGGCTACTGATCATGAGCAGTGCTTTCCTGTGGTGCTGTTTATTACGCTGTACAAGGTGGTTCTAACTTTTGAGTCTGTGAATGAAATTCTAAAGTGTAACCATTTTTAAAAATTCAGAAAACAAAGTCCGCGACTCAGTTGAAGTTTTAATTTCTTGCCAAACCGCAACGGGTTGCGGGGTAGTTGCAAAGTGAAAGAAATCCAAAGAAAAAGTTAACTTTGTCAAAATCACAGATCAGGATATGCTCGTATGTAAGCTTATAGCTGAAACAAATATTGTTAGTCAGGTTTCAAAAAGTTAAAAACATCTCTAAAGAGCAGTTTTCATTTTTTTTTTTATTTTAGTTTGTTTAAAGCAAGTTGAGCAAATTATACCAAGGTACTGCTGTGTAATCTATCGGTTGTCGGAAGCCCTATGTGTGTTGTTTTCAAGTCGTTATATATTATTTACAAAATATATTTCTAATTAGAGCATTTGTAATTTAGAGAAAGTACGGTTTTGTACGTCTGTGCATTAAACCTTGTACAAAATCAACACATTTTAAATGTCTCTACCGGCAGAAGTATTTTCACCATGCAAAACCCGGAAGACGTACGGACGGAACAATTCCTAGAACAAAAACGTGGTGAGGAAATGTTGTAATAGTCTGTAAGGTAAGCACGCTTTTCATACTTTACTGAGATTAATTACGCAACCATAACAGCCCTGAAATAGGTCAAAAACAATAAAAACTGATCTATTTTTTTTAAGGGGAATCTTCAAGATAAACTGAGTAATAGCTAGAGATTACAAGGAGGAAAAAGTCAAAATATGTTTAATTCTAGTACCTGCTTTAGGATAACTTACTTCGGTAATTTACAAGACCAAAACATGGAAAGATACCAAATCTGTATCAAAATATCAATTTAGTGGTTAGTATTTTGAGAATAACAAAGTAAAACAAGTCTCTTTCTGTACAAAATGATTCTCAAGAACAGTTTAGATTTGCAAAGTTGATTTTCAGTTCGAAACTGAAGAAACGGACTAATCGACGATTTGAACCGATGGATGATTAATTTTTTATCACTTGCAAACCGGCGTTTTCATCAATAAGTCGTTTGTGTTGGACTGATGGGAATTCACTGTGACCTGTTCTCTAGAATGTCTGAACAAAATACTTCGTGCGAAAATCTATTGAATAACATTGAATAAATTTCAATCCCATTCTTCGTAAAAATTTTACGCAAGAAAGAAATGTTTACGTTCGATACTACTAGCAAATTGGATGCATTGGTTTTGTCATGCAGTTAGTAAAAAAAACCAGGATATGATTTATTCTGATGAGGTGGATTCCTGGCAGCTCTCTCTATTCGTTTCCTTGTTTCATTTAAATACTATCTAAAACAATCTAGACTTCTTCGCTCAATGTGTGTAAGTATAAACACCATCCTAAATAGCATGATTGAAATCATCATTACAAGACTGCTTAAAATAGACTAATCTCAGGATCATTTGCTTTCTATCAAAAAATATGATTTCGAATCTGATTTATAGCGCCATCTGGTGGTCCGTTAGTGTTATTAAATATTAATTTTTGGTTTTGTATCGGAAGGTTTGAACGATAAATAATGAAGAAGTTGGTGTTTAATAATATGGTATCCTATGACACGCCCACAGGACAAGCTCCTTTAAAACGTTTTTATTAGCACTTTTTTGGCATATGGAATTTGAATATGATTTCACTGAAGGTTTTAAAACAAGTTAAATTGATATAGAAGGATATTCATTGTGATTTTCTTTTCATCTCTACAGGGTCAACAAGAAGAAAGAAATTCATAATAAATATGGAAAAATTTTCATGTTTAAAATGTGGAACAATTATAGTAGTATTGGTTATACTCCTGCAGTTCCACTGGAAAACCGAAGCAATAACTTCAGACAGGTACGCCCTCTTTTTCCCAAAAATTAAATGATAACAGTACTTATGAAATTAATCAAATAAATAACGTTGTTTTCATCAATTCGGAGGCGGAAATCACATCGGATCTGTAGCCTTCAACATCGAGTTGTTCCTATTGACTACTAAAAAGCTCCAGCCATATATATGTCTTTTCCCTTAAATTTAACATTATTGGGTCATCATTTAACCCAGTGACCGTTGCACTCGTGAAAGTACGCCCTAATCGTTTAGAACTAATTAAATAATAATTGACTGACAGAGTACAAAGTTTAAATATTGAATAGCTATAATAGCCTGTGTACAGACGTCCCCCCTCCCTCAGGACAAATCTGAGGAGGGGGGACGTCTGCACACAAGCTTTAGCTATAACGGTTATCCAAAATTTGGTTCTAGGCTTCCTACGTATTGCTTCGATGGCAACGAAACGTCATCGCACTTGCAGCCAATCAAAAACAGCTCATGGAAGACGACTTCGGCTGCGGAGCTACTTTATTACATGTTTCAATGCTATGATTCAAGGGTGCGAGTTGAGAATATTAAAGGTACAACCTAAACTACACTCTCTCGTAGCTTAACTATTTTCAGGCCCAATTCTAGCGATAGGCTGATATATTTTTGACAAATTTGGGTCTGTTTCAAAGTTTTATACATGTATAAGCAACTTTGCACTTGCGGTTCAGCTTTTAACTGTAAAAATAGCGTAGTGTATATTCGTTCATTTGATGGAAACTGGAAAAATTTGAAATTGTTCGAGCTCGTTCGTCTGTTATCAGGAAGCTCGAGATATGACGTCATGAGTGCTTCGAGAAAAAGCCCTTTGAAGTAAAAACATGCTACTCTTTTGTACGAATACTGAGCGTTAGCGTATTTAAAAGCTCTTATCACCCCATATTTTAGAGTCTGAGTTTGTAGACTATCTGGGTAAAATTGACCATTGAGCAAAACCAAAAACGGCGGCCATTTTGAATAATGTTTGAATTGAATATTCTTTTTTCTTGGCTATGTAGACTGGGACAAATTTTTCTTAGCCGAAACTAATGCTAATGAGCGAAATCAATAGATTTTGGTAATATGGTTCGCCTCATTTTCTGTTGTTCCTTGACAAAGTTGTAAAAATGTATATATCATCTTGCATAACTTATATAAAGCTACCTATTTTAAAAGTTCCTTTACAAAATATTGCTCCCCATCAAAACAGCTGGGGAGAGTTTTAAAAAAAGCAAGCGCCCGGGGGATGATAGGAACGTTCGCCCAATTGGTCACCACAATTTATATTATTATTTTCTTGTTGGGAACAGAAGAAAAACCAAAAGAGGAACTGTAATCAGCCCCCCTCAGCTTCCACTTGTAACAAGGTGAATTTGCAAGGGATTTAATCCTGTTAACACGCGTTAATGTTTTGCTGTTATAGATAGCAAACCCACAGACGTTATTGTCTCTCTGTACTTACTGTCCATCGGGAATTTTAAGGTTCGCCAGATGGTGAGTATGGGACGGATTTGATTATAGCACCATGTTTTTTAAGTTAAGTATCACTTGCATAAAAAGTTCCATGCTCTTGCAACAAAATGAGCTCCTTGAACACTGATGGTGCTGGCATCAGTGGTACTCTTTAAGTTTGTTCAATTCCAAGTGGAAAGCGTTTTAAAACATTTTTTACTATTTTTTCCCTAGGATTTTCAGTTGTCATTCTACTACAGGGAGGTCTGGCGAGACCCTAGATTAGCGTACGGCAATCATTTTCCCAAGGATGAAATCGAACTTGGTGGGGAAATCCGTGAAAATATATGGGTCCCTAACACGTATTTTGTCAACAAGAAGGGATCGGCGTCACCTGCAGATGCCCAGTATTTTGTGAGAATTTCCCGAAATGGAACATTGAGTACAACTACCAAGTAAGTTCAGCAAAAGACGGGGAATGGTGAGACTCATTGTGGGCGAGAAGGACTGGCACTATATTAGCACCTTATTTGTATAGACTAGTCAGGTGACAGAACACGGAAGTTTTGTTTCGACTGCTTCCCGCTTTTGGCTTCACCTTTCCCTTACATACCCAATCCTTTGTTTTGTTTTTGTTTGTTTTTAATTTTTACCTTGTCTATGCAGACCATTAAAGGCACTAACCCTTAAACGTTTTTTTCTTTATTCTGTTCTTAGAAATACGATTACTATGGACTGCTACATGGACTTGCGGAATTTTCCATTTGACGTCCAGAAGTGTGACTTGAACATAGAAAGCTGTAAGTTTGAGTGTTGTGACTACGCTTTCGAATAAATGATGAAGGTAGTGATTTTTTAAGAATAATAACAAACCTTTCGCCACATTTTGAAAAAAAATAACAACGGTGTTTTCTGGTCCTTCGTTCGTAGATAATGAACAATTCAGACAGTTTGTAGCATTGTGTCATTTTATTTTTGGTTTAGTTGGTTTTGCTGCTGACAAAGTTGTTTACAAGTGGATATCTCAGGATAGCAGCGAGGCGGTGGAAAAAGACCCCGGAATGATGATTTCAGAGTTTGATCTTGGGTCTATTCGAACATTTGAAACCACCTCTTACTACAAATTAGGTATGATGACGTATGATGGAATGGTGATTGGTCAGTTCTTTAGTAATTCACCACTTTATAAACGAGAAGGAAACTGGACCCAGTTAACTTTCGCAAAGACCTCTGGGACTGTTACCAGGAACAGGGAAAATGTTGGCCAACAGCTACACAGGCGTATCCCCAGTAACAATCCCAGAAACAACTGCGGGACGCATTTCTGTCCATGTTCCCTTCTTCGTTTCTAAAGTGACGAACAGTGAGCTTGGTCATAAAAATCCAAAGCTTGCTATGGTTTTTGATTCCTACTTTTTGTGATTGGCTGTAATATCTCGCGCCACTTTGTCAAACCACTCCTGACTTGTTTGCCAACATTTTCCCGCCTTTGGCTTCAAGGGCGTATTGGCTCAGTTTGCCAGATTATCTTTGGGGTGCTGTGGCTGGCCGAGCGAGTACTTTCTGCCTGAATAGGCCACTCAATTAAGACAAACAAATTTCAAAAAATGATTACAGATCAATTGCGATATGCTGAAATGAATGTTTATATTCTTTTTAACATTACTGATACGTCAGACCAGTGTATGAGTATAATGTATTATACAGATTCCAGTGTGATATGTTATAATGTAGCTACATTGGGACTTTAAGACTGATATTTAAAAAAATCAAACAGAAACACATGATTGAATATTCTCCTTCTTGAGTTTCAGAACCTGACTTGGCTCAGCAATCCCTAAATTGTCAAGATTTCTCAAACTTGATGATTAACTAATGATGATTTGAAATCATAATCAATTTCAGCCATCTCCTAGAGTTGGACACAAGACGCTCGAGAATAAATGACTTCAGAAGACGACTGAAGTTCAGGATAAGTTCTAACATTATCGCAGCTAATTGTAACGGTGTTGTTAATCCTTTTTAGGGCCATTTTCCAATTTGCGTATGGAGCTGACCTTCTTCAGAAAATCTGTTTATTACTTGATACAAATCTACATTCCAAGTGGGATGATAGTGGCACTTTCTTGGGTAGGTGATAGGCGAGAACTTTTCCTAATAGTATCATGGTCAGTATATTAGGGACTGAAAGGGTGCGTTCGTGAAAATCTAAATCTGGATTTCCCAATCGAACGCGAATTCCGAAAACGGACTTCACCTCCGAGAAGTCCGTCCTCAGGGTGGATTTCAATTAAGAAATCCAAATCCGGATTTTTTGGATTTCCTTTTACCGTTCGATTGGGAAATCCGAAAAAGGATTTGCAAAACTGTTCTCGTGAACAGCGGTCTTCTTTTTGCTAATTATGCGTGCGCGTGCAAGACCGCTGTTCTTAAGAACAGTTTTTCAAATCCATTTGCGGATTTCCCAATCGAACGGTAAAAATGAAAATCCAAAAACAGGTATCTCAGCGTTTGAAATTCGTTTTCGGATTTCGCGTTCGCTTGGAAATCCGAAATCCGGATTTTGAAAATCTAAATCCGGATTTCCCAATCGAACGCACCCGCGACGGTGACGACAACGAGAACGCAGTAAAAAAGCAGTAGGCTCAGATTGGCAAAACAACAACTCTGCACGTGCCTCACGCTTTTTTGTACATTTCTTTGATGTCACTGCCCGACTACGACGGGAATATAACTAATTCCACGTTTTATGGAGGACGTAAATAAGCGACGGCTGAATTTTCTTTCTCTTTCTTGTAACTTGAATAGGAATTCGGCTCAAAAAGAGTTCGATTGCATTTGACAATGCAAATAAGCTGGAGTAACCGTGATAGAGATTAACCAACGTTTTCGGGGCTATGGTCGTCGTGACATCTTTAGAACAAGGCGAAGTTATTTATGTCATTTTCGAGTTGTTCCGTGCCTCTGTTTCAAAGCGAGACTAAGCGCGAAGCCTTGATACGAAAATGATTTATTATTCTCACGAAAATGAAACTCATTTATTTTCACAAGAAAGTTTTTTTACTTCAGCTGACGTAATGGCGGCCATGTTGGTTTACAAAAGCAGAAACGTTTCTCCGCTGGGAACTAAAATCTTATTTTTTCATGCAAACTCTGCGAACAAAAATTTTTCGTCAACCAACCTGGCTGCACGGCCCAAATTGAAAAGTCACGCGGTTGCAAACCAAGAATTAATCACCATAAACTAGTTTTGATTTTTCTAAGTAGAAAAAAACAAAATTGAATCGTTCTTTTGAGCATGGGACTAAGCAGATAACCAAGGACCGAAGAATACAATAATTTATTCTTCTCTGCTTCCAAACAATGTGCGCCGACCATCGCACTTACACAAAAATGATCATTTTGGTAAAACGGAAACCAGGTGATCTTTGACGTCACTGCGGGGCCTGGGGAAAGAAATTTTAATGCCGTATCCCATAAACCAAAGCTGACGGGAACAGATTGAATTGAATTGAATTGGTGCGCGCGTTGGTTTATGGGATACGGCATTAAAATTTCTTTTCCCAGGCCCCCGCAATGACGTCACAGATCACCTGGAACTTTTTGCTAGAGTGGAGAGATTATTTTCTTTAAGAGTTTCATTTGAATTTTTACGCAACGGGATCAGATTCAAATTCAGGTCCAGAAACTTAAGGATTTCATTATGAAGATCGGATGTCAACTTGAGGCATCAAACTGACGAGAATTTTCATTTGTAAATTTTGACCTTTGCCAGCAATTGAAGAGAAGGGATTAATTAAAGGTAATTTTCCTTACTAGGTTTCATTCTGGATCGATAACCAATCAATTCCTGCCAGAACGGCGCTTGGCATAACCACAGTGCTCGCCATGACAACGCTGTTATTTGGAATCCAGTCCTCTCTCCCAAGTGTACCTTACATCAAAGCTGTAGATTTATTTATGATCGTATCTTTTGCCAGTGTGTTCGCCGCCTTGATTGAGTTTGCGGTTGTCAATTATACGAGCATGCGCGAAAAGGAAAAAAGAAAGATCCGACCAGCCAAAAATACGTACCATGTTGTAAGTACGACTGTTTATTAATGGCCGGCAGAGACAGTAATGTCCAGCTTCGTGAGATATTAAGAGTTGTTCATGAAAAGCCAAAATACTTATGTACATTTACGTTTTGTTTTATTCCCCTAAGGGACTCAAGTTGAAATTTTAATACATTTAATTTTATTCTGTCAAAACTGTTTTTCCCGCACTGGTTGTAGTAGATAACCGATGTTTTTCTTTTAACAGAATCCCGACATCCTTATGCTTAGTTTCCGCAACAGGTCATTCGAAAGTGAGGATGAGAACAAAAATAATCTTCAAAATGGCTCCGTAAACACAGAAAGCACCAGTGCCAATAGTTCATTACACAGATCAAATCGCACGCCAATCACGAATGGAACGGCCAGTGCTGAATACCATCCACAGGATCAAACTGTCTTATCACGTGATTATCCACATGTTCAGGAAACTTTTAGTGATCGCTCAAGGTGCCGCTGGCGCTGCAAGGTTACCGCCAATGCAATTGACACTTGGTCACGGGTATTGTTTCCACTCTCTTACGGCCTATTTATTGGCGCGTACTGGATTATCTACTCATCGAGTTCTCAAGCAGAGAAGAACTAATACAAACAAGTTTGTTACAAGTAATGATGGTTATGATGATGACAATGATGATGACAATGATTACATTGTGATAATGGCTATGATGATGATAATAATAATTATGACGATAATGGTTATGAGGAAGAAGATGGTGATGGTACGATGGTGATGGTGGTGGTGATGATAGCGATGGTGTGATAATGTTGGTGGTGGTGGTAATTATACTGATAATTTGGTGGTGATATTGGTAGTGGTGGCGATTGGGGTGATGGTGGTGGGGATGATGATAGTGGTGGTGATGGTTGTGGTGGTGGTGGTGATGGTGGTGATGGGGATGGTGATAGTGGTGGTGGTGATTGTGATGATGGTGGTGGGGATGGTGATGGTGGTGGTGGTGATTGTGATGATGGTGGTGGGGATGGTGATAGTGGTGGTGATGGTTGTGGTGGTGGTGGTGATGGTGATGGTGGTCATTGTGATGAGGATGATAGTGATGGTGGTGGTGATGATAGCAATGGTGTGATAGTGATGGTGATGGTGGTAATTGTAATGATAATTTGGTGGCGGTGTTGGTATTGGTGGTGGTGGTGGTGATTGTGGTGGTGATGGTGATGGTGGCAGGAGCCCATAACCCGGAGCGTTCAACTGCCATAAACTCGTGCAACGGCGTTTTTACAAGTGAGTTTATCTTTAGATGAGCTTTTCCCGCGGAAAATAACTGTTCCACGAGGTCAATTCCTGCATTTGATCGTCGCTTAGACTGTTAGTAGCTCGCTTGGACCTTTTAAAAGTCGGCTATTTCGAAGATGATTTCAATTTAAGTTCCTTTGCGTGAATTATTCGTTGTCGTCGACGAAGTAGACTTCCTGGCTAGGTTTTGCAAATCTTCTTCTGAACTGCTAGTTTCCGTGTTTATACTACTACATGAGAAATTTCTGTAATTTGATTGGCTTAGAGCAGTGGTATTTCAACTTAATTTGAAATACCTACATGTGAAAATTACAACCTTTTGGGGATAGTAGTATAAACAAAAAATACTGAAATTGTCGTTTGAAATACTGTTATGTCAGAAGACTCCTCTGAAGATTCCTCACGTGTGTCCGCTATGTTTTTTTCAATGTGTCCTAGTTACGTATTAAAAGTTTATCATTGATGATGCAATTGCTGGCCGATTGGCTTTTTGAAAGCAATTCGCGGGAAAAGCTTATCTAAAAATAAACCTACTTGTGAAAACGCCGTTGCGTAGGCGCAGTATGGAAGTTAGACGCTCCGGGTTATGGGCTCCTGATGGTGGTCATTGTGAGGATGATAGTGATGGTGGTGGTGATGATAGCGATGGTGTGATAGTGATGGTGATGGTGGTAATTGTAATGATAATCTGGTGGTGGTATTGGTGGTCATTGTGTGGTGATGGTGGTGATGGTGATGGTGATGGTGGTCATTGTGATGATGATGGTGGTGGTGGTGGTGGTGATGGTGGTGGTAATGGTGGGTCGGAAGCTCTAAGAACGGCTCACACGATTGGTTTAAAAAACAATAGATAGCCCTAACCCAAACAAAACTAACAATGAACCCCAACTCTGAAACAATAGAGCTTCGGGCCAACAAGAATCTATCAAATTAGAGGTTGTAAAGAGGTTCTGACCAACAGAATGGTTTTGGTGATGGTGGTGATAATGATGTTGGTATTGGTGGTGTTGGTGGTGATGGTATTGATGACGGTGATTGTGATGGTAGTGGTGGTGGTGATAGTTATGGTGTATAATTGTGATGAGGATGGTGATGATAATTGTGGTGTAGATGACGGGTGGACTGATCGTGACGAAGGTAACCATGACGGTAGTGTTGGTGATGAAGGGTCATCATGATGATAGATAACATCATTCTTGTCGCAAGAGCAGTTTTAGTTTCTTGTTTTACTCCGCATTTGAAAAGAGTGGCTTCAGAGTAGGGAAAAGTTATGAGGAATGGAAAATTTTACCACGATAGTGAAATATTGGTTGTTGGTGGGTTGTAATTAATCCACAAGTAATCTCGAATGGAAAAGCAAGAGTCCTGTAGTTAGAGTGGCCAGGAGCCCACATTGGCTCTTGAAGTGACAAATCTTGTACAGAAACCTATTAGAAGGTAGTATATTACTCCTAGGTGATCTGTGACGTCACTGCGGGGGCCTGGGGAGAGAAATTTTAATGCCGTATCCCATAAACCAACGCGCGCACCAATTCAATTCAATTCAATCTGTTTTCGTCAGCTTTGGTTTATGGGATACGGCATTAAAATTTCTCTCCCCAGGCCCCCGCAGTGACGTCACAGATCACCTAGTCCCTTACAGAAATATTCGAGTACGCGTTCTGCCTCGAGCTCACTCCCTGGTGTTCAGGTGCTTGAGCTTCCAGGTTGCTACGTCAGCTATAACTGTAATGCCGACAATAACTGCACCTATGAGTATCAAAACAGGTCTCAAAGTACTCATTACAATTCATTGAAAAGAAACGTTGGAGATATCAGAAGCTACACTGACGTGGTGTCCTAGGCTCACGATAAAAAAGAGCTCATTCGCAATCTTTCACCTTCTGAAATGTAGTTAATGCAAATCAGTTTATCTTTTCTCTTTTTGTTCAATGTTAGATTTTGCAGTAGTATCCATATTTAGTATAATTACATCGATGATTATCGAAAATAGAGCGCTGTGATTGGCTAGGAGCTTCGCACTATCCCGCTATAATCACCGCGCGGTGATTATAGCATTAAAGGCTAGCAGTTTTCAAAATGGCAGCCAGATTTTTTGATGTTTCGGGGTCGGAAATTGATCAATAATTTTATTTTCTCGAATAATCATCAATGTAATTATACTAAAACAATTAGTCGCCTCAGGCGACGTGAATATTGGCGAATAGTCACCTCGACCTCGTCTCGGTGACTATTCGCCGATATTCACGTCGCCTTCGGCGACTAATTGTTAATTAGTGGGCTGTACAAATTGTAAATACAGTTCCTTAAATAAGGTGTATAGAAACGGCGATGACAGAATAATTCAATTCTTGTTGATTTTTAATTCAATAAATCTATTTAACTTAAGTATGTAAGTCATTTATGTCTCTCTGGTGTGTAAAGACAAGTGGTATTTGATACCTTTATACCTCTTTTTACAGTAATTATTTAGCAGTTTGCTAGTTTTGAATCTTAGATAGGATTATGGCACAAACCCGTACCTCTCTTAGATCGATCTTTACTTTTTGTGTGAGTGTGTGTATGTGCTAAGTAAGTGGCAAGTGGAGGTAAGGTTGTTGCCGTTTCGTGTTACAAACACGATGAGGTCGAAATAGGTTTGCAATGATATAAATCCATGCTAAACACGTGATAAACTCGTGTTAGGATTGATTTTCCTTAGTTGCCCTACAAGGGGCCCCAGATCGGCCTCGGAGGGGTGAGAACCAGGCTAGAAACGACCACGAATGAATAATATTGTCAAGAATTTAAAAATTTATGCAAAGCCACTGAAGTAGTTCACTCTTTTGTTATTTATTCGATGTAGAGCAGATAAGGCTCCACTGTGTCGGTAATCCATTTTGAGCACGTTATGAAAATGTTTTCTCGCTTGTTTCAGTGAACCTTTGATCTCGAGAATCCTTCCCAAAATGAATTCACCGTCTTTACTGTTTGCATCATATCTGAGGGCTAATCGCACTTCTGTTTCAGCAGAGTCAAAGTTGCCCTGCAAGAAAGATAATCAAACATCAAGATACACAAAACGTAGTTCTCCGAGGCGGCCTTCAAGAGTTACTTTCCCTTAAATTGAAATGACTATATCACTACTACTTCTTGACGATTTGCAGCGAACTTGTGTTAAAATGAAAAGGTACGTGGAATGTAACGCGCTTACTGGTCAACACTAGCAAAAAGCTTTCCGCGCCTGTGATTCTTCCCTAGTTTTCCCCTCTCGTCAAGTGCGAGAACGACCTGTGGAAAGCCAGCTAAGAAATATTTTGATTGATTTTTGGACAAATGATACCATAAACCGAAAGGGTGTGCATATGTTAATTTTGTACGTAAAATGCATCTATAACAACATACGTGCACTTTGAAAATGGCCATGGACAGAAGTGTTTTGCGACGAAAGATAAATCTTGTTTCCATGCTGCGTGGCGATAAATTTAGCTATTGAAATCCACGTTAGCTACGGAAGCTTGTTCATATCGTCCAGAATTGGTGGTGGACAAAGACAAATCCAAAAATACAAACCCAGTCAATGAACTAACACCATGGACTACCCTTAAAATGGACAACCCCGCTGAAGTTTTGAGATTAGGGTTAGGAAACTGAGTGAATCAAGCTACAGGTCAGGTTTTCTAAGTATAATGAGGAGACCCTAAATGGAACCTGATTCACTCAGTTTCCTAGCTAACCCTAATCACCAAACTTCAGCAGCGTATTCCACTACAGGGTAGTCCATATTGGCAGTCCATGGACTGGGGTTTGTCCACGGCCTCCAGAATGTGCACTTCTGACGAGAAGTGCTTTCCTAAAAGAGGTAGTATAGCACCTTTATCAAGTAAAGTTGAACCAGTAAAAGGCGGCTGTATGTATCTGGAGGCTTTAAAAGCAATCCTTTTCGTAAGAATCCTTCAGCCTAAGAGGTAAAAAAAACAAACGGGATCTTAGTCATCAAACGTTGTTTGACAGGTGTGTAAAACTACATTACATAGATGCAAACATTTAAAACCGCTCATCACTAGAAAATAAACCCCTTTGTCATGCGACTATTAAAAGCCAATAAATCGAAGTGAAGCCAACAGATCTAACCTTTTTGAACGCTTTTTCGGTGTTAGATTTAACTTTGGATTTTAGAAGTGGAATTGCATACATCTTTCCAAGTTGGAGAAAAGGGTTCGGATCGGTCGGCGTCAGTTTTGCAGTCTCCAAGTACTTCTCTTCTGCTTTCTATAAAGAGGAAGTAAAAAAGATCTGGAGAATTAAGGTTTTCTGGGTATCTCACCACCTACCTGGCCTTCCCTTAAGTCAGCATTAACGCCTACTTCTAACTTCGGGCAAAATTGTGACTTAGGGAGGGGTAGGTGGTCAGTTACCCAGAAATCTTCATCACCCCAAAGATCTCATTTTAATTTAGTAAAGAGTTAACCTGCCCACAGCTAATATAAAAGAAAATGACGAATTTTGTTATATTAACGTTTCCAACTAAGCTCTACGGAAACAAAATTTCTCTAGTGACCAATTAAAGGACAAAGAAACAATGGATAGACAGTGGGAAGTAGCTTAGCGTTTTTATCTGAGCAGAGCTACTATACATAGAACTGAAGACATATTCGGCCTTTAGTCGCCTGTTTTCTTCGGCCCTACGTAGGAGATTTTCTGTAATCTCCAACACTAATATTATTATAACTGAAAAAGGACACGATACCTTGCGATTTCCAAGCTTTTCCAAGACGACACCATGGAAGTAGTTAAGCTGTGGATGATTGGGTCTAAGGGTTAATGCCTTTTGGTACTGGCTATCGGCCTCGCGAAAACGCTCCGTCACTCGTAACAAATGCGCCAGGTTAATGTTTCCATCGGCACTGTTAGGTGTAATTGATAGCGATTTTAAATAGCACTTTTCCGCTTCCTTGGGTCTGCCTAGAGAAAAGCAAGAGAATAAACAACAAGAATTGGCTTTTACTTACGGATAGAGAACACATTTCGAAGAGACACGTGAACCTGGTGTCCCTGTGGTATTCGTACCTGAATTGAGAAGAACAAGTCCAAGATTTTCCCAAGCTGTGACGTATTGTGGTCTTAGTCGCAACGCTTCACGGTAATGACTTTGACAAGACAAGAATCCCTGATAAGAAAAAAGGTATTGTATCAACAAATGTCCTAAATTTTAGCAGTTCACGGGAGGGGAGGCGCTAACTAACATGTTTTAACCATGATAAAGAAAGGTGTATCAATGCAGGTTAGCACTGCGATACGATCGATAACCTGATTAACCTATAATTCTGTGTTCACAAACAGAATTTTTCCCATATAAAATTAGCCTGTGTACAGACCCCCTCCTCTCAATTCAGGCGGGGGTCTGTACACAGGCTAATATAAAATTGGAAGTTGAAAATTTTGAAAAGCAACTTATTGGGCGAATCTTACTCTCAATTATTTAGCCTTCTTTAGTTTGTAAAGGACATTATTGGGCCGGGCGAGATAGATAATACGTTTCAAAACATCTGCAGTCGAATAGGGGTGTGGGTTCATAAGAGAACTGAAGAGGGATCAACTAGACGTGCTGCTTTAGTATGTGACCGCTCTGTCTTTTTCTCCTCCGCAGTCTGCCTACTTGGCGTGAACGTAATTTACCAGTCTTTTCATTGATACACACCTTATTTGCCAGAACATTTCCTAATGTGACGTGGATCTTAGCGTTCGTAGGATTAACCTTTAGTCCGGATCTCGCCAATCTTTCTTTTGTCTGCCATTCAGAATTTCGGTGAACAGTCTTTAAAACAAACATCAACAGAAGACTGTAGACGATGATCCAGCCTGGCATATTCAAACTCAAATTCCAGTTTGTTGATTCCTCTTTTGGGATTCTTTGATCGTTGTACGTTGTAACCTGAATAACCCATGAAAAATGGAAACAGCGATGGCCTTGAATGAGGAGATTTCATGAATTGGGCTGTCCCTTCTCCAAATGAAAGGCTTCCAAAATATCGGCAATTAAGTCGTTTTCTCTTTGCGCTACTTCAAGGTTTTATAAGTCAAAACATCTACATGGGTAACTTTTTGAAATCTGATAGAACATATCACAGCATCTTTGTGTAATACTGGAGTTAAAAACTGACTTTTATAGATCTGTTAAGGAATGGAAATATGTATGACACGAGCTGCTGTTAGACCAGATGTTAGGGTCTAGTTTGAAATGCCCTGGTCACCGAGGTTGTTAGAGTCTTGTTTGGTATACCTCACAAAATATATCCCCATAGCCGGAAGAATTCTTCTAAACTACATTTGTCACCTATTGCAGTTCTGTAAGTACAAGCATATGAGTAGAGTGTAGAGATACTATGGCCTGAACCCTGCAATTAACTAATAGGACCGTGTACCACGTGTTTGCAATGGACCAATCAGAGCTGGTCCTGTTAAAGTTCTTACCTCATGGTCCGCCGGGATTGATGGTTCCTTCCTACTTGGAATCTTCTTCTCGTGGAACGAAACTAAGATTCCGAGTGAAACCAAGATACAGATTCCCATGCTTGGAATGTAAAGAATGCGCTCGGCGACGACAAATCCAACAGGAAAAAACAGGTTTGTAGCTGGTATGAATGGAATGATTATCATACTTAACGCTAAAAGTACAATGCGTTTCCTTTGAGAACCATCCAAATCTACCTGGAGGAATTTCAAAAGTAAATGACAGCGTTCTTTTGGGCAATACAACTGCAGTTTGATTCCAAATTGAAGTTAGTAAGCATTTAATGAGGTCGTCAGCTCGGAAATTTATCGGCAAGGAAGACAGGAGGGGTGTACGCCTGACAGCAAATTACGCCATAGAGGGTTTTTGGGTCGAGGCTGTGCTTGTTACCTTCTGAATGAAATCCTGTTACATTTTCAGGCCCAAACCGGTATGTGATGTTCTTTAGGATAGTTCGAGCAATCTTTTCAGTTAGAAATACACAGTTGAAATAAAGCCAAGAAACATAAAAGCGAAAGATGCAACATTTATGACGTTAAATCAATTATTTTCACCTTTTGGTCTCCAAGTTGGTTTGTTTCCTTTGCCTTGTGGTTTTTGAAAGTAGTATTTTCATTAGAATCTAAAGCAAGTGATTTTGAACAGTCCTGGTTGGGCATCGATGATGCTGAGATTGACTCGTTTGAGGGCTCAAAAGCTGTAAGAAAGAAAAATAATTATCAGAACGATAGTTACAACGGTCACTGAAAACCATCTGTTATGTAATACAGACAGAAATAAAGCGCAAAATTAAGAAAAACAGGGGAACAATTCTCGTAGAGTTAAAAGCTCTAATATATTCTAGGGAAGGCGCAAAAAGATGTAACAAGGAAAACAGAGAGGAAAGGTGACAGTTCCCGCCCTCTGACTTGAGGCCTTCTCTTGTCAAATGCAAAAGATGCGTTTACAATAACGGAAATCACTGTCTGAAAGGAAACCTTACCGTAAAAACACAGCCAACCTAGGATTAAAGCGAAGGTAAGCGTTTCCACATTGCGCATGTCCCACCATGATTCAATCCGGGGTATGCTGTCCATGGACCAATCATAACAAAGAGTGTTTGGACACAGAAGAAGACGAGCATTTAGTGCGCATAAGTAAGAATATGTTCTAAAGCGAGTCCAGAAATCAGGGTGAAATAATGTTGGATTGTCAGACTCAGTAAATGACACTGCAATTCCTCCAGAAATAACAACTATTCTTACGTAAAGAAGGACGACAGCAGCAATAGAAAGGATGGAGACTCTTTCGAACAAGCGAACAAGCCACCTCGGTCGTGATCTGAAATGTAAAAGACAGATTTAATCAACCCAAAGGGATACTGAGCACTCATACTGTATTACTCGTATTTGGACGCCCTATGTGCAAAGTTAATCACCTTACCACTGGAAAATACTGCTTTCCTACCGCGGTGGGATTAACGCCAGCTCCGGCTGGCGGAGCGCTTGACTGCAGAACGGGAGGTGAGAAATGAGGGGGGTTAGACCTTCGCGTGGCTTGGTTGACCTCGCCAGTAAAATAGTGGTCCGATCTCCAGTAGGAGACGTAGTGTCCTCAGTTAATACTTTAGTGCTTTATTTATTGACACTCAAACAAAGTACGTTTTTTACACGAGCAGCTCAGTTGCACAGACCCATACTATGGTCACATCCGCCTGCTAAAAAATTTCGCTTCACAGTACCCTAAAAGTAACAGTAATAGTAACTTTATTCATTGATTAAACAGGGAGTGGTCGGCCAGTCTCTCGAGCTAGGGTAGCATGAAAAAACGCAAGAGGTCTTCTGCAATTCGATTACAATATTCACAGTAACAGTTGTAGTAACTTTTCAGCGATTACGAGCTAGGGTATCATAAATGAAAAAAAACGCGCGAGGTTTCAAATTCTGGAATTCGAAGGGTTACTAAGCCGGTCTTACCTCAACACTGCCAAGGCGGAAAAGTTTCCTTTGAAGAAATTCTGGCCATTAAACTTGCAGACGAATAAAACATCATATACAACACAGATTCCAAAGACAGTTATGCCCTGTTCTTTACTGAAAAGTGCCAAGATACACCAAAATATACTCAATACCAGCCAAAGCCTTGAGTACCTCCCTTGTCTTCTATTTCCCTCAGATGTACTTGCGTCAGAGAAGCAATTTATGTACGATAAAATTGCTAATAAGTAAAATAATCCACAGAGGAGATCGGCTCGGCCCACGACGTTTGAAACCGCCTCGGTGTGAATCGGGTGGAAGGCGAAAAATAATCCACATAAAACCGACAGAGAACGAGTTTGCGCATAGTGACAATTAAATATTCTCGTGCAAATGTGAAAAAATAACACAGAGACCGTTGAGTGAAGGAGGACATTGATAATGTGGTATCCAATGGGATTCAGGCCCCCAAAGAGATAGTTCCAACGGAAAGTAAGGATCGTGATCGGTCGGTAAGACTGGTGCGAGTCGTTGTGTTTTATTGGAATTCCCCAAAAGTCGTCTGTGAACAAATTGGAGAAAGGAGTTGAAGGTCTGTAAAAAAAAGCGGAGATACTGTTATTTTCCTGTCGTTTTTAGGCTGAAAATATTCTTGTATCATTCTTTAAAAAAGAAATAATTTATCTTGATACTCTATACCGTTATATATGTATTACGTTTAACGTTCATCGAACTGTCCTTAACATAGTAAAATTGTGCACATGTATTTACAGATTTTCAATACACAAAATTTAAGTATAGCCTTCTTTTTTAAATCTCAACCTTGGGTTTATTCTTAAAATAGTCTTAAATTTCGAAAATCTCAGCCTCGATATTCTTATCAAATATATTTTTATAAAGAAAAAAGAGTGAGTGTACTATATGCATTTACAAGAAAAAAAAGAGGAACAACAAATTAGATAAATGGTGAAAAGCAATATGGTCGTTTATTTGCCAGTTTAGAATTCGACACATGAAAAATAAAGCACTCTCTAACCCGCTTCAGTAGATTTAGCTATTGCTTTGAGTTAAGCTCATAATCATTTCACGGACTGCCAGATTAAAGTCGAAATCTTTTGTAACTCTTGTTTTTCGAAGCGTTGATGAATATAGGTCAGTAACCAGATGTTAGAGTTAAATCTAGATATACTTATTTCTCCTGCTCAAAAGCTTTGAATTACAGTCTTAAACTTGAATCTTACATTTTTGTGAAATGGCAAAAAGGCCGGGAATGGAAACATAAAGATATATGTGTTGCTGTGAGTTTCTTATCGTTCCTTTTGCTGGGTTTGTTAAAAGTTTTAAACGCTTTGTCTTCTGTTTTTCTTTTTGCTTTCTCCGGGTTTACTTGCTCACATTAAATGACCTTTTTAAAAATCTCAAGTGGCTTGCTTAAATTCGTCTATTTTTGACTTCCTTAATAAAGAAACGTTTATCTTTCGCAAATCGTAAATGTTTTCTGAACAAACGTAAAGAGACTAAAACAAATAGGGCTTATATAACAAGCTTTGGAAGTAGACTTCCTTGTAAATGTAAATGTAAAGTTACTTTCCAGTTGCATTCAGTATATTTTTGCGAATGAAACCGAGTGAATGAAAAACGAGTTTTAAGACAATTGTCTTGCAACTCTGAGCTCGACAGATCAATACGGCGGTTTGCTGACACTCAAGTGCATTGAACCTTATATGGGGCAGCATAACGTACAACAGCTCTTATGGCCACTGAAAAGCGGGCCGCTTCAATTGGACCCGAAATTTAATAAACGAAGCATTATTTTATTTTCCTTTTTGACTTGGCCAAATTTGCATTTTGTTTGAAAATCAATTTTGCATGAGGTATTAAAATTGTCAGTTGTCTTTACTACAATAGCGATAAACTTTCATATGCATCCGTTTTAGCTAACAATAAATATCCGTGTTTGACGATTTTTTTATCCACTTGAAAATAAAAAAACTGGAAATATTTTCAAAATTACTATTCCTTTACGTTCTAGGTTGGATTCTTGTGTCCAAATTTTATTAAATTATTAAAATGACCGGGTCCATCAGACTCGTCAAAAACAATTATGTCAAGGAAACTGCTGTCATCTTGGGTTAACAAAAGTACGATTTAACCGTCTTTAATTTTTCGCCTTTAAGTTAACGAGGTAAAAATAATAAATTTATGGGCAAACACACTCAGCTGTGCCTAAAAAGTGTAATAAAAACCTGAGACGGCTTTCTGTCAAAATTTACAATAATTGAACCTTTATCATAAAAAGTTATTGTGGCATGTGTCATCCATGAAATTACACCTTTATTAAAATGCGAGTCTAAAATGCGACGAAAGCCTCACTGTCTGGTTAGATTCGTTTTCTTTTTGAAAAACTTAATACTTAAATCTATTTGGCTGACTTCAATTTCATCCCCATCGAAAAAGTCCGAAATTTTTTTAGCAAAATCGCCGCTTGTGGTAACCGTAATGTTGTAAACAATAAGAGCTTAAAATTACAGACTCGATTCGGTTGGCTTACCTTATATCTGCGTTGGTCTCTATAACTTCATAGTCATCATAAACGAACTCGCCGAACAACGAATTCAAATAGCAAAGGATGGCTGAAATTCCTACAGTTAAGTAAGGGTTGAAATTACGAGAATGGTTTGGATCTTGTTTTCCATATTTTTTGTTTATGCTGCCAAAGCGCGCCATACACCCGGCCTTGCCTCAAAACAACATCTGGTTACTCGACTGACTCGCGCATAATTTGTACCGTGGGTGGGGAGGGTGAGAAGGAATTTTTTTTTATTAAAAGATAATTTTAAAAAACTTGAAAAAAATTCGCTTAGCATTCACTCAACACCTGTTGTCTTTGAAAGGAAATAAACTTGCCGTTTATTAATTTTGAACTACCTTCTTACATCTCCAGGCTAGTAAACGAGAACAACAGTCTGTTCTTCAAGCATGCTGATTTTCTTATTTTCTCTTATCTAGCAGTTATTGGCTACTTTTTATCTTGAAGAGCTTATAAAAATAACAATGATTGTTGGCCGGCATGTGTTGGTCGTTTTGGCTGGACAACATAACTGACAACTTGTCCGATAACCTTATAGCTTCATCAATAGTCGCAGACCACGATGGACCTTCCACAATCTTTGATGAAAATTCAGCAATCTCCCACCAAAGGGAATAAAAATCATATAATTTTTTCGCACTAAGTTTGAGGAAAAATATCTTCTTTAAGGTAATTTCTTCTGATTTCCAAAGCTTGGTTAAAGAGTTCCATGTCCATTCCATCAATGCAGGTAGCTATCCTTGCTTGTAAAGTCAGGTTTCTGTTAACACTGATTTCGCCGATGAACTGATACATAGAGCCTCTGTTGAAAGCCATTGGTTCCACAAGTGAAGTGTCAATGATCATTTCACAGCCATCTTCAAAAACTTTCAGTTGACTATTTGTTATGTCATGAGCCATTGCTCTAGAAGAAATTAAAATTAAAAAAAACACGTTATAACCAAAAACCCATCATTTTGATGGTTCTAGAAAAACTAATGATGGTGTCGATGATGATGATGATGTGATGATGATGATGATATGATGAATTGCATTTGTTGGATTATTCTAAGTAACATCTATTCTATCCGTAAGCCACCCTATCCTTTCACCAAGAAAAACAACAGCGAGGGAGTCAAGCATAATTGATTTTGGAAAATAGAATATACACATTTTAGCATTTTAGTTAAGTTCTTGTCGGGGAGACCAGGTTGGGTTTGGCGGGGGGGGGGGGGGGGGGGGACGGGTGGCTCAAGTTCTTGGGTCCCAGGGGAAAACCTAAATAATGAAAACCCTTTGATTTAATAGTGAATTCCCGACCTTTTCCCCTCCTTCCTGACACGTAAAAATAAATATAAAACAGAATACGTCTCGTTATTCGATTCACTTTTTCAACTGAGTTTAATTTTTACAAAATGAAAGGATTCGAAATTTACATTCGGACTAGACGTAGTCACTCGTTCTCACTTTGATTTCGAGAAATTTAATGATTGTTATCTTGCCTTGTGAATAACTTACCTTCCCCAAGTCCTGACAGACTTACTATCCAAACTTTTTCCTAACGCAACGACTTCTTTCAATCGAAGAATCTGACCGCTCGAAATGCCCGCCATTGTGCGAAAACTTGAAGGAGAGCAAGTACTGGGACTAGAAGATGCCAGTTGGTTTGAAATAGCTAGGGAGGGGTAGGTAGAATAGTTAATTAAAGATATCAAAAATCATTTATTGAAAAAGAAAAACAGAAGTAAAAACAAGTAGAAGTAAAAAATAAATTCAAATCAAAATTTGATTTAGTTTTGGAGGGTAAACACTTCCATTACTAAGAAATGGAAAGAAATGAATCTTGCCAGACCCGACCCGTCCCTAGAAAGAGGATATGATCGCCAAAGCCATAAGTGGAACGCCTTGCACTTTTGATCTTTGCATTGATCGACATTAAACTTTAAACGTGTTTCTATCAGATCACACGAAAAAAGGAAAAAGTAAGTGTTCATCAGTTTAAGGAAGAAACAGTTATTGTTTTTTCTTGGAGTTGAGGGTAATTAGACTGATTGACTGATTTAGAGATTGATTGCCATTTTACGCCAGGAGTTTCAAGATGGAAAAACTTTTGCTTGGAGTCATGAAATTCAGAAACCTCGTTCAACCTTCAATATTACCGTTACTCAAGAAACTTGCCAACAAAGCACAAGTAAGGAAGCACTTCCTACTGATACTGTCTTATAGGAATCAACAAAATCTGGATGGGATCGGATTGAATAAACCTCCAGTATTCCACTAAATAACAAATGGTCAGGTCTTTGAATGAATGAATGAATGAACAACTTTATTACTGTGTCAATCTGCTAGCTGGCTACACGTAGCCTACTAATCGGGGGTAAGTGTTTCAAGGGTTGATCCGATCCGGTCGCGGTCCGATCCAGGTTTTGTCAATGGCCCTATCTTATCTACCTAAAATCAAACTTTGTTGTGTTAATTATCAATAATTATTATTATTCAAGACTAATGAACCTTGAATTTAATTGAATAGAAAAACTTGAATGTGTTGGCATTCCATGTATAACAGTAATAACCAGTAAACATTGTTTTGTCATTCACTTTTGCCAGAAACTCAAAAAAGAAGGTGCTTTGTATCTAGAGTCGACCAGCTAACCTCTCCCTTATCTCTATAGAACCATCGACTTTTTGCAAAACCACCACTGGTTTTCCCACAAAATGATGTCATTTGGTAGGGAAACCTGCAGTGGGATTGCAAAATACCAGCTGTTTTCTTATGCTGCCTTATCTCAAATCCTTTTGTAGCCTCGTGTGTTAATGATCACCTGCATGGACAGTCGTTTGTGTCCAACCAGCTTCACACAGGCGGATCCTGGAGATATGTTTATTGTTAGAAACCCAGGTAATATGATGCCACACAGTCAGTTGTTTGGAGAGAGTCATCAGAGCGCTTTGTCAGAACGAGCTGCTTTAGAATTGGCTGTATCAAGTGGTGTTGAACATGTAGCTGTTTGTGGACATTCAAATTGCAAGGTAATAAACATCATTAGCACTAAGAAAGTTGTTTGTCAGTTCATTCATGAGTCATTCTTGATTCATTCACAAATTTGCATGAGAATTGTTAGACTGCAAGAGCTATGCATGGTGAATGAAAAGTTTAAATCATACAAAGTAACAATGTGTATAGGTGGAGGGAGGAAAAGAGGACAACTGGGAAGGTTTCATTGTATATTGAATTAATGTTTCAGTGAAACAGAATTATATATTTTTTTTCTGCCTGGGCTCCATCCCCTTCAGTGCTTGCTTTTCATATATGCTCTTGATGATCCACTGTCATTCAAATGAAAAATAGAGGCACTCACAGCCTAGAATATAATATAGGTGTGTAAGAGTGAATGTCAGTCATTCTCATTTTGTTTTGTTGCCCCCAGTGTGTTTATGCATCTCTTCAGGGTCCCTTGTTTAATATGAGGAGGCTCCCCCCCCCCCCCCCCGAGGTCCAACCCCTTGCCCTTTTATATAACATTTACAGTATATTTAGGTACTTTAGGGTGGTGAGGGGTTTTGGGAGTTTATGCTAAAAGAGAGAAGCAACATTTAGCTGAACTAGGTCGGGTGTAGGTTAAGGTTTCCAGAGTCTCAGTAGCTCATCGTCACCCAAATCCTAAAGTATCAATCAAAAGATTCTTGATGCAATTTCCAGGCAATGTCATTCCTTCACCAATCGCTGACTCCAGACGAAAATACCGCACAAAATTCTTGGGTGTCAAGTTGGCTTAAGCGTTATGCACAAGCTTCTTTAACAAAGTTTGAACAGCTTGATGTCCGTGCCAGTGAAGTGAACAAAGTTACTTTTAACAGCAACTCAAGAGAACAGAAAAAAATGGAGCTTGTGTTTGATAATGAGAAAAATCTCTCAGCTGTTGACAAACTCTCTCAGGTAATAATATTCAACATATCCAGGTGACACTATGTTACTAAGACAAACATGACCTAACTTTGTATGGTTTGTCAGAGGCAATTTTATTATCTTTGTATTTCAAAACAGGATACAGTGGAACCCGTCTCCACAGACACCTGCTTAATATGGACACCCATATACTAAGTGGACAGTCTTGTTTGTCCTGACCCCACACTGAAAAATCTCATGGGAAAGCGTTAGTGTACCTCTTCCTAAAGAAGGTCATATATTTTCTCTAAAAAGTACCCGCTTAATACAGACACTATGGTATGTCCCCTTGGTGTCCATATTAACTGGCTTCCACTGTAAAAATGGTTTGAATTAATGTGAATTTAAAGTGGATGTGTACTTTATTTGTGAATTGTCATGGACTGTAAGTTGTACAGTCCTTATGCTTAAACCAAAATGCATGATCACCACAGTTTCAAAAAATATTATTGTTATTGTATCATGGCCCTAGTATCCAGCAATCTGTATTTTATTGTGGGATATTGTATCAATTGAAAGCTCTATGCAAAAAAGTCCTCTTGCCCCCTCTGGGAGGGGATGTTTTTGCTTGGAGTCCTTCTTTGTAACAGCCTTACCAATATTTAGTGACAGACCTATACAGGCGCTATGTGTTAGGGAGAGTTTTTCAGGCAAGCACAAAATGGTTGTAGAGTGCGAAACATGCACGGGGGGTGGGGGGAAGGTATGGAAAAAATACGTTCCTTCGTCATGTGTTTCGCGCTCCATGTCATGATGTGACTTGTTCTTCAGGCTATGACGGACCTGTCTCATTGTTGTAAGAGTGAATTAACTGTAATTAATCATTTTATCTGTATTTTGTAATAACAGGTGCATGTTCTTGAACAAATACAGAACATTAAGTCCTATGGCTTTGTGCGTGATTTGCTTGACAAAAGAGCTCTTCAGGTGCATGGCCTGTGGTTTGACATTGGGGATGGTGAGATGTTCCTGTATTCAAAAAACGACAAGAAATTCATCACCATCAATGAACAAACCCTAGAAACAACATTCAGTCATCTGATCACTGCAGATTGAGATATAAATACTACCTTTGTGATCCTTTGCTGCCAGTCGACCCACAGCTAAGTAGATATTAAGTAAATAGTAATTTATTAAACTTTTTAGCTTCTGTTACAATTATTAAAATATCCCTTTCAACTTGTTTCATGAGATAACTTGCCCAAGACATTCAATATTTTAACAACCGATTAAAATTTTCTTAAGATCCATACTAGAGCCCTCGATGGGTTTTTTAATTTTTTTTATAGAGCAATCAGTGCATGTCCATCAATACTCCTGAAGAGAGGGACTTAAAATGGGGTTACTGACCAAAGCGACTTCAGCTGAGCTATATCTTCGTCAATTTTCAACAAATCCCATTTAAACTTGGCGATTTTATGGAATTCTTTCTGGCTGTATTGACGGAACTATGTGAAGGTCTATTTCTACTGGAACATTGCAACATATAGATATAGTGTGGAAAGTGGAACTTGATTCAGTAATTTTTGCAAAGCTCACTGCAACAAAAACGTTGCGAGACATGTTCAGTTGTAAGGGGTGTTCAGGAAATTATCAATGCAACTTGTGTCACAACAAAATTGCGAGGCAAGGTGCAAGAAGAATTGCCTCGTGTAACAAAGCCTTTAATTTTTGAAAGTATAAAAGTTTGGTGATTTTAGCCAGTGTATGGTTAGACAAGAAAAAAAAGATTAAAGAAAAAACAACAAAGAATACAAGGACTAGCGTCGCTAACAACACTAAACAACGTCTAAATATAATGGAACCTAGTAATGTAAGAAATGAAAGACCTTAAGCATATATTATGTAATGATAAATTAGTGAAATATTGCAAAGTACCGTGGATAAAAAAACAGCTATAATAAACCTTTAAACGTGATTATTATGAAAAATAAATGCTATTGAAATTCGTGGGAAAAAATATGTTTGTCATAAATAGAGTGCCAGGCTTGCAGGAAAGTATTCTGAAGGCTCATCAAGTGGGTTTGAATTCAAGTGAACAGTTGGTTAAAAAAGGATTCTTGACATTTGGATATATTCCAATATTCCACACCGTCAACTGAAAATAAAAACTGTAGCAAATGGGAAATTTCTCTTTCTTTCTTTTTTGTTTATATAAAATAGACCATTCTTCGTTTAACTAGTGTGAAAATTACTTAGTCTTCAACACAATTTTTTTTCGCGCGCTTTGTGTTCAGGGCCTCGAAGGTGGATCCTGATCCCGTATTTCCGCTACTTTTTCACGAAAATCCCGCATCCCGCCCTTTTTTTTCCTCGCTTGCCCGAAGCCCGTTTTTTTTTTCACTCCTAGTCTACATCACAGGATCTTTATGAGGTAACCGAGACGAGTGCTAAGCGCGAGGCGAGGTGAGGGGAAAAAAACGAAGCTTTATTTCTCCGCCCTCGACTCGCGCTTCGTGTTTGTCTCGCTCTTAGCGCAAAATGCCGCGTTCGTCTCGTTTGGCTCATAACTGGCGCCTGTCGTGCAGGCTATTTTACTCTAAAGTACATACGTTAAAAAAGACCAATTACTCCAATAACTGTAAGATGTAGATTGGCTCTTTCGATCCCGCATACTGAAAACGTCAGTTTTATTCTCATTTATTTTTCTCTCCGTAAGGAGAGCTTCCACGGTACTACATACTGGTCTTGACATGCGTCCTAAACGAACGCTAAAAAGGGAATGTTTAATCAAAGCATTTTACTCGTACACTCGTGAATACAAATAACTTGTAAGACAACTTTTAACGGCCTTACAGTGCAATATATCATACTCATAGCACACCTATATCACACCTATATCTCACATTAACTTAAGGGAACTGCAAAGACAAACTAAAACAAATTATCCTTGGATTGGTATGTGATTTATTTTAATCAGTATTTCGTTTCCGTGATTCTGTTTCCGGAGTCCGGATTCCAGATTTCACATTAACGCACATTCATGTATAACCTGATTCTCAGACGTCCGAGGTCGTTCGCGAAGGGACCGCGAACGACCTCGGACGTCTGAGAATCAGGCTAATTCATGTAGTGCTCTTCATCATTGACGTAGGGCGGTATGCAAAGTTGTCATCAGTTCGTAATCGACAAATGCTGGTGAGTCACGTGTTGGGCCTTCAAACTCCGCTTTTACGCCAAGGAGAGGTGACGGATTCATTTCCTTTCATACATACTCTTGTCCTACAGTGGAAGCTTTCTTAACGGACACGCTCGTAAGCAGCTTTCAGGATTCCCGCTGTCCTCCTAATAATTAGGGAGGTTAAGCAACGACGACGGCGACGACGACGGCGACCGCGACGGCGACGACGACGGCGACGGCGACGGCGACGGCAAAAAAGCAACAGGTTTTATCGGCAAAACAAAAACTTTGCACGTCCATCACGCTTTTATGTACATTTCTTAGCCGGCGTTGCACTGCTTACAACGGTGAAAGCTAATTTCACGTTTTGTCGAGGACGGGAACACAAGACAACAACTTTCCTTTTCTTCTCAGCTTCTGAATTTTGATGCAGTCCTTTAGAATTCAACTGCAAAACAATATGCCAACATTTGACGAATTAAACGAGATGAAATACAAGCGCGATGAGGTTTGAGACAGCGAGAATTCACTTTTTAATTGGCATTTTTCGTAGCCGTCGTCGTCGTTGTTGCTATAAGCTCCCTGATAGGGCAGAGGTAGGCACATTTTTTCTTTCACCCTGCAAGAATAAAAATAACAATCACAATCAATAAGGTTTACCTACCAATCCGCAAGCTGTACCCACTCAAGGACGACATCGGGTAAGGCAAGAACGATAAAACGGGCAACGGGCAGGGCATTGAGAATCTGATAAGGATTAAGGACCTGGGCCGAGCTAGTAAAAAAATTGCAACTTCTCAGCCTCGTTCCCAGTGCGCTTTTCCCTGACTTTGAAGGGTGGGGTGGGTTACTTCTTAGCCCCATTTGCTCTTTCCTTATTACCCCACCCCTCCCCTTCTTCCAAATTACCCCACCCATCCCACCCCTCTGCTACACTGGACTTTGAACTTCCCATGGTCTCTCTTAAGAACTAAGTTAATACCGGTATTAATGTTTTAAAAGCATCTTAGTCTGTACATTGAGCTTTTCAAGGGGGAAAGTCTTCGTCTCTCCAAGTCTATCCCCCACAACCCCTGAGGAATTCACTAAGCTCCTGGATCCAGCATCAGAGATCTAAATACGGTAATCAAGTGTTTATACGTTACTTATACACTTAGGTTGCTTAGCTCGACATAACATTCTCTATCCGTGTGTAAGAATCAACAACGCAACATCCCTAAAGATCAGAACCTCGTTCGAGCCAAGGAATGTGACAACGCTCAATAACTGTCAATGTCCACCCAAGGTTGAGAGAAAGTTTTTACAGAAAAAAAGAAACGTAACAAGAAAATGTCGACAAAGGTCTATAAACAGAACAAAGGAAATACTGAGGAGATTGTTCTCAAAGTTAATTACGACTGCGAGAATTGGAAGGACGGTGGCCGGGGATGGATGATATGTTTTGCAGCTGCAATGGTGCAGTTTGTCGTCCTGGGTATTCACAACAGTTTTGGGATACTGTACATTGTGTTTGTCAAGGAATACGGATGGAGCAAAGCTTTAACTGGTAAGGATTGAAATTTGATTTACGCATGATTAACAAGGGATTGTTAAGAGGCATTAAAATCAAGTTCATGTTATCTCCGAAGAAATATCCGTTTTTATGGTGCTCAGATTGTAGGGAGCGGCGCGATTTAAAGAAAGCGAGGGAAATCACGGGTTAGATTTTTCCCTATCCGGGAAAGCAGACCAAAGGGCTTGTCATGACTTGCGCGCGGTTAG
This sequence comes from Porites divaricata, assembly GCA_038088405.1. Classification (NCBI taxonomy): domain Eukaryota; kingdom Metazoa; phylum Cnidaria; class Anthozoa; order Scleractinia; family Poritidae; genus Porites; species Porites divaricata. Next base: position 954,236 of record JBBMOI010000017.1, read on the forward strand.
GGCAGGCTACTGTCAAAGACTCATGTAAAAGTACTAGTTAGATATGCGTCACGGGTGAAAGATTAAAAAACGCAGGCAGAACTTTCTGTCTGGAGCTTCGCTTTGTTTATGTTTCATGTATATTTCTTGCGCAAATGCTAACTTTCGTGTGTGATTCGGGAAGTTACGCAACCCCGCAGGGTAATGGAGGGTAAAAGGGGTTTTTTAGTCAATTTTAGTACCCTAAATTTAGACGTATGGACAGTTTTCAAGCACCTGGGTTTCCTGTGGGTCTACTTCACAACAACATCGCTAGTCACAGATTATTCAAGTATAATTTCAATTTAGATTAAGTACGGTATAACTTGATAAGAGATACGTTTTCATGCTCTAATGTTTTAAAATGATTCAATTTTGCTGCATATGATCGTCACCCTTCACTTGACATAAGGCATAAGGAAAGACAGATGCATGTATCAATCCCAACACAAGTTGTTTTTGTCTGTGCGTGTGCCACTTAATCTTCTTTTCCCCTACAAAACAAACAAAAGAAACATGTGAATGCAGCAAGAGATCGCTGAGACGTATCCCAGTAAAATTTGACTTGATCTCGTCTTCGTGAGAGAAAAAGGGAAGAACGGTTTGGGAAGATCTACTATCTGAAGGCCTGGAACCGGAGCAAAACAACCCTTTTATTTCTCTATTTAGGACAATGTACAAATCAAACTGATGTTTCAGAAAATAGCTTAGGACAAGCTCGCGTAAGGCCAATAAACCACATTCTTTCCAGTGGCAATTTATTTAAAGACGTCTTCCCGAGTATACTGTTGCAATACTCAGCTTGCGTGAGGTCTTGCGACACACCTCCATGATGCATGTTCAAATTTCCCAATCGAGCTTTGTGGGAGCGTTTTGCCGGGGCATTTTTTAATCGTACCTTGCAAAATAAAATGGAAAGAAACGGCAGGAAACCAAGTGGAATAAAACGACCGCAAGTGTGCATTTTGCAATAATGAAAAACTGTTCTAAATCGAATGATAAAAATGAAGAACAAGTGTTAACTTTAAGCCCCCTGGGAATAATCCAGGGCATTTAGGATTTCCGGTATGGCTGTGAAAAAGTCACGTTTTGAGCATCCAACCTCGTTCCAATGTTCTCTTTCCGGATGCGAGGCAGGTATAATTAAGGGAAGGGGCCAGGAAAGGCCAAAAAAAAGGGGAATTTGGTCCTTTTCCCTCCCCTCCTGTTCGCCTTTTAATGCTGCCACGTACGCCTCTCTGGTCTCGCACGCTTTTCATTTGTTACTCGGACAGCGGAAGGGTGGGACCTTAAGTCTTTCACTTCCAGAAGTGATTGGCGTATAACTTCTCCTAGTAATATCCAATACATTGTCACACAGAGAGGTGATGAGAATGGTTAAATTTATCAGCCAATAGATGCCATATTGATTTCACCCCAATTTCTCTTAACTAATGCTCAGTAAAATGTATGGCAGTCAGAAATGAGAATTACCGATCAGATCTTAGGAGTCAAATGCTTTAAGCCTTTCACTTGTAATAGTGGCCAATGTCAAAAATTCACAAAAATTCGAACTGACTTCTTTTTTTACAACGCGATAGAAATACGTAGCGCCGCGTAAACCTTCTGCCAAACAGATTTTATTTAAATGCATATGGTGACATTAAAAGGGTTTATAATTATAAGAATGAACAAACGATCGAGTACCCGAAGGAAGGCAGCTGTCTCAATAAAAATGACTATAATCTTCTTCATGTAATAAGATCACAAGCCTGTTAGCAAAGCCCTCGTCTCTTTAGCCTGCGATCATGCCCTCTCCCTTTACCTCTGTAATCTGTTTTCGAGTTATTTTTTTCCCTCTCGAGCCAAAGAAGCAAAGAAACAAAAAAATAAAAAATAAATAAAAAAAACGCCTGATCTCAGGTTATCGTCTCTTGCGCTTGCGTCTCCTTTCGCGTGCTGCTCTCGCGTGAATTCTCGCGACTCCTCCAAATGGAGAATTTGCTCGTAGGTTATAAGATCACTCGGACAAACGACAGCGGAGTGATGCCAGATCTTGGTAAGCCTCAGGCTCCGCGCCGCGCGTGCCGCGTCTCGCGCTTGCCATTGCTCTCCTGAAAAATGAAAAATCAGTAAAGAAATAACACCTGTTCTGAAGCTATGATGACTAAAACAAAACCAAATGCAGTTTGGTCGGACTGAACTGAAAGAAGTAAGGGTCAGATTCTTGAACTCTATGGGATGAACAAACATGATGAAAATCACGTCCAAGCAAGTTGCTTTCTATCATTGTGAACCAGTGCTATTCAGTGTTATCTTTTGTACAATCTTTCAAACCTTGTAGCCTTTTAATCCATTTTTACGCGATTCTCAGTAATAGGGCCAATGATATCAACCGTTTTTAGCTGTCAAATCAGAGACTGTTTGCATTATCATGAGTTATTTTAAAAAGAAGGGCAATGCTTTGAACACTACCTCTCCACATCGAAAATCTGCTTATTGGCTAGTTCTCATAAAACAAGCCAGTCTTTATACTGATTCTTCGGACCTTTTAATGTGGGACCAAAATATCTCCTTTTGTTTATGTGGTCTTCTACGCAGACTGGTGACGGGTGTTTCTAAAACGAAGACCCAAAAACGAAGAGCTAAGACCCCATGGACTAAAACGAACACCCCATGGACTAAAACGAAGACCCCATGGACTAAAACGAAGACACCTTGGACTAAAGCGAAGACCCCATGGACTAAAACGATGGGGTCTTCCTTTTAGTCCATGGGATCTTAGGTCTTAGTTTTTGGGTCTTCGTGTTAGAAACACCCGACTGGTGACACAATAGAGACTTTTAGATCGTTGTACGAGAACGACTACGACTATACGAGATTTAACTCAAAGTTTTTTCGCGTATTCTCAAATAATAGGCACTCTGGATAGCTTCATCGTACATCTTTTTCACCAAAAAAATTAGCACCTGTCTATCTTTATTGAGGGAGGTTAAGCTATCTCCCAGCCGCAAAATAATGAAACCTATAACACTTCATATAAACTTATGTCCGCTAACACGACATTCTCGCTAAAACTCGTAGTAGAATGACAACGACTATCACGTTTTTCCCGCCCCTGAAGTGACACTGGTTCACGCGCGCGCAATACTTAGTATTCAGAAAATCTCGTACTGCGTAGTCGTAAAATAGTACTCGTCCTTGAATCTAAAGGTCTGTAATGTCTTACGTTGAGAAGCCGAACTAAGAGACGAGTCAGTATAGCTCATATTGCATATACAGAATACTCCCATACGACATCGCAGGGTAGTGTTCTGCGCGTCGGACTCCCAGTCCGGCGGTCCCGGGTTCGATCCTGCTCCCATCACTATCCGATTTGTTCATTGGTTGTCCCGAATTCCATTTCTCGGCCACGCTCGTAAATGGGGGACTGATTGCCTCCTGCCAGTTTGGGTTTTTCATCCCGTTATGTTCTGTTTGATTTGTTTGTTTTTACGGCTTGTTTGAGTGGAGTGCCTTGCAAACTAGCTGGAAAGCTAAGTTTACTTCCATAATAAAAAGACTTTTTCTTTTAGCCCCGTCTTCTCCTCTAGAGTAGACGTGAAGCTAATTTGTTTGTTTTTTGTTCACGCAGGTTACATAGGGTCTATGGGACTGGGTATGAACTTCTTTTTCGGCCCCTTCACCAGCGCATTATGCGATCGTTACGGCTGCCGAGTGGTCGCCATGATCGGTGGGGTCATCTCCGTTGCAGCAATGTTCGCAACGTCTTTCGTCAACAGCCTCGTTCCTATTTACCTGACCTATAGCGTTCTCTGGGGAATGGGCTCTAGCATGAGCTATGTTCCAACATTTCTTATGGTCGATAGGTACTTTGAGCGACGAAAGTCCTTGGCGAATGGGTTCATAACAGCTGGGAGCGCTATCGGGGCTCTGGTAATGGGACCCACCCTAAATGCACTCTTATCTAACGTTGGTTGGAAGAACACCATGAGGTTCCTCGGGGGCGCTGCTTGTATTTTGGTGTTCGCTGCGTTTAGCTACAAACCACCGCCTGTGAAAAGGGAACCTGCGAAAAAGATGAAACTGATAGACTTGTCTGTTTGGAAAAATAAAGGATTCATTGTCTGGGCGTTGGCACTCGGCATATTTAATCTGGGTTACTTTGTTCCTTATGTCTATTTGGTAAGTTTGAATTTGTTCCTGTCATTCATACAAACTTTTCTTTTTATTGAGGACGCCCCCTAACTGAGCCGTTAGGTGTTCTGTGATTTCGTGGGCAGCCTGTGCATGTTTCCAAAGCGAGGGAAATCGAGAAAAAAACGGTTGTCGGTTTTTAATTGAGTTTGCACGTCATATAATTAACTAATTAAAAAGAAGAAACTGTAGGGCGAGGAAAACTTCCTTTCTCTGTTAAATATTTCGTAGATTAATCTCTTTCTTTTCTAAATATTTCGTAGATCAAAGCTTGATCATAGGAAAGTTTTGACTATTCTTATGCAACACCGCTAGTCGCGAAATTCTCTAAGGCGACGCCTTTGATTACTTTGATTTGTTTTTTATTACTAGTATATAAGAGGATATAATTATAAAGCGGAGTTAATAAAATACATCGTCGACTTGAAAGAGATTCAATATCTGACGTTTCTATCCATTGTTAACCTTCTTAAGGCTAAAAAAAGTGCTACGGAAAGCTGAAACGTTTTTGAACTTTAAATAGCTGCATTACATACATTTGCGTTAAACAGACTTGAACACATCTCTTCTTTCTACGAGACGTCTTTTATTTTTGTCCGGTTGTCTAATGTAATGCTTAGAAGAGTTTTTGGCTCTTTCAGTCGAGGGAAGCAAGGGATGGCGCAGTAGTGAGAGCGCTGGGTTCAAATCCTGGCTTGTGGGTAGGGTTCAGTTGTCGGTTCTCTCCTTTGCTCCGCGAGGTTTTTCTCCAGGTAAATCGGTTTCCCCCTCTCCTCAAAAAACGACATTTCAAAATTCCAATTCGACCAGCAATCACGAAGACAAAAAAAAAACACTTTGTGGATGTGCTACCTCCAAATAATTATTGATTTATTTATAATTTATAGCTTATTTGTTTATTTATTTGTTTATTAATAGCCGACCCACGCAACCTACTTACAGATACCCGAATCCAAGGCGTCGTTCCTCATCGGCTTTCTTTCGGTTGGTTCCTTATTTGGTCGACTCTTCTTCGGTCATATTTCGGATCTCCGATGGGTCAATCGTCTGTATCTTTACCAGACAGCACTGTTGGTGATGGCTGTTACGACGACCCTATGCCCGCTGGCCACCTCGTACTACGGGCTGGTTGTCTACACACTCTTGTTTGGAATATTTGATGGAGCGTTTGTATCACTGATCGCTGTTCTCACCGGAGATGTTGTTGGCCATCATAGGCTGTCTTCAGCTCTAGGGTTTTTATACCTGGTGTTCTCGGTTCCAATTATGACTGGCTCACTCATCGCAGGTATAATATCAAGCAACAAAAAGACAAAGGGCTCACACATTAAATAGCCAGTGGCTGGTCACCCTTCGCAGTCCTTTTTGTGTCGTCACGCAAAACTCCTCCCAACAGGAGCATTGCGTGACGAGATGGGAGACCAGCGAGTGGCATGACTGCCATCCTCGTTTCCAGAGGCCGCGATGCTTTTTGTCAGCGATGAGGATCGCATGACAAAAGGGACCCCCGGGTGACGAGGTTGCATGACTGCCCATCTCTCGCGATACTTGCTGGAAGGAAGGTTTACATACAGGGCCCCCAGTGCAATTCATACTGGAAAGTGGACAAAATTTTGCAACATCTTGAAAATACGTCTTACTTTTTTACTTTACAGTGATTTGTAAGTTCACAGGTTCAACAGCGCGCGAGCTCTACTACGCGGGCTTTCTGAAAGAGAGATATTTGTGTTCGAGTTCAATACTTTCGTTCTAACTTGACTAAGATGGCGCAAGTCTTCGTTGAAAGTAGGCAAGCCAAAAGTATGATAAATCTCGTTTTTACAACTGTTAAAAAGTGTTTGATAATATATTCTGTATATTTTTCTAAAGTTTTTCACTGCCACATTAACATTTCTACGTTTTGTTTCCGCAGGTTTCCTTAGTGACATCACAAGTACCTATAACGAGGCTTTCTACTTCTCTGGTGCCGCCATTGCTCTCTGCACATGCCTGTTGTCATTTGTTCCGATTTTAACGCCCATGAGATCACATGGCGCCGAAGAGATGAAAATGACCTCTGATGAGCTCGGCAAAAAGCGAAGACCTTCGTTCTTTGAAAAATATGTGGAAAGATACTTAAGCTCTTCGAAGCCTAAGCCTTCTGAAGTTGAGGAGTACTTGTTTGTGGTGGACAAAATCACAACGGTGTGATCTTCCTAGCTATGAGAATATGATCATACCATGGCGAGAAATTAAACCGCGACAATGTACTGCACTGTAACACAGTGAAAACGGCTTTCTGTTACTAAGAACTTTAACATTGATAATGATTATCAGATTAATAGTGATAGAAACGTTGAAAACAAAGAGAGATAGCCTGAAAAAATAGAAAGCGGACACTTGGTTCTGTCCCTTTAGTGTCCGTATTAAAGAGGTTTGACTGTATTGCAAGGGAATCGTTATCTTTAGAGATTTTTACCATTTTCTGTCTGCCAATCAGAACTTTGCAAAAGACCGCACTTTTTGAAATGGCCACATTTTGAGAAAAGTATAGTTGAAGTCAGTAACGTCCCGGCTCGGGCCGGAGTAAAATTTTGAAATGTTTTTCCCTGGACGATGAATTCTGTGAAAAACAAAGAAAATAATAACCATAATCATAATTAACTTTTTCCAGATAGGATTAAAACAAATATTAAAAGACTGATAACAGGGGTAGATATGGCCTTTAATGTGTCCATCATGGGCGTTACCTGAAAAAGAACTGGGTGTAAAAAAATATAATTATATCGTATAAAAAAATTATCTGAATAAAAGGAAATAAATAAAAAGCATATTTTTCCTCAATCTTCATTTAAGTCTGCTTGATCAGAGCATGCAAACTGCAGTACCAAACCAAATCGGCGTATTAACAGATCAGTTTATTGTTAGACACGTTTAAAGTACTTTGCCCACGAAGATGGAAAATGTATTTCGTGTATATGCGCGGCTCCTTTGACTGAAAAAATGACTGAAGGTAGAAGGAACGCCAAACTTACGCTCGTATCGCTGTTCGTGGCGCGTCGAGATCAACCCTGTTTCAAAGAGGAACTTGATCAAGATTCGGCCATCTTGGCAGAAAGAGCTTAGTCGATCCATATCTTAGACCAAGAGGGAATGATCTGCATAAAACCATTACGGTATAAAGAAGGGGAAAATTTCGTTGAACGTCGCGCGTCGGGAGCGTTGTAAGACCCAGTTTCTGACGGAGACATCACGAGGCTCCTCAGCTGTTAGCGTCGTCGAGAAAGGTCAAAGACGCTAAAGTGGAAACCAGCAGACTGTTTTGTAAAAAAGTGGGCAGATTTAACGAGATGTCCACCACAAACATCGACAGATCCCTTGGTAAGTGTTATCGCCAGTATATTGTTCTCATTTTAGTGAGAAATGGATCACCCTGGTTAATTTGGCGTCGCGTTTTCCCTGAAACGATTCCTGCAGGCTGCAAACGTACCGACTGACAGTAAACACTGCCAAGCGCTCAGCTGTTTCTTAAATAACAATAGTATTATTTTCTTTCATGATTTGCGATCTTAAAGGTGTAGAAGATGTACTGAGGGAAAGTATATTCTATGCAGTTTTAAGACTCAAGTGTTATATGGCTGGAGCGCTATTCATTTGTAGCTAACCGATTGCGTGACTTGTTAATTTACCTTTTCTAACAGTAACTTTTCCAAAATTTTAACATTCTTCGCGTCTTGAGATTTTGAGATGCTTATACATCCGCACTCTTGTATGAGGAGAAACGATTCTTTTTGTGTGAATAAAACTTACATGCAATTGTATTTGTGCACGGGTCAGTTCAATAGAAATGATTAATTAATTGTGTTTACATTTTTCAAGAAATTTAGTTTTATTTTGTAAGCCATTTCTAGTACGAGAGATTTTTTCATCTACCATAATTTTCTCCTGTATCATATTTACTCTGCATGGGTGTTTGATAAGGTTATCAATTAAGATTTCAGATTAAGAAGTGTTACCAAATTTAAAAGATGCCATCAAGAAGATTTGGAGGCCTACAATATTGTTTGTCAGGCAGCAAATCCTTTGTTCCTCCATTACTATCCTTTCTCAGGTCATCTTATTTCACAAACATGACCAAGATAGTTCCTTTATTGATGTATTTGGTTACTTGGAAAATTTTGCATGTCTCAGGTAACTATTAGGTTTTTAAATTTTTTGCTAATGCCAAACTTTATTTTTTGTTGTGGTGTGTCCAGGGCCTTAGCTAATGTTTTGGGCAAATACTTTTATTTTACCATAAATCCTTTATTAAGCCCCCCCCCCCCTCTCAAGTAAGCCCCTCTCCCTTTTTAAGCTCTCCTCCCCCCTCCATTATTGGTAAACTTATGTGACAGGATAGGAGAGAAAAGAAGACACCATAGCTTGTATGGCAAGCATGACAATAACTTTGTTTAAAAAAATTATTTTCTGCCAAACTTCACTTCCCCTTAAAGGGACAGGTTCATGGTTCAGCGCATGCTCATGTATCAAAATGCTGTTTTTCTGCCAGGATATGCTGTGTTGTCTATGCAAGTAATATGATCATGTCATTGTAATTTACAGGGACAGAATACCAGAACCAAAAATCCAAGTAAATCACTTAACACGGTGTGCGACATAAAACGAACTCGACGGAAGTGAAGGAAGTAACATGAACAGATTTATTGAACCAGAGATCAATGTTCCTAGAACAGAGGTCACAACTTGACATAGAAGAATCGACGGGGTTGATTGACAAGACAAAAGTCCCTAAGTTGTGAAATCGGTACAAGGTGGTACAAAGTTGTACAAAGTCGTACAAAGTCGTACAAAGTCGGTTCGAACTGAAAACGATAAAATCGAACGAAAACTTAGCTAAAATACATAGAGTGCAAATATATCTGACTAAAAACCAATAATACCAAATAGCGGATGAGAACTAAATAAAGCTAGAAAATACACTAAATTAGCCTATAAAGTGATTAAAGTAATATGACGATAAAACTGCTGGTATGAATCACTCAGCATACTCATGTTGAAGAGTAGCGCATAAAAACCCGTAATACCACTGTAGCTCAGTTATGACAAGACTAAATAGATTCCTCGCATAAACAGAAAAGAAACGAAGTTGCCAATTGATAACCAAAACTAAGCTCAAATATTCCTATAATGAATATACTGGAAAAACCAAAAAGAAAAGGAAAACTATACTCACTCTGGTTTACACACACACCAGTGTTATCTTGAATTAAAAGCTAAGCTGAGCTTGATAGTTGATGAGCACGAGTGTAGATAGAAATAAAGCCCCAATGGCTGACAGAAGTTAACACCATGAAGTCTACACTAGAACTGAACTAACTAAGATGAAAACGCTAAATTTGTAATAAACAAAACGTGCTTGAAAATGATCTAGAAATTATTACGTATTTCCCATGCGGACATAACAAAAAAGGGCTGGGAAAGTAGCCGTGGGCTTATCAATAAAAATCATCATTTATGTAGGCGATAATCGATTTATAATAACTACCGTAAGCATGTTCGTGCACCACTAAGGGATAACGAAAAGAAATCACGTTTCAAAACCAACAGTCATAATGTTGTCAAAGAACCAATCTGCACACTCCCCTTGCAGTCACTTGCACTTAAGTATTTGCAAATAGCTGTAAATTAATTAACCATGGAATAAAACCTTCGGGTCAACAATAAATTCAACGCTGGTAGTGTGGGCATAATCCACTAATTTTTTCTGCAATTTTAGTACTCCTCCATCCTACTTCAGGTTACTCTGAAATACACCTCTACTTTGAAATACATTCTGAGATTGCTGAGATACATGTGAGTGGAATTATTAACCAATAGAATTAAAAATAAATTGGAAAAAAGTAGTATTATTTAAAAACTGAGCATGTGCTGAACCGTGAACCTGTCCCTTCAAACAGATCTTTTGTAAAATACCAGAAAACATTAACAGTAAGTGAAGATCACAACATAATGCACAAGTAATGGCCTGGCACATTTGTCATGCACAAGCATTTTGCCGTCTACCCTGCTAGCAGAGGCTTTTCCCTTGTGTTTCTCAGTGTTGTACTGCCATTCTCTTCACTGTTTTAGCTGCTCGCGTTTTGTTTTGGTTGTTTCTGTGCCAAGGAAAAGACCTCTACAGACAGCCGTTTGGGATTCCTGTTGAGCATGCGCATTAGATACCTCCAAGATCTAGGAGGTAATCACATGACTAAACCGGTTGTGGAACCGGTTTTATCAACTCGCGCATCTTTTATGTACTAGTTTGCTGTGCAAAAGTGAGTCCGCTATATCAACGTGGCGAGTGCAAGTCATTCCTGTGGGAAAATTGACTCATGAATACATGAGCAAACTCCGGCGGCGGCATCGTATTACCGACACGTGACACAGAAATTCCATCATAACCGCATTTTCATCTCGCGCATGCTCAACAGGAATCCCAAACGGCTGTCTGCAGAGGTCTTTTCCTCGGCACAGAAACAACCAAAACAAAACGCGAGCAGCCAAAACCGCGAAAAGAATGGCAGTACAACGCTGAGAAACACAAGGGAAAAGCCTCTGCTAGCAGGGTATTTGCCGTCCTCTTCTTCCTGCACTAATTAGTCACAACTGTAAAACTTTGGGTGGACTGATCTGGGATCATGGTTTTTTTTTACTACCAACGGGAAGTTTGGATTTGTTTTTGATCCTCAGTTGCACGACCTTCAACTTCTTGTACTTGAGCTTTTTCACTTTGTTTTCTAGTTCTTTATGGAGAACTGATACCATTGTCCAGTGGTTTCAAAATAAGCCGGCGACTGCCGAAATTCCACGGCTACTTAATTGTTTGTTGCTGACTACTCTACACCTCCTAGCTTTAAGGGCCTTTTGCTCCTCGATTGTCACATCTGCCTACTTTTCCAGAGTTGGCCAGCCACTTCAAAACATTTTGAATAACTAATAATTAAATGTTTGAAATAACCAGGGTCTTAATAGAGGATTAAGGTATGTTTTACAAATATTATTAGATGACATAATCAAAGAGCAAAGAAAATTGAAAAAGAAAGCACAAAAGGCCAAGACACAGCAGCAGCTGCAGAGAAAAGGAACTCAACAACGACAAGGCAAGAAACAAGTTAATCAGAAGCAAGGAAAACGTGTTGCTGTGAAACAGAACAATCGGCAGAGACAGCAAGGATCAGGCCAAGGTGCCCAAGGAAGAAAAAGAGGATTAACTAGGAAACAGAACAACCAGTCTGCACAGCAGAGAAAAGGTGCGCAGGTCAACCAGTCTGGTCCCAAGGGTATCAACAGAAGAAGGCCGAGGGCTGGTGGCCCTAACAGGGGGACTGGAGGCCCCAGAGCTGCTGCTAACCGGCTAAGGAGCAAACAGGGAATAATCCAGAAGGTAATTAATAGGCCTACACACCGGGCAATTATCTTATGTATGACTAGTGTTTAACCCTTTAAGCCCCAGTATCCACATACAAATTCTCCAAACTGATCTCCATACATTTCCTTAAAGAATTAGTTGAGAGAATTTGTTCAAAGATCAAAGTATTTTCCCTTGGGTGATCATTTTATTGATTCTCATAACTTATCTCTTTACAGTGTATGGATAATTGTAAGGAGAAAATTGATCTTGGACACTATTGGGACTTAAAGGGTTAAAGGATTTAAAGTTTCTTTAAAACCTTGTCTTGAAGGCTAACAGATAAATAAAAAATAATCTAACTGTTCATTAACTCCAAAAATAGAATCACCAAGTGAGTCTTTCTGTAGAAGTAGAACATGATACTTTTTTTGCATCAAATGGAAACTCGGAAAAATCCGAGCCCCAGATGCCATGGCGCAGATTTTTTCTGAGTTTCTGAGTTTCCATTTGATGCAAAAAATGTATCATGTTCTAAATACCTAATCCTTTATTTATTTCTCCAACTGGAAAAAACCCGATCTCAATCAACAACTTAATCATGTTAACTTAACATTTGCACTTTAAGCTTTGCATCGCTTACTGTTGTGACCTTTCTAGAATTGCCTTTGGTTTACTGCTTTCTTGACCGTTTGTTCTCCAATAATATTAATGTTTTGACTTTAAAAGTGTTAAGTGCAACAATATTATTATTAATCTGTAACGCTGGGTATTTTTCATGCATTCACAGGGTAAAAGAATTCTGTCCAAAGCGAAGCAGGATCAGCTCAACAGACAACCACTAAACAGACAGAACAGGCAAACACAACAGAAAGATGCCAGGCTGAATATTTTAAACAAGAGAAGAGGATTACAGGTATGACTTAAGTAAACTTTGAAGCAAAATAAGGTGTTTTGTTCACTTTTCAGGTTAGCAGGCGGAGCTTACAGCAAACTCTGAAATTTAAAAGCCAGCTTACAATAATTGCGTCTTTTGCTGCAGCCAATCATTATAATGATCACCAGCAGTGAACCTTGATACACAGAAACACAAAATGGATAGAAATCCACCAATCAAAAATAAAAAAAGCGTAAACTATGGTGATTGACAACAACAAAGAATGCAAATGTCAAATGAGGATCATTGTTGAAGATAACAATAATCTTTTCTCAAATTAAACAAGAATTTGTCTCCAAAGATTAAGTAGGGAGTACAGAAAACAAAGGAAATTTCGAATCAAACTAGTTTCCGTGCTATAGGTTAAAAAATATCTGGTTAGACCACAACATTTCGCTCTGTCATCATAGCTGCATGTTTTTTTGGTTTGAATAAGAACTGGTAAATTGTTTTACTTTGTTTTAAGTAACATGTTATATTGTATTATTCATATAGGGACCATTGAAGGGAAAAAGACCAAACAAAGCTCAAAATACTGGTACCTCAAAACTCCAAAGAATAAACAGGTACTGACTGTGTTTAGTGTCTGTAATAAGTTAAATGTCGCTGGTTTGTTTTGTTGTAAATGTAAAAGCTAATTATGTGCAAAACAAAAACACATTTTTATTTGTTTTTTACAGGAGGGGAAATGCATCTCCTCAGTTTACTGTCTCCATAAACAATCCACGTGTAAGGTTGGTAGTTATTAAAATACACCGGTCTATCTAGGTCTTGAGTGACAACCGATCCACTGTATTTGTAAGGCTTGTGCTGGCCAATTAGACCGCCCATTATCTTTATGGCCACCTTTTTAGGTTCAATTGTTCATGGAATTACCACTATGTAGCAGTGGTATAAATAGGACATAAATAATTAGCAATTATTGGACCAGCTTTAGCATAATAACATTATCATGATTTGTCAGTGATGAGCAGATCAATTATTTGCCGAAGCCAAAGGCTGGGGCAAATAATTTATCTGTGAGACACTAGCTGACAAATCACGATATTTTGTGATAACCGAGTTCAATAATTGTTTTATCATTCGATCCCTGAGATAATATCTTTGGAAAGTGGTTAGCACACGCTGCCTTCCAGGATTAATGACAGAGATCACATAAACGACCAAGGAGCAAGCGTGGTTTCATTTACGCATGAGCAGAATAGTATTTGCAGCTAAAAACAGTTGAACGACATTGCGCATGAGCACACCATTATTTGTAGGCAGTTATTTGCAGGTCACATGGTGGGCTCTCACCCAATGAAAATAAAGAAACATTTGCATTGAATGATAATCAATAATGATTGACATTCTTAGGATAACAAGAACACCACAGTGGGAGCAAGTAACAAACCAACTCACAAATCAGACCAGGAGTAGAAGATGGAGAGGAAGCAGAGCGTCTATTGATACAGGGGAACTGAGAATTTCAGTCCCAAATAATTTACACCAAGTAAGTTTGTTCAAAAGTATTTGGCTCAGAACAGTAGTTGCCAACCGGTGCTTACAAACCTCGGGAGAGGTACCTTCAAAGTTAGGAGTATTTGGAAAGGGATGTACTGCTGGAAGCTTGGAACCTGTAGCTTACTGGATCTTGTTTGGCTGAATTTTGGCACTCTAAACTAGACTAAATTCCCTAATCTAGAACCACACTGTATCCTAGAATTGCTATTTTCCCTGAAATTACTGAGATAAACTTTCTTTGCTGTTGCGTGTAAATTAAGATGTGGATCTTTTACACTCTTGGGCGGCAGTAGAGCCTAAATTTGTGGGTAACTTATGTTGTTCATAGATTTCCATAAATTTTTTCTCCATAGATGTGGTGTCAAAAAATGGTAAAAGGAAAAAGGCCTTACCAGTACTTCCGGTTGATGTACATGTGCATCATTCAGGAAGGCCTTTAGTTAAGCTTCCTAATAACACTATTTAACTCATGTTGTGGTTTTACCTCCAGCCTCTGAAGTCGTTTTACACTGCTGGTTTTAAGTCCCATACGGAAGACTCAGCCTTTGGCAAGGTACAAACAAAATGATTACATGTACCTAACTGTAGCAGCCTGGAGCCATTAAGTTAGATGATGATGGGAGAGGACAGAGGGTGGAAGCCCAGGAAAAAAGGGGGGAGGGGAGAGGTTCAAAGGGCAAGAGATGATAGGGAGAGATGGGAGGGTAGGCAGTAGATGAAATAGCAGGAGGGGTGACGAATGGTCTTTGTGAGCATTCGCAAGCATGCCGAGCACTGCGATTTTTTTGCGAGCATGAGCAGAAATAAAAAATTTGCTTTGCGAGCTTGCGAGCAACCCAAAACTTTGGAGAGCATGAGCAAGCGAGCACTCGTTTAAATTTTGCGAGCAAATCGAGCAAAGGTAAAATTTTTGCGAGCAGTTAAAAATTTTAATGGACCATTCATCACCCCTAGCAGGGAATTATGCAAAAATACTTAACATTTCAATATTGAAAAGTTTGGGAAAAGGGCATGGGACACCCCTGCCCCCCCGCCTCTTTCCCCTGTGATAAGTTAAGTCTATACAAGGAATTTGTGATGCTCTGGAATTAAAATGACTTCACCATCCCTCCCCTCCACAAGAACAAGAAAGCAATAGTCTGTTGACAGGTTTTTGTAGACTTAAAAATATTTATAAAAAAGTGCTCCATAATCAAAATAATGGAAAAAGTCCCAAATTTTGTATTGTTACATGTGTAAGCATGTTTTCGGAGGGAGTTGGAGTTAACTAGTCTTGCCTAATTGACCAAAAAAATTGTGAAGAAATTTTCTAAACATTGGTTTTTGTTTTTTTCTTGTTTTTTGTTTTGTTTTGTCTTTTTTTGCAGACATTTTCTACACTTGATGAAAGGTTCTCGAGCATACCACAAACCCGTCGAGTTGGAACTATATTCATTGATTAAGTCTTTCCCTTAGTAATGTTGGTCAGCTTAAAAAAACAGAAAATACCAATTAAACCACATTATTAAGAAAGCGAAAAAAAGTAAGGATTCTTGTAAGTACTCCTAGGCCATCCATTTAGAAGTTATTAACACTTTGTATGTTAAAAAGGACAAAACTGTACCACAGGGAGGTGAACTCACTGCTCAGCAACTGCTCAGGCTGCATCTTTCATTTGTAATGAGTTGTCACAACTCAGGATTTCATCTGTGAAGCCAAAATTTAAAACCACTCTATGTAGTTTAGGGAGTAAAGCCCTTTACCAATTTGTGGAATTTGTTAAGTTATTTTATTTTTAAAGCAATTTTAATTGAATTTAATATTTTATCATTAAACAGGTAATTTTACTGAACATTAAAATAGCCGGTAAAAACATATTGAGTCGAGTGTATTATTCCTGGGCATTTTATGGCTGTTGTTACTGGGCCATTGTAGCTCAATCAGAAATAAAAACACAAACAGTAGTGATCAGCTTGATATTTTTATAAATGTGTACATTTTAAAAACAGCTTGAAGTTTTGTATGCTAGTAGAAAATGTTAGAACCCGCCAACTGAGGTTTCTGGGCCATGTACTCAGGATGCCTGATGATGAGCCATGCAAGGAGTACACACTGTATATTCCACCACATGGGAAGAGAAAACCAGGAAGGCAACGAACCCTGTTTCTCAGATACATTCAACACCTTTTGGGAGACACAGACAACATGATTGGCCCGGGCAAGTTGTCTGAATTGGCACAGGACTGTTGTGGCTGGAGGAAGCTCGTAGTCGCCTGCTCTGCAGCCTACCGATGATGATGATGATGATGATGATGATGATGATGCTAGTCAACACATATACATTTTCAAAAGTGATCAGTACATTGTTCACTTTTGTGTTAACTTTTTTTCATAAATGCAGCCTGTACAGGGATGTTTTTTTTATGCACGCTCAATGGACTTTGAAGAGAAAATAGAGGGTCTGTGAACAGGTTATCATAAACAACATCAGTAAAATTTATGTTGACTAGCATATGAAACGCTAAGTTGAGATAAAAATGAGCAAGTTGGCAATCTTCTTATTTTCCTATTTTGCATTTTAAGTTATGCAATAGGTGGCTCTAACAAAGGGTTAGATTTCTTAATGTCATCCTTAAATTATTGAGTGTCTTTTATGTTATTCAATTTATTTGATCAACTCAAAAGTTGATAAAACTAATTTCTGTCATTTCAGCCAAACAAAAAAATAAGTGCTGGCACTTAAGCCTGTAACAAAGCTGAAACCCACAGGGTTGAGAAATAAGTTCCTAGTCTGGGGCCCTCTTGGTTTTCAGTGCCCCCTTCCCTCCACCCAAAAAACCCCCTCACCCCTCCCCCAACTTTGTTGAAGATACACTGTTCCTATCTATTTTGTGAATAGCAAGGGCATTATATTTTCATTTGCTTCACATGTTACCACATCATTTGAATGCTAGACATGTCATCATCACAACAATCAACCTAGTTCCCATGCCTTTTTCCTCGCTTGGGCAATACACCACATTTCGTCTGTTTGTTTAGGAAAAACCTCAATTTTGACTAGGAAATCACCTTCCAGAGCCTCTCCAACCTCATTCTCAGGTTCTCTCTCCTACCCATCTCTCTCGCTCCATAGACCGGTCGGAGAGAACCCTTGGAACAAGGTTGGAGACTCCTATGTCTTTAAGGGCGACGGAGAAAGTCTTGAGGACACGCAAGGGGAGAAAACGAGAGGGAGCCCCCTCGCCCCCTTCGCGTGTTCCGCGCCACGCCTGGCCTGTGAATAAATTATGACCCGCACCAGTTACCCAGGCTAGAGCTGTTGTGCAAGATATAGCGTTGACTTTCGGACCATCAAATTTCTTGATCTTCCTTCATGAGTGTTATTAAGTGCATGAGGAGATTATAATCATTTCTATGCACGTCTTACGGCTCGTGGTTCAAGATTCATCTTGGGTCATGGGAACGAGTATGTTCCAAGACTCGACCCAATCCCTATCGCGTTCCCTTAGCAACATGGAGGAGCTCCTAAGTTCGACTGTTCATTTACTTGCTATGAAACGTAGTTTTTCCTGCACAGAAATAACTCAACAATGACAAGAAGATAGTTTTCTTTGGAGATTGTTTCCAGCTGTCGTCAAAGATGGCGATGGAGAAGCTTGCAGTAATCAAAGATACCCATAATAAGGGAATCACTGCGCTCTCCTACAACCCCATGAAACATGAGATTCTTGTGGGTTTTGAAGGTAAGTGAGAGTTTATTTAAGCTTTTTTAACCGTAGTTGTAAAATATTCACGAGTGATATTTCTACTAGTGTCAGCTGTTTTGGGGTCGCCCTCCAAATAAAAAGTAGATTGGATAGTATTACCGCTTACTTAGTATAGGAACTTTTATCCTATCAATAAAATTGCAGTTGGTAAATTTGGCGGGCTATTTCAAAGTAATGATTAATCCTTATTAAGCTTTCTCCAGATGGTGCCATGGAGAAGTCAGTAAAATGTTTTAATTGAGGGTCACAACAAAAACAATGAAGTAAAGCACTAGTCAATCACAACCACGACCTGCAAACCCCCGAGGAAAGTGAGGAGATTTACAAAAGTATCCTTGTGATCTAAAGGATTTACCCCAAGCCCTAGAGACTTTAAAAACGCTAACGTTTTTTCTTCCTTTTTTTTTGTAACTTAATACTGGCACCTTAATTGTATTTTTGATATATTAAGCACATGCAAATCCGCTGTGATGGGATACCCTTTGCAGATTATACGATTAGATTTAGAATTAGAACTAATAGCTTGTTGTAATTTCTTTTGCAGATGGAGTCATCAAAGTGTGGGATTATTCCACAGGTGAAGCAGGAAAACTACTCCGCTCGGTTCGGGAGCATGATGGATGGGTTACCAGCTTCCTGTTTTGGTTAGTCAACACTCCAGCTGGTCATCTAAGTCCAACTTGTTTGTTGTTCTCCTGAACATTTTTTAAATTACCAACAGATAAATGAAACTCACTAACAGTAAACTAGTGGATAAGTATTAGGGAAACCAATTGCGTTATCCACTGGATTTAATATCTGGTGTGTGCTTTTCTTTTGGTATTTAGTCTGCTGTAATTGCAGCTTTCTGAAGTAGAAACTCCAAATCGGGTAGGAACTTATTGATCAAACCCTTTTATTACAATAATTTTAAATAAAACTGTTTTGTTTTGTGATGTAATTAGTTTTCTTTTCCTGCCAACAGGGGAGATGTTAAACTTCTCTTTTCTGCTGCAAATGATGGAACTATTATTGCCTGGGGATCTGGTGGAGCGGTTTATGACAGGATTCCAGTAAGTTGTTAACTTGCTTATTCTCTGGATACATTAAGATATTGATGCTTGGGTACCTTAATATTGCACTGCATACTAATATTTGTTGTATAATATTAGATTGGGTCTCCTGTGTATTGCATGGCGTGGAATGCAAGAAGAAATCAAATAGTCGCAGCTGTGGGTTCAACTGTGCAGGTCTTTAATATGAGAGATCCAGGTGAGTTACATTTCATGCTATATTAGCATTTTTTATATTTGTTTTTTGGGTGCGTTGACTGGCCTTATTGGTAGCAACAGTTTTAGACATCCCTGAAAGTTCTTTTCTTACCGACAATCCTGGACAAAACTACTTGAGAAAATGTTTTCATTAATGCGCACTACCTAACGCAACAAAACTATTTCCAAATCAATGGCTTTGTGTAAAGAAAACCCCCTCCCCCAGTTCAGAGGTTCTTCCTATAAATGCTTAGGGAGCCGGCTTTCTTTTAAAGACCCAACAACACTGCTTCCAGGGGGACGGGGGGAGGGACGAATCAGTCGGCTACGAAGTTTCCAAAAAATGCCCCCCAAGTATGCAATTTTCTCTACAGTTTTGTCCAAGATTGTAGATCCAACAATCTCTCTCTATCAACGGAGAAGGGCAGTAATTGAGCTCTGGTCTTGTTAGATCGTTTTGAAGGTTGATTACATTGCATTCCATTACCAACTTGAGCTTTCATGAACCTTGCCTACAAAAGAGTAACTAAACAGCACATTAATTTTTTATATACAATAATGTTATTGTATTCCTGTGTTTTTTTAAATCATACACCTCACTCTGATAACAATACTCCACAGGTAACCCAATAAATAGACTGTTGAAGTCTATATATCCCCTTTACACATATCTCATGAGTTAACAGACAGCCCACATTTTTTGTACAGATAAACCTTTTTGTTTATAATAGGCTGTCACTGGTCCAGAATAATGGTGCCACTCTATGTAAATACATAAAGTCATTATTGCTATAAATATTACATCTTGTTGACCCTTATAAAAATATTTTCAGGCAGAGAAATTGGACATGTAATAGACACAAAAGGTAAGTATGTGAAGTTATAAGCCCTAATATCCAGATTCAAATTCTCCAAACTGATTTCAATACATTTTTTTTAAGAACGGGTAGAGAGAATTTGACAAAAAGTCATAGAATTCTTCCTTGGGTGATGACTGATCATTTGTGTATAATTTATACTGTTCAGAGGAATAAAAAAAAGTGTCAAATAGTGATGCTTGAAATTTTTGCAAGTTCAATGATGACATGGAATCATGAAAATGGTTGAACCAGTTAAGCAGGTCATGTCATGTCTGTCTTTAATACAAGTCAGTGCGCAGCAATTTGAGAGGTCTGGTTTTTTTCTTTTTTTCAGCTTTTATTTCCAAAGAGCACTCTGATATTGTTAAGTGTGTTGTTTGCTATGAATCAAGAGTCTATAGTGGAGGGTAAGAAATTTTGGTCATGATTGTCCACGCATATTGTCTAAAGCTGTTGTATGTTATTCTAGACTAGTTCTTTGCTGTCCATTACTATGGTGATGCATTTAATTTAAATACAATAATTATTACCCTTATTTCTCTGCAGGTATGATCGGAGGTTTATTGTGTACGATTCAACATTTTCCTACAAAGGAAACAAGAGCTTGTCAGTTGTAACAAAGTAAGTTTTTTGTTCATGTGATTTTTGTTCTCTATAGATAAAGTTCGATTATTTTTTATGGAACATTTTTACAAATTATACACATCTTTCTTGTTCACTTCTCAGAGTAAATAAGGCGCATGATGCTGGAATAATCTGCATGTATCTGGCACGAGACTCAGATAACAATACTTGGTTAGTATGCCCTATAATAAAACATTGTCTTTTTAGAAGTTCACCTAATTTTATTAGGTACGCCACAATTCATGCTCCTTATGATAGATGTCACAAAGTGTCCCCAAGCAATAATCCTCACCTTAGAAGGCAAGCAATTTTGACCACATGAAGTCATATGGAAATTTAGTAATGTTGAATATGAAGTACGTAAGGTCCACATATTCATGCATGCTGGGCATAAGAGAACTGTCTGTACAAGGTGTAGTTGCTGTTGAGGCAAACTATGGGAAACCAATTTGTTGCTTTGATTTTATCCAATAACGCTTACTTCATATATTTTTTTAGGGTTTTATCTGGTGCATTTGACAAAGTTGTTAAGGTGTGGTCCCAAGATGGACAAGTGATGCACAAGTTTGATGGATTCAGGTAAATTTGTAGCCTTTACCAGATACTCATACCATCTTCTTGGAATCATATATTTCAAAATGATGACGACATTATTATTTTTTTATATTTATGTTAATTGGCCCTCAATGCCTCATAATTTTCCAGTTAGAAATTCTTTTGAATTCTGAAGATGTGTTTGAGGCATCAAGGGCCAATAGGCTCTTTGCAGGTAGCCATTCACGTGGTACAAAACCGCCGTGCTGGTGAGCAAAAGTCGCACTGGGACAAGACAAACAAAGAAAATTACAGTTTAAAATTATGTATGTCTTTTGTTTGTCTTTTCCCAGTGCGACTTTTGCTCGCCAGCACGGCGGTTTTGTACCACGTGAATGGCTACCTGCAAAGAGCCTATTAACATTACAACAGCAGGCCATTAATGTGGCTACTAAAGTGAGATAGTTTACTTACCCTTAAGTATCAACATCTTTATGTTGTTTTTTGTTACAGCACTGCAGTCACTGGAGTGTGTTATGTAAGACTCATCAAGACAATTTGGGTAGCCGCTGGAACTGAAGAGGCTGCCATGTATGATCCAAAATCTGGAGAGAATGTGAGTGTCTTGTACATTAAATAATGTTTTTGCGGAGCAATACAATGCTATAGATTAGGTAATAATTAGTCAATACAATTAAGGTATGATGTACGAAGTGGTCACATTGGAGTGTTTACTTCTCCTATGCCAACTTAATTGAGTCTGGAAGTAAAATGGATGAACAAGTATTGTGTAAACCTAATGGATATACTACAATACATGTAATATTATTGATCCAGGCCAATCATAATTAACTATACAGCTATAATATTAATTTTGTGATACTAGAATAGTATTCTTTAAATATATTATTAAATAATAAAGAAATTTTAACTTCAAGGTGTATCTGTGGTTTTGCTTTTAGGTAACAGATTTTATTGGAACTTTTCAAGATGAAGAAAACAATGGGTGAGGAAACCTATTTTTTGTGTTGACATATTAATAAAATTATATGATCCATTTTTCAGTCAGATATTTGTTATTGATTTATTTCAGCTTATGTGTTCAAACATTCTTTATTTGTATCTCTCTCAGCTATGCAGAGGGCTCAGGGGAGATGAAAAAAAAGAAAGCACTTGGGGTTCAAATAATTGTTATTTTTCTTGAGGTACCTAGTGGGCACCTCTGCAAAGGAAAGACTATTAATTTTATATCCAGTGATTATTCTTTCTAGGTTCCCATTGGTAATGTTTCACTACATTTCTGACCTGGGGCATGTCATAGGTATGTTGTTGTTACATGTCCCCTTAAATACCTTAACCCCTTTAAGCCCCAGTATCCACATACAAATTCTCCAAACTGATCTCCATTCATTGCCTTAAAGAGTTAGTTTGGAGAATTTGTTCAAAGATCAAAGCATTTTCCCTTAGGTGATTTACTACCATAAAATTCTGAAAATAAGCCCCAGGGCTTATATTTTTCAAAGGCCTTTTTTGAGGGGCTTATATTGGGAAGGGCTTATCTACGGAGGGAAATTTGCATTTCAAAATTGATTGTGTTAGCCTTATAGTTGCAAGGAAATTTAACATTTTTGCTTTGTATTTGATGGCAATTTCCAAGTACAAGCGGCTGGGGTGCTTATATTAAATTTTGGAAGGACGATTTAACGGAGGGTTTTTTGCGTTACAAGTTTGGGGGGGCTTATATTTGGAGGGGCTTATTTCCGGAATTTTGTGGTATTTTATTTATTCTCATAAATGTTTCTATTAATAATGTACTGACATTGTTAGGAGTAAATTGATGTTGGTCAGATGACTTTGCCTTAATTGCATTTAGCCACATCTTAACTCTTTATAAAGTTAAAATCAGGGATGTCACTAAGATTTCAAGCTGCCAGGTATATACAACAAGTAGGCAGGGAGTAACACAGCTAGGGATTTCTTTTGGTTCTTTTTGTCTTCTATTTTCCTATGCAACTAGCTGGGGCCATGTTCAGAATACTCTGGGGTATTCCCTAGGGTCGCAGTCAGGGTCGCAGTCTGAGCATCTCTACCTACAACAGTTTAAGCCAAAGAACTGGAAAATTTTATGATTTGTTATTTTATTATTTTGCTTTGTGTCAGGTACAAATAGTAGGCGGCATCTGATCATGTGGAAATACAACTCATCTGGCTGCTTAACAACATTGAAAAACAAGTGTGCCATGGAGTCTCTTACTTACAGTAAGTTTTTAGCTCATACTGTTTTATTTTGCACTGCCTTGTAATGTGTTATAAACATTACCACAGAAAAGTATCAATCAGTAACTTTCATTTGAATGGTAACACTGTAAGATTTCATCCACACAGTGAAAAGCTAGAACCACCTTATGCAACATAATAAACAATAGCACAGGAAAGTACTGCTCAGTAACTTTCATTTGAATGGACACATCATAGGATTTCGCTCACAGATTCAAAAGTTAGAACCACCTTGTACAGCATAATAAACAGTACCACAGGAAAGTACTGCTCAGTAGCTTTTATTTGAATGGTTACACTTTAGGATTTCATTCACAGTCTCAAAAGTTAGAACCACCTTGTACAACATGGTTAGCAGCCCCACAGAAAAGTAGCTATCATTTGAAGTCGCACTTAAGGATTTTTCAGGACGTTCAAACTACAGTCTTTCCTGTTGTTTTTCCAGCTCGTAAAGTCCCTTTGTTGATCTTCAGTGGTGGAAGCGATGGCCATGTGTCAAAATGGGAAAGATTACAATCAAACAACTTCATGTACAGGTTACTAAAAATTATAGCAGTCTTACTTAAAATACCACTGACAACACAATAATTCGATTGTAAAAATTTTATTAAAAACAACTTTCAAGTTCATAGTGTTACTATAATTTATGGCTCTTGCATGAATTTCTGTTGGCCATAAATTGGAGAGACAGAAATGGGTTTTCGTGGGACTTTTTTTACTTCCACAGTTGATAGTTTAGGTGAATATATTATCTCAGTTTCTTATAGAGTAACGGCAGCCATATTGGTGTCCCAAACCATTCCTGTGGGAGTTGAACTCTTTTCTTATGCAAACACTTTCTTTTGTTCCAATGAATTTGCATAGATGCTGGCCACGTGAGTGAAAGCACTGTAAATTATTCATTTTGGATTTTCTATGCTTACTTGTAGCAAAGAGATGTTTTTGCAAAGCGAGGCCAAATCACGTCTGACCGCACAGCTAGCTGCAAAATGCGACTGGCGTGGGCCAAAGAGGATTCTGGGTAATGAGAACAGCCCCAAGCCAACCTTCCTGAATACTGTCAACCAGGTATAGAACACAACAGGAGAGCGTTACTTAGGACCTTGTTGCTCGCGGAAACTTGTATTTAAAACTTGTGTTCAATGGCGTTTACTCAAAATGTTTCAGCAAACTTTTCACCTTGTAGCAGAACAGATCCAGTCCCTTGTGATTGACTCAAAAGTCTCACGGCACATTTTTAACCAATCCAAATCAGTGGTGATTTGCTGACATGTGTTGTCCGGTGCTTACAACGAGCACTGATTGGTTTATTTAATTTGCAGTGCACATTGTGACTGGATAAAGAAATCTCCATGGTTGTGGTTTTTATTATATTTACAATTGAGTAGTCGTTCATTATTCCGGAAATAGCAAGCTTAGAAAATTGGGAGTATACTAGTTCTGCCATTTTCTGCCTTCCTGTTTTCATCTTTAGTTATCATCTGCCTCTGAACACACCAGCAACATTTCTCTGTTGAGGTCCATCTTTGTGGAGAACCTTGATTTACTTGTGGTCGCCTCAGAAGACAATAATATCTGTAAGTAATCGCAATAAAGACAAATTAACCTCTTCAGAACGTAGAGTTTATAAGCGTCGGGAAAATAAACGTTTATCGTCTATTTTTACAGTACACCTTGAAATCACAGAGATATGAACAGCTGTGTGAACTTTTGTACCTCTACTGGTTTTAGAGAAGGGTCAGGCATTGATGTTAGGAGGGTACATGTTCTCGCGCGTGCGTAAATTCACCCTTTTCCTGTCCCAGGTTGCCGCGCATGCTAAAACAGTACGATGATGCAAACAACAGCTTTCATTGAATGGTGCTGGATTCCCTCAGTTACCGTTAGTGCGCTTACGTGCAACGAGATTTTGTGGTTTTGATCCCTGGCCAGAGTCAGACCAATACTTGTGGTCTTAAAACAGTGTTGAAAAGAAGTTTTGCTTGGCTTCATGTGACATGAATGATCACATGATACGGGCGAGCCCGTCTCCAGAAGGCGGCGTAATTCCTCCATGCTCAACACATTGATGCTTAACTCAACCAACGTTTCGTTACTGTTAACGATTCAGATGTCTGGGGTTTTGATGAAGATGCTGTTAAAGTCCTGGAAAACATGAGACCGGCCGATGAAAATCTGATCTATAAATATGCAATCCTGCTTGGCGAGAAAGCCTTTAAACCAATCAAGAAGGACACCGAGGTAAAGTATCTGACTCTTTTGTTTTGTTCGAAAGTGACGCCAAAATGTCCAAAAACTTTCCCTCATTTCTATATATGGAGTATATACCATAGAAAATTGTTGTCGATTTGTTTTTATTTTTAACAAAAACATTGACAACATTTGCTACGTCCATTCCCGGTGAGGTTTCCTGGAAAATCCGGCAGGCTGAAGGAGAAAAACAAATCTGCACCATCACCACTTCATTTTCGTTTTCTTTGCTTTCATCATGGTCATAACTGATCAGCTCGCGAGAAATCTCTCAGTTGTAACATCACGCTTTTACTGAACACATACTTTATCTGTTTGAAACAATAAAGTGTAGAAAAGGAACTCTAGAATTCTCTAGTGCATAGTTGGTTTGGAATGTCGTTTCTTTGCTTTTAGGGTTCAAACGAACATGACTCAGTTACCAACCGAGTGGCAGGATTCATCTGTAAACACGTTTTTACCGAACACAGTAGCTGTGTTACAGGACTAGCTGTAGTGGGCAAAGAAGCTGGCTATAATACAACTTACTTGGTAAGATCACTGATCAATAGCTAATTTTTCCTTTTAGAAACACTATATTCTACCGTTTTCAATTCGTGAGATTTGAGGAAATGATTGTTAACGTTAAATTGTGTGGTTGTACTATCATCAATTCATACTTGATTATATTACAGACCCTTAGATTTAAGGACGAGAACGCGTATGAGTACACGATTTACTTAACGTTTTTGCGCGTGTTCTCCAAAAAAAGACACCCCAGAAAGCTTTATTTTTTTATTACTTTTTTTTTTCACCTATAAAGTTAGTACGAAATTATGAATATATGAAAATCATATGTGTGAACTGTGGAGTGAAGAATTATTTCAAGGAAGATCATCGCAGTTATATAAACAACTTATGCAGTTGCGAAAAGAAAGCCTGAGAACAATCAGGCTTCTACGGGATCCCGTACAAGAGTACAAGCCAAAGCCAATTTTTTCAGGCTTTCTTTTCGCAACTGCATAAGTTGCATATATAACTGCGATGATGTTCCTTCAAATAAAGTTAGTACGGTTATTTACACTGAAGGAGGTTAAGCTCTTAAGCCCTCTCCTGATCGCAAAATGATAAAACTTCTTACATTTGATAACCTGTTTTCGCCACTTCGACATTTTCGCTAAAACTCGTAGCCAGGTGATCTGTGACGTCATTGCGGGGGCCTGGGGAAAGAAATTTTAATGCAGTATCCCATAAACCAACGCGCGCACCAATTCAATTCAATTCAATCTGTTCCCATCAGCTTTGGTTTATGGGATACGGCATTAAAATTTCTTTCCCCAGGCCCCCGCAGTGACGTCACAGATCACCTGGAGAAGAATGACGACGGCTATCACGTTTTCCCGCCAAAATGACGCCGGCTCACGCTCGCGCAATACTTAGTATTGAGAGAATCTCGCACCCATGGTAATCCTCGTCGTCGAGTCTAAAGCTCTTTGTTATAAGAAAGTCTGAACACTAGAAAAATTCCCATTCCAGAAACTACAAGGAGAATGGATACAAGCTTTGGGCACAGCCATTTCTCGGATCGTTAAGGCGGTAAATAAGCGATACTTATGATTGGTTAATGTTTCCTTGAATTAGACTTCTGCTTGAATATAACTTGTATACTCTAACGATCCCAGAAAACACTGCGCCCAAAGCTTATACCCATTCTCCCTTTATAAAGTTTCTGCAGTGGGGACCTGGGGAATACTAGAGAAGCACAAGCCGCTAGTGCATCTTAAAAATTTCCATATTTTATGCATCTAAACACTACAGAAATTATTTAATTATTTTAATTATTTATTATTATTATTATTATTCAGCTTAGTGCTGGCTGGGACCGAAGAATCTTTTTGTGGGATTTAGAAAAAGCTTGGTAAGGCTTCGAATGTTATCTGCATTAACCTACCCTATCAACAAACGAACAGGCTACCCTATCAACAAACTTCCTCAACACATCTTATGTCACTCGTCTCGATTCGTCCGTAAACAGTTGGACGGATTTGGATCACAAACTGTTTTTCTCAGCTTCTCTTACAGCTGTGAAAAGTCCTTAAATTAAGAAGTTCTTGATAGGTCTCTATACATTTTAAAATGTTTCTGAATTTCTCCCAAAACAGGATAGGTAACTGTCGCAAAGTCGTATTAAATTTACGATCCTAACACCAGCCTATTATTTTGATCGACTGTTTAACCTGCATTCAGTGGTTGAGTAGCTATTGTGTATATGGAGTTTAGAGAAACCTCTGGTTTTAAAAACCTGTTTTTTGCAGTTGAATTTTACTCAGCCTGTTCCAGGCTCCAAGATAGTAATACGCAGAGACCTCAAAACTGTTGCGAAAAACGCGCGAAGAACCAGCCTGGCACGGGCTAAATTTAAATAGTTTTCATCAACATCTGAGATGTCATTCGAATAGCAATGAGTGCATAGTCTTGGGAAAAAAGTGTTATCTGAGTCAAGTAACATTTTTCTGTTTTTTATCGTGATAGTTTTCACGATACTTTTAGAAACACCGATCCAAGCGCCTTGGAAAGCGACGAACTCGCTTCAGATGGGATTATCATGGATTTGACCTACAGTCTTGAAAGGTCAGTTGTGTTCTTTTGCTGAACAAAGGAAACTTTACAAGATACGAGGTCGGGTGCAATAACGACTTTAGACTTTCTCACTAATTATGTCCTTATGATTCTCGTTCGTTGTCATCGCAGACTTACCAAGTTTATAGCGATAACAGTGACGTGAAAAGTGCTGGATGCCCTCGCATTTGGCTTGTAAACTCGCTCTTACACTGAATTTCGTGCTCTTAGTTGACTTCAGCGATAAAATTTATAGATGCCAAACTCTAATTGGTTCCTAGTATCCCCGCTTATCGACGTATATTATCTTAATCCTTATTGGTTCATCACCCTGCAACACACATACAAACATACGTACGCTCAGACCACTCACATGTGAACCTTTTAAAACAACGTCTGTACTTCCCTTTTTTGCACAGAAATGAGTTTGCATACGCTTCTTCAGACAAGCTGGTTTACATCAGACAGTTTTCAGAGCGAGGCGCAGAAATGACCTTGTCAGCGGTTTTACAGGGCCACGAGGCCGAGGTGACGCAGGTGAGTCCTCTGCACTGAGGAACTTAGCGGGGGGGGGGGGGGGGGAGAGGTGTCGACCACCCTCAGACTTTACTCATTACTGGGAGACGGGCAATCTACCCGTCCCCTAACAAAGCGTTAGCACTTACTTCTTACTTATGACAAAATGTTGGGTTAGGGGAGGGGTGGGTAGGTAGTTTAGAAGATCCCAGAATTTTCGATTGAGTGTCAAAGAGGTTTTTGAAACCACAGCCCCAGAAGATCTTTCGCCTGCCTTGAAGACTAAATCCATCCATCTTTTGATCAGCTTTGCATTGCTGATCCCGATCTACGCCAAGATGCGACTCATTTTCGCTGTTGTTTGTCCAAGTTGTTCTTGCAAGATTTAGTTTCTCAGTGGAAATAACGTCTTCCTTACTGAGCGCCAGGGGTCGAATATCAGAAACATTGACGACGGTGGAAGAGCAGAATCGCCATGAAAAAGGTGTATAGACTGATGTAGTGTATATGCAATAGTGTCCTCAGTAAGAAGAGAGAACCTCCTTCCCTCGGCTGATCATTTATTGACACGGATGCATAGGTGTTGGTCTTTTAAGTGTGTCCTTTTGATCAGCTTGAAGTTCTGTTTTGATCCTTTTTAGGTGCGATGGAATGCGGTGCTGACCAAGTGGATCACGGGTTCAGAGGATGGTACTATTCGTATTTGGGTATGTGATGATTTTATAACAGCAACAAATCGATATCTACCATTTAGTGAATCAATAAGCTGGCCATTTACTGGCATCACATGGCGTCATACAGCAGACTGAAAAGGCAGACTGTAAAACAGTCCTTATTTTTGCGTAGATCAAGAACACCAACTCGATCGAGACAAAGTCCTGGATCGAAGATGAAACTGGAGAGTGAGATTAAGGAGAGAAACTTTGTAAAAACCTTGATTGAAAAACCGATTTTGTGAAAGAAAATTGAATGTCTCTTTCTTTAAGTTGAAGTCTAGAAGAGACACTAAAAAAAAGCAATACTCACCATCCGAAAACAAAAAGTAACTAACGATGGTTTCTGCGACAAAATCCACGGTGGCCGGCAACCGTTTTTACTACTAGTAAGTAAGTAAGTAAGTAAAGACTTTATTTTATGAGGGTGAGCACGAAATAGCCGAGGCTAATAAACTTGTGGCCCTCTAAATAATAAATAAATAAATAAATAATAAAATAATAAATGAGTATACTAAGCTATAAAAAATACAAGGTAAAAAAACCAAAGAATACAAATACTATAGAATCTACTAAATGATTTAAAAGATAAAATATAGCATTTTAGTATAATTACATCGATGACTATCGAAAATAGAGCGCTGTGATTGGCTAGGAGCTTCGCACTATCCAGCGATAATCACCGCGCGGTGATTATAGCATTGAAGGCTAGCAGTTTTCAAAATGGCAGCCAGATTTTTTGATGTTTCGGGGTCGGAAATTGATCAATAATTTTATTTTCTCGAATAATTATCAATGTAATTATACTAAAACAATTAGTCGCCTCAGGCGACGTGAATATTGGCGAATAGTCACCTCGACTTCGTCTCGGTGACTATTCGCCGATATTCACGTCGCCTTCGGCGACTAATTGTTAAATAATCATCTCACAATTCATCAAGTAACTTAAATAGAAAAATGATCAAGATTCTGCTGCTGCTAACTTGTTTCCAATCCACTCACGACAGAGAGCAGACGGAGTGGCCTGTGATCTAGTTCTCAGTGCCCAAGGAGCAGTGTCGGCACTTTGCATCGACCAGGTGAACGGTTGCATTGTAGCAGGAGTGCAAGAAATTATTAGGTGAGAAGAGACGCCATACTTACGAGGCGTATAACGTGTTCTCAGATCACCGTGAAACCAATGTGGCCAATCAAAACATTTAACCAATCAGAATTCGAAGCTAGTACATGTAGCCAATGCTAAGCGTGAGAAAAGCGCGGGTTCAAGGAAGTCTCGATTGGTTACGTGTTTTATTCTGATTGGTGGAGAAATTGCCTTGAGATTATTCAGCCAGTCAAAATAGCCCAAACATTTGCGCAGTTCCCTCTTTTATGCATGCCTTTACAAATGTAGGCTGTTTACACTTTTTCATTTCCCGGATTTCAAGTAATCACCCTTTCGAAGTTGACTGTCGAAGTTAATAATCGCACAGGAAATAAGAATCTTTGAACAGTCTCTTGTTTCCGACTGGTCATTGTGAGATTGCACAGAGACAACCTCGTTTCCAAGGCTCTCGGTTACTCGTTCCTACAGGGACGAGTAGAAGGACCCTGGGAACAGTCGTGAAAATGGGTCGACTTTGTTCCCAATTGGCTTATTTGGTCGCGCCATCGCTTATTAGGTCGGTTACTACGAAGTTGCGCAGGAACCTGGTTCCAAATCCGTTCCCTAACAAAAGTCCCATGGAGAAATTCGGCACAACAAGGACCCAGTCCTTTGTGCAACCTTGAAGTTTTGACATATTGGTGGAAATTAACAGATGAGATGGCTGGATATAAGATTAATTTTTGTTGTTTTGTTTTTCTAATTCCCTCCCTTTTGTCTAGGTGTTTTGACTCTGTAGAGAGAAATGTCATTCACTGACTATGTTTTCGTTCCCTAGAGTATATGATCCAGAAAGCCGTAAAATCGTTCAGAAGAATCTTGGGCACAATGATTCCGTACGCTGCATTATTCACATTCCCGAGAGGAGTCAGGTATTACTATGAAATTATTCCTTTGTGTATTTATTGTTTTCTGCTTGGATTTGCGGGGGGAAGCTGGGCGAGCAAAACATTAGTACTCAACAGAAGAAGTAAGAGTGTCGGATAATGATTTCGATATCGGTAGCGGGTATCGAAAAAATCAGAAAAGAGTATCGTACGGTTAAAGTGTTCTTAGTGTTTGTTTTTAAGAGTATGAAAAATTGATCCATCCTGCCAGCAGAGTCTGCTTGCAGGGTAAAATTGATTTCAATTTTTTCAATATTTGGAGCGATTATCTTAAAAAATATATCGTGAGAGAGTATTATCTCGTGTAAACCCATCTAAGTTTTCTTTGTTTGTTTGTTTATTTACCGTAGTATGTTTCTGCTTCGTGGGATAAAACAGTTCGAATTTGGAACGCGTACAAGAAATGTAAGATAATAGCTGTTAATTTTTGTGCTTTATTGTTAATTATATTTTCTGAAAGTTAACTTACACGTGTATATTGTTCACAATTTCATTTCCTTCATTGTATTGTTAGCTCGCAAAAAACCTGCGAAAGAGACGACAGAATTTGCTGACACCTGATGTGGAAGTTTTTAAGATGGCTCAGTTATATATAAGAATGGCTAGAAACGTAACATTTACCTGCCTACAGTGGAGTTCTCTAATATTGGAAACCTATTTATATTATATTTCTTATACACAAAACTGTAAAATATGTAAATATTAATTTCAATGCTATTTTATTTTAACATCATGTTTGTATTATAATTTACCGAAGGAAACAAAAGCATGCAGTATAATCCTGTTGTATTCGTTGGGTTATGTGCCGCTGGGACCCTGGAACCCTTAGCCTATACCAGGGCTAGTTCAGCTACCAGAGCTAGTTCAGCTAAATTCTGCTACCCTACACTAGGCGTTCCTTCCCAACCCCCCCTCCCCACCACCACCTCTATCCTAGAGTAGCTGTTTTCCAGAAACTACTGAGAACACTAGCAAAGTCCAGCCAAAACAAAACCGATCTGATTTTTATATTTTTGAGTGGCAATTCCCTGTTTCCCTAGTCTAGACTAGAACCTTCAACCAATTGATCGATGTCGTGGAAAACCATCCCTATTCTAGTCCCAAACTCTGTTTTATATACCCTCTCCCAGAGTAAACTGCTTCGTCTCTTCACAGCGGCACATACCTATCTAGCCCATATATGGCAGTACCCCCCCACCCCACTCCCACTGGATAGTGGTTTTCTCCGGTAGATAACACTATCCAGCTTTTGAACAACCGTGACCTGAGGAGGAGCCGGTGAGATAAAGTTTTAGTTCTTCTGATGAATCAGTGGCTCACCCTCCTCGTGTCTTGCTCTCTTTAATCTGGTAGTAAGCCAGTATATCAGCTTGATTAAACACATCATCAAACGAACGAGCTGCAACATCAGTAACAAGGCAAGGGAAATAATAAGCGTTAATGGAATGACGCCGAGTAGAATCGCTTCGGCCCAAACACAGCGGTAAACATGTTGTTTTTGAAGACCTCGATACTCAGTTCCTGCGGAGTAATAAGATGCTACTCCGACATTTAATATTGCTATGACGACCAGTGTTGCCAAGGAAACCGTCTCGGCTAAGTTGGTCAAGTGCTTTGCAAAGGGCTTTGTGTGGAGGTGGTGTAAAAGGAATATAAGACACGGGATGGCAAGGCAGACAGACCGTAGGAAGGTTTGAGTCATGAACCAACCAATTAGGATTAAGATAAATCGCCGGCCAATCAGGATGCTTTCCCAGTAGATCTTGCCTGGTGTTTGGTCGTCTTGGTTTTGCTTGGAAAATGGTGCGCTTAGAACTTCAAGGATAGAGGCCTCTAAAGAACATTGGAGAGATGTTTCACGATCCTTTTTAAGATCAACAATGGACGACTTTGATTTCAGTTTTTGGGAGAAAAGCGGCGGCTTTAACGCTTTCTTTAGGTATACAACACTGGCACAAACCAGGTATGGAAGAAGAAAAACGCAAGCCAGTAGAAACTTCTTCGCTGAAATTTGTCGCCGATGCAGGCGCAAGGAGCCGTCATACAACATGAATATAAAGGGAAACAAAAACAGAATAATGACTGCTATAGTTGTCTTTTGCCACCATTGATAGCACGTGATTTCCGCGTTGTAGTACCATCGATGCACGTGCTGTATTTCTACACAGTACAGTAGCCTCATTGTGGTCCCTGTCACTGCTGAGTACCCTAGCAACACGCTCTCAAGGATCGCTGCCAGGTATGGACCTTCTAAGGGAAACACTGGAGTACGCTTGCATAGTTTGTTAAGCATGCTGTGCAGAAGGTAAATAAACAGTATTGCCAAGAAGATTGCCATGACGACAAACACTTGAGTCAGTGTTTTGGTCAGCGGCGTGAGACCTGCAAAAGGGCAGATATTCCAGTCGCTATGTGGGTATAGTTTAAAGTAAAAAAGACTTGTTATTGGAAATACGATCTTATCTGTTGATAATTCTCCCACACCATAGGATGGAACAGTCAACAGTCCTGCAACTTGATAAAAGTAAAAGAGAATTTTCAGGTAACCGTGGGAAGAAAAAGATGACGTTGTGATTGCTTTCTGCCCACTTTCCGATTTGTCGACGTCGTGGTAATCGTTTCGGTTGTTACTTGAGATGAACCATGTTAACATTTTCATTATCTTTTGAAAAACTGGAGGTTTACGGATAAGGTAAAACGCGAATAACATTGCGCAAATGAAAAATACGATCAGATACCAGAGATGAGTGCATTCGTCGACCCGAGCACAGTTAGTGTGGAATAACGCCTCGCTGAAATTCTCCTTACAACTGCCACAGAGAATCCCTGTCCGGTTGCCTTGACAACCAGACTTCTGATAGCTTTCATTGTGGTAAGGGCACTTTTAATTGACAGCTGGGCAGCAGTACCCATGTGGGCACAACTGAAAATGTACCGTGTCACCTATGGGGTACCCCCAGAAATTTGGCCTTGCCGCCACTTCCTTGGTACAGTTGCCTCCATTGGGACATGGTAGGCACTTTACGTTGTGCTCCATTTTCAGACCTCTGCTTGAGCCCCTTTTTATACTGTACGTGCTTATAGAGCAGGGCTTAGTAAGAATAGAGAACCATGTTACCCACGTGGTCTTCTTGTTGATGGTTTCCCAATGTGGAAAGTTATGGAATATCAGCTTGCTTCCTACCGGGGATTGGATTTTCACGGAATGATCCATAGAAACATTGTTTGCACCCTCAACAAAGATTAGACCTTCTCCGTCATAGCTGAGGGGATCAGAAATAAACGAGCTCTCAGTAACACTTATGCATGTTTCCAAAACTTGTTACCTTTAAGAAGCCATTATATGGCAGCTCTTCTGTTGTGTTGAAGATGTTAGACTTTTCCGACTGGTAAAAGTTCGTTTTGAAAATTGTTAATCTGGTCGAACGTAGCTGAACTGACAAATGAGATCCGTCGGCGCCTCCAAAGTTGTCAGTTTTAAAAGAACAGTTTTCAATTCGGACCACATCAGCGTTAACTATTGATAACGCGCTTTTTGCCACACCAGAATTTCCACGAAACAGGGTGTTGTTCATGGCTACTATTGCACCTAAACTGATCACACTGGTATCCAGGCAAAGGTCAGTCGTCCCAGAAATCTCTACCACCCCTGACTGGCAGAAATTGTCCTCGAAGGCACACCCTTGAAAACTCAAGAAATATGGCAATTTATTCATAGACACGTGAAAAATATTACTTTTGCCTCTGCAGTTGTTTCTTAGGATCGAGACGTTGGTTAGCTTAAAACTTGCGTTGCTCTTAATTCCTGCGTTGAGACTTATCATAAAGTTGTCATTGTCGTTTATCAAAGTATTCTCCAAGGATACGTCACCCGCGTGTTGAAAGAATACCCCTCCCCCAACGTTATGTTGAATGGTACAAGAATCGATCTTCAAGAACCCTCGGAACTGTACCAAAATGTTGTTTTGGGCGAGAAAACTGGCTTTGTTGTTAATAAACTTGGTGTTTTGTATTGTCACATGCGCTTGGGGTGACGTTAACAAAAGTAAATGCAAGGTCCCTGTCTCTACAGCGCCTGAATTCCTAATGAATTCACAGGTAAGGAATAAAATGTCTTGATAAAGTGTTCCCAACACCATAACGCATATAGCTCCAGCAACTTTGCGTTCGGCAGCATTTTCGATGAATCTAGTGTTTATCACTATGAGATCCTTCATGTAATCCACATAGAATGTCATGGCTCCAACCCCGCCAAGGCTAGATAAGTGATCCACACTGTAAATTTTATTTCCAGTGAAATTTGAATCGTGAATATTGATAGTGGCAGTTTTTAGATGGAAATCCATTGTTCCAACAGCCAACGCGCCGCCGGATGAACCAGAACCTTCGTTTCGAATAAAACGACATCTTTTGATGTCCAGCTTCAGCAAATTTAATTCAGTGAATGTGCATGCGCCACCGTTAACCCCCACATTGGAGAGAAAATGTGTCCTCGACATGAAAACGAGGGCTTCTCGTGTTAATCCTGTAACACTTAGGGCTCCTCCATCGCCATCCTCCATTCACTTTACCATTTTATTTTCGAAAAACGTACTCCTAGTAATTTCAAGTTGAACTGAGTTTCCATCACGAATGTTGATAGCTCTGCCAATGTTTTGCCTGAAGTGAATCTTCGTTAAGTTTATGACAGAAGTGCCTCTGATGTCAATCAAACTTTCTCTTGCACAGTTATTGTCAATACTCCCGAACTTCATCTGCATTATTATGAGTCCATTTCTTCCCGATCGAATTTCCATACATGCTTTTCCAGAACAGTTGTTTCTTAAGACACTGATATTCTTTAAGTTAACTTGAATTTGAGCAGACAAGCTTTGCGGTGAAATACTCAGGAGCGCGCTCTCTAAGCTGTTAGTACGGGACTTATTTTCAATGAAGAACGTATCTGTTATGTTCAAGTTCACCGAATCACCGCGAGTCTTGATGCCACTACCACTGATGTTGTAGAACGTGCACCCAGAAATATTAATATTTCCAGTGAAACCACGTGAAAAATTAAGAGAAAAAGCGTCATTAGAACTATTAACAAACATGACCTCTGACATCTTAAGAGAACAATGGACAAGATTCAGGGAGGTATTTCCGAAAGTGATTCCCTGCAAAAAGATACCGCCAGAAGAGCTGTTTCTGAAATCGCAAGAAAGTTGCAAGATTTTGTTTCTACAAGCAACAAAAGCTTGAGTTGTGTGGCTGGCAATCGAAATACCGGCTATGTGCTGTATGTGCATTCTTGTGTCGACATCGCAGGGGTATGGATCACGTGACGTTCCCGACCCGTCGATGTTGATGACGTCGCCTTCGTGCGCAAGCGTAGTTGCTTGGTAGATATATTTACAAGGGCGAGACTTTACTAGGCCACAACCGTCTTTAACAGTTCCATTGAGTCCAGATACGTACCACTGACTCGCAGAGACACCTAGTCAGATTAAACCAAAACAAAAGACCGATAAAGGCATTATTTTACCTTTTTAATATGTAGTAGTATACTGTATACCACAGTGCAACATCCCAGAGAGTCCACCTCTTATGTAAGGCCCGGGTAAGAGCTTGGAAGACATTCACAATATTTATAGTTACATCTTAAGCCCCCCTTCCCCTCCCCCCTTTGCGATATTTTGATCTCGGCTTGCTGGACCCTGCGGTTGTTGGAATCTGAAGTTTATTCGGGCGTACTTTCTTTTCAAGATAGTTTTTGTTCCAATTTTTCTGACAGTCCTGTCTTTTGCCTGACGTCTTATATGAGTTTGTCATACCACACTTAAATGTCTGTGAGGGGTGACGAATGGTCTTTGCGAGCATTCGCGAGCATGCCGAGCACTGCGATTTTTTTGCGAGCAGCGAGCAGTTTGGAGAGTACAATTCGCGAGCAGCAAGCTCTTATTATATTTTCCGCTTACAGCAATACATATGGAAATCCTCTTCTTTAGAATAAAACAGAGCGCGCCAAGTTCTTTGAAGCTAGTTTGAGTGACACCTTATCGAGATCTAACCAATTACAGTCGCGTTTGATGCAAAATGACGTCACACTTTCGCTTCACTTCATGACGCACGTGTTCGTACGGATCCGAAAGCAAGGTCACAAGAAAAACAACCATATATAGCCATGTATAGCTAGATTAGGTAATTTATTATTTATCGTTGTCATTTATCGCGTGCATTTCCACTGAACTTCGTAGCCATATTTATAGGAATTAAGCACCATACAGAATTACATTTACTTTCACTCAAAGAAGGATTTACTCGAGCAATGCTGACAAGAAAGCGAGCTTGCGAGGAACTGCAAAAATTTGGGGAGCACGAACAAGCGAGCACTCGTTTAAATTTTGCGAGCAGTTAAAAATTTTAATGACTCGGCGCGTATTTCGGGAAGGCTTTTTTACTTCCGGTGCAGCGTTTCCCACTCCTCCCAAACGTACTTTTTTAAAATATAAAAAAATAAAAACAAATACAAATCTCTCAGTCTCCCCAGACCCCTCCCCCCAGGCCCCTCTCCCCCCGTCTAAAAAAAGAGGAATACAAAAAAACAAACAAACAAAAGAAAAAATTGAAAAAAAATTGTGGTTTCTGTTATGGCGTAGCGTAATGGTGCTTCTCCCGTTTTCTACGAGCCTGCAGGATGATTTGTTTAAAGATATGTTTTCTGTCTTATTCTTTTGTTTACTTCTAATCGCCTTGGAGTAAGGATCAGTTGCAGTTTTATGACTGATTTCACCTGCTGCGGTACGTATTGCGCTCTTTGCAAATTTGCGACCTCTTTAACGCCGCTTGGCCTCTTCAAGCATTTATCCCTTTTAAACGTGGCTTATCAAAGTACATAGACATAAGTAATCAGTCTACAAATGAGATATACCCACCAAAAAGCCAAATTAAAAACCAAAAGAACAGCCGCACATCCATTAGTAACCGATCGAGTTAACGAACTCCGTCCAAATAACATTGTCGATAATTGTTGTTTTTTATTTCTGGAAACGACCCACGCCGGAACTAGCCAGTTTAACATGAATGTTTCCCGATATAACAGGTAACTGATGCCCGTTTTCCGGGGAAAACCCCGGCACGAGGACGGACCGGAGGTAGATCACATGACCGTAGATTCAGACCTCGCCCGTAAATTCTTCAACCGTAAAATCATGCGCGAAATAATAAAGATATAAGCCATATACTGAAACTATTTTTATGGCTTTTAAGTGTTATATCACTTACCAAGTATGATACTAAATGGGGTTCTAAAAGAAAGTTAGAAAATCCGGTTGGTACAAACCCATCGTGCAAACCGGAAAAAGGACCGGAAGCCGGGTTCAGATAATGTGGGTCATTTTTCATATTAGCTTATATACGTGAAAAACAAAGGATACTCAGAAGGCGTGGTTGCTAAACGTTCTGTTCAGAGTTGCAACTTGCAAGGAAGTACAATTCAGCTGTTTAAAGGCTCTGTGATGAGAAAATTTAAATGTTAAAGGGTAATTCTTGCAAGCTATGCATCCCTCTTTGGCGCCTCATCTTCATGGCGACTGCCTTGAAATTATACAGCAACTGCATCGCTGTCACGAACAGGTTAGTTGTTAAACGTGTTGTGCTGTAAACACGTGCCTGCTTGGCCATGTTCTGTATACAAATTTTTTTTTCGCCTTTCTTTACAGCATCCTGTTGGGAAATTCCTAGGCGAGTGCAATGACATCAAAAGAGCATTGAATAGGTGTTTAAAAGAGGAGGTATTTAAGTCTTTTTTATCTGATACTCATTTCGCCTTATTAGTTGAGGGGAGATGTGTTATGTAATACTAACTGTGAGTGAGGACGAAATTCTCTGGTTTTGCCATATGGTAATATTTGTAGTAGAATTTTTATAAAAAGAGGTTTTAAAATTTTGATTTTGAGCATTATCAGGGGTGTGAATGATAAATAATATGTTTATAAAAATTAATAATGATGAATAAATTGAGTGGTTGTTCATCCATCTCAGCCCTTACTGAATTAAGTAACAAAGTGTGACATAACAGAAATGAGAAATTGTGAAATTATGGGATTTGTTGTCATCCTCTAAATGCTTCTATACCAAAAATCAGTGTGTTTGCACCAATTATTGATGTTGAGATACAAGCATCCTTATGCAGTAGTCCAGTACCACACATGAACCTCTAATTTCAGTGGTCAACTAAGACAATATTGCCTTTTGTTTGTTGGGTTAGGGACATTGTTAAGTCACCATTTCTATTGTTTTCTCAGCCAATTGTGTGAGCCGTTCAGTGAGGTGCTGCTTGACCCTCCTTATGTTCTGACAACTGCATGCAAATCCTTTAAAAGCCAATTTTAGAGGATTTGTATGGAGTCTTAAATAACTATCTCTGTTCATGTATTCGGTATAAGCAGCAGGTCTGAGAGTAAATCCTCACCAAATTCTTATATATAAAAGTAAAGGGAGAGTGGCTGCAGTATACTGGCCCAACTACCAATCACATGTTCCATCTCTGATCACAATAATCATTGACTCCTTAATTAGCCTGGGTAGTAAGCATTTCCACGGAAGTTATTGCACATCTGCAAGAGTTTTCACAATAACTTAATTAGATGAGTAATAAATACGGCCAAAATGGTTGCCACACAGGCTACTTGTCAATTCTGATCCACACTTTATTGTAATAATAATTAATATTGTTATGTTAACTTTATACCTGACTATATCCCCTGGGGTGACAGGCAAGGCTGCATGTTATAATCATAATGCTAAGAACATGATGTCTCCAAAGGAGACAAGGTCTCACTCATGCAACATTTATGGATCTTTAAATATTGTTCTCTTTTTTATTACAGGATTTAAGAAAAAGAAGAAAAAACCAAGAGGATGCAAAAAGAAGGAGAAAGACATTACAAGATTTGTGTTCAGAAAAACAGGAATAAGCACTAGGATTTGTCAACAGAGTTAAACATCAGAGATGCCTCATTCATTTACAATTCAAGTAAGATAAGAGATGTTGGCATTCAGATGATAACCTATATTTAAAAATTACCTTCTGAAGCATTCAGCTCTTTCTAGATGGCATATTTGATTGTCAAAGTACTCTCTTTGACATTTTTATGACAATTTTTGTCAACAGTACAAATAACAGCAGAACATTCTGAGTACCTTTAAAGTCATGTCAAAGGGATTACTATCAGACTGCTGGAATCTTAGCATGTTTTGCACTGCTAAAATGGGTAAATTGTGACGAACATTGTCATTAATCATACGGTAACTAGTACGAGTCAGTCAATTAAAAATGAACAATTTTTGTTACCTGAAATTGGATTTCTTTTTGTGAATACTTAGTATGAAAATGGTAACTAGTATGAAAGTCTAAAATGTTACATTTACATTATTACCATTGTTTTAAATACTGTACTTAAAATTTGAAGCATGTCATTTTTATAGTCCATTAATTTCAACAGATTTACTTATACAGATACATGCTCAGAAGAAACCCCATTCCAACAATTTTGGGTAACAATTAAAAATGAATTAATAATAATTATTATTATTATTGCTGGTCAGCAACAAATGCCAAAAATATTTGGTAAAAAAATAGTTTTATTGGATCCTAGTAATGCTAGTTGTTGGATGTTCAGCAATGTTCTTGCACTGTGTAATGAGCAATTCCTGTGGTAGCAATATTGAACATGTCACTTAAATAATATCACAACATTGTTGCCTAATTTTTCTTGCAAATGACAGCAACTGTAATCTTCAATCATAGGGATCCCGAATGCTCTGAAACTATAAAATCCGGGGAGTATAACATGTTTCTTTTGTGAAGAGCTTGCGTCACCAGCAGGGGTCATCTAGCATTGCTGGAACACAGCCCTGCTGTTGTTGTGTGATGCACTCAGCTTAATATGGCTGACAGTTATAATATCTTGCAGTCCAGCGATCCTCACTGCAAAAAATAAATGTAAATTGAATGTTATTGATCATTAATTCTTAATGATGCTGCAGTCCATTGATGCAAAATTGATTTTGACAAAGAAAAAGAATAACACTTCAATACCTTGATATACTGGGTACCTTCTTTGAGGTTTAATCTACTGAAAATATTATTGTAGTCTCTACGATAACTAAGGAGCCTAAGAGAAGCAATCAGTCTACAGCAACAAGCAGAATTTAACTGAATTCACTTTGCAAGTTTATACCCAGAGTTCTTTTAATTTGTTAACATGTTTCTAGCATTCATTTCAACATGTTAACTCAAACCAAGTAAAAATTCTTCCACAATGAAGGGTTTGCAAAACATTAGTTAGGCTTTTGTGTTGTTTTCTTTACAAGTAGCCCATGGTAGAGCAAAGTTTCAT
The DNA here is from genome assembly GCA_038088405.1 of Porites divaricata. Lineage (NCBI taxonomy): Eukaryota > Metazoa > Cnidaria > Anthozoa > Scleractinia > Poritidae > Porites > Porites divaricata. The sequence goes on from JBBMOI010000017.1 coordinate 996,017, forward strand.
GGCTTGTCAAGAAAAATAACAGACTGAATACAGTTTGGGCTAGCTTCTTGGAGCCCCACCAGAGGCTAGTAAACTGAGTTAGTTTCTTGCTCTTTGGGCAGCCAAGCTGATTTGATTTTCTTTTGTGTGTCTCACGTTGTGCAAACATAGTACAGCAATGGGGAGACATGTGAACTCTGTCAGTCTGAATCATAGTATTGAGGCAGCCTATAAACTCAGCATTTATACTCTGGGTTCTTGCATCCTGCCATGTTGTGTCACTTTAAAGGGTTGTTGTTGTTTTTTGTCTATTATGCTTGAATACTATCTACATTTTTTTAATGCTTATGAATAAAACATGAGATACATCTGGGTTTCAAAATGGAGAAAACTGGGGAAAACCTGAAATACTTAGCAAAACTTTCACCCCACCCATACTGGGTCACATCTTAATACGGGATACTGATAATGAGATCTATGGGGCGTCCCCACCTCCCCCTCCCCCCCTCCCCCCTCCCCTCCCCCCTCCTCTTTATTGGGATATGTAACATGAGCGCTTTAAAGACTCGTTGAAGTAAGGAACTAAAATAATATTCATTATAAGCATACACTGTACGACGGCAATTTGATCGGATACTTGAATGACTCACAGTCAATCAGTTGATGCCAACCGTGTTAGAACTAACTGCGTTGTCCTTATCAGCAGCATAGAATAATTTCTTTTACCATGAATAAGTTCGTCAAAGGATTCTTGTCTTTGTTGGTAAATGGAGCGAGTTTTACTCTGCATATAGTGCTGCTACCAGGGATTGGCGCCGACAAAAGTGGTGCGTGCTGTAACATTTTTTATTTATTTACAATCATTGACTTGAAGTCCTAGGAATGCGAGAAATGATGTGTTTTCATGTGTAAGACGGAAATTTTTTGTCCGATTAGAAAAAGAACACAATTTACAAACATTTATTTCTTGTTTTCTCTACTGTATTTTTGTTCACCTATAAACCTAACGACTTGATAATGGTAATCTTATTTTGGTTTGACCTTTTTTAAAAGCTTTAGACTCTCGTTGTTATTCTATTTTAATTATCAAAACGTCCATCCGGGGAAGTAACCGCTTTTTAAAAAACGTTGCGTGTTTTTTCACACTTTTTACCTAATAAATGTCAGGAAAAAGAAATGAATGGAAAACTTCATTCATGTTCGGTGCAGAATAGATTTTTGTAACGTCTTTGAAACAAAATATGGTCCGTTTGCAAAAGTAATTATACTTTTCCGGAAGATTTGTCCAGCTTTTTTGGGTGCTTTTTTCTCTGTCCTGAAACAGCAGCGAAAAGAATAGAACCGTTATGAGTGAAACTCGAGAACTCAATACTTAAGTCGATTCATGGAGTTAAGTGCTACGTCTTCTCTTTGGAACACATAATAGACTGACACCTTGATGTAGCCACGATAGTTCTGTATTTGTTTTTTAAGTCAACTGTTACTTCAACTCGTGCGACAAACTAAAATAATCAATCTAGTCCTTCAAGCTCTTTTGACCGCAAAATGCCAAAGTATAGAGCTTATCAAAAGCAGATCGAATTTTAAGGCGAAATGTCGCTTTTGCTCTTTTTGCGCGTAGGCGTGTACTGAATTGAAGTTAGGTCCAGGCCCTCATATCTATTCCGGAAGGGTTTTCTTTGTTACCTGGATCAAAGAACACCAGTCCCCTGATACTTCTGCCATTTTTGAGCGATATGAGGCCACCGGTCACAACATCAGCCCACACAATGTAAAAGTTCTAGCTGACAAAACAGCATCATCAAGCGTAGAGTCAAGGAAGCCGTTACTATTAAATAAAGACCCCCCCCCCCCCCCCAACCCCCACCCATGAGTGGGGATGAGGGACTGGACCTACCAGCAATTTACAATCCTCTCTTGGGGATTCTGTTACGCAACGTGTCACCTCCCTACGCTGATGAAGTCTGAGCGATTCGAACGAGATATTTGTTTCACTTCTTACTTTTTCGCTTTGAGTTTAGAATTTTCTGCACTAAATGATAATAACAATAATAATAATGATCATTGTTTTCGCTGAAATGCCTAAAAACGATGGTACTTACATTTAAACAATGATACAATTAAAATACTTGTAACAATTTGGATATCTCGTGAGGAACAAGTACTTGCCTAAACTTAATATTTTAAAATTTTGCGTGATTTTACAAAAATACCATTGTCCTGAAAACGCCCCGGTGCTCGTACACATCAGCCATTCTCGTCATTAGAGCCACCCCCCTCGGTTGGCCTTCGAAGACCACTTCAAAAAACTGACGGGCCCTAAGTACGAGTGGTACACATACGAACATGGCTACGCTTGCGCAGTGAACTCGCTAGAACCCATTTCGCTCATATTTTCCATAGGCGCGGTCAAGGCGGTACCCACCGCCCCACTCACCAACACATCCAAAATTTGCCAAACCACAGACAACGATGACGATGATTTTGTGCATGGAATCATCGGTGGAGCCATCGTTCTTGGAATGATTTTGATGATTTACACATGTCACTCATGCTACCTCCGCTTTTGCCGTGACCGACAGGATAACGCATGCGCAATTCTTAACTTGCCAAATATGGTGCAGTTACCGTCCCAGTTTCCCATTGGTTCTACGTATCCTCACAAAGACGATGGTATTACTTTAGTAAACCAAGACTAAACCACATTATTTTCAGATAGGGGAATGCAGTAAGAAAAGAGGAGAAAGTCTTTTTTGCGGCCACAGGTTTGCTGGGCCTCCAATGTCGTCAAACGTTCGAGAAGTTTTTTGTTTGTTTGATTTTTCTGTTTGTTTCTCTGTTTTACTAGGATTTAATTTACCGATGATTAGAAACATGGGCCAGGGTGTACAAAATAATATTTCATTAACGTAACAACCTGCTCATTGTTCTCAAAATATCGAGCTTCTTTCCTTTAAAAATGCTGTGGACCCGAGTAAAATTATGCATAACTATGAAAAATCATCACAATTTGAATTTGTAGACTATTTATTGTGACCTTTGGTCATCTCTGCTAACATAGTCAGATGCACAGGGTAAGTGAAGGGTGGAGTGGGTGGGTACAGCATGCTCCAGAAGGGCGTTGAGTGGAGACTGGTGTAGAAGGATAGGAGTACTAGGTACTTTTGGAGATTTCTTACTATTACAAAGAGATAAGTGAAGGGTGGAGTGGGTGGGTACAGCGTGCTCTAGAAGAGCGTTGAGTGGGAGACTGGTGTAGAAGGAAAGGAGTACTACTTTTGGAGATTTTTGAAATGGTTTTCCAAGCTTTGTAATAGTAAGAAATCTCCAAAAGTAGTACTCCTTTGCTTCTACACCAGTCTCCCACACAACGCTCTTCTGGAGCACGTGTGCCCCACCCACTCCACCCTTCACTTATCTTTTTGTAATAGTAAAAAAATCTCCAAAAGTAGTGCTCCTTTGCTTCTACTGGGGCACAGCGTGCTCCAGAAGAGCGTTGTGTGGGAGACTGGTGTAGAGGCAAAGGAGTACTACTTTTGGAGATTTCTTACTATTACAAAGCTTGGAAAACTATTTCAGTCATTTCAGGGAATGCTCAAAGTACTCCTTACGATTCATTTTCTTAGCACTTGGAAGAGATGATGCCGCGTAAGACAATTAAGGTGACTAATCAAATTTTACAAGGCGTTCTCACTTAAAAGCCACTAAACCGTCTTGATACTATTCCCCCTAAGGTAATTCAATGACAAGGGGAAAAAGGGTAACAATACCAGACCCTTTAAAGACAGTACAAATCGCACGGCAGAACTACAGCTCTTCTCAGTCAAAAACGTTTATTAAATACTATTTACAATAATACATACACATTTTACATTTTTGGGAATTTTTGTACGCTGTAGTATTGTCGCTTATAAACTTGCGTTAGATTCATCTAACGCAAAAAAAATTGCCAAATTGTACTGAAGAATTAAAGATTTTTTTAGTCAAAAAGTGATAAATGCAAATTTCAAAGAGACCTGAAGCACAAATTAGGCTTAAATTGTAAAATTTATACTATTTTACAAAATAGGAAATTAGTTCCCGCTTATTAGCTGGGCCGAGTATCAGATTTAGTCGAAGGATTTCGTTTGTGTTGAACTTCTGAACCTCCTCTCTGCATACCAAGCCGTGGAGAAGATAGTATTCCGAGCGGACAAGGAAATCCTGGAATTGCTGGCAGGTGCGTGACTGAAGACATAGGACCACCAAGATGCGGATCACGTGGACTTGCACTTTGCGGCCGCGGTGCCTGCAGTGGGGTTCTCGTGCGGTGTCTGGGAGGTACTGGCAGGTGCTTGACTGAAGACATAGGACCACCAAGATGCGGATCACGTGGACTTGCACTTTGCGGCCGCGGTGCCTGCAGTAAGGCTCTCGTGCGGTGTCTGGGAGTTACTGGCAGGTGCTTGACTGAAGACATAGGACCACCAAGATGCGGATCACGTGGACTTGCACTTTGCGGCCGCGGTGCCTGCAGTGGGGCTCTCGTGCGGTGTCTGGGAGGTACTGGCAGGTGCTTGACTGAAGACATAGGACCACCAAGATGCGGATCACGTGGACTTGCACTTTGCGGCCGCGGTGCCTGCAGTGGGGCTCTCGTGCGGTGTCTGGGAGTTACTGGCAGGTGCTTGACTAAAGACATAGGACCACCAAGATGCGGATCACGTGGACTTGCACTTTGCGGCCGCGGTGCCTGCAGTGGGGCTCTCGTGCGGTGTCTGGGAGTTACTGGCGGGGGCTTGACTGAAGACATAGGACCACCAAGATGCGGATCACGTGGACTTGCACTTTGCGGCCGCGGTGCCTGCAGTGGGGCTCTCGTGCGGTGTCTGGGAGTTACTGGCAGGTGCTTGACTGAAGACATAGGACCACCAAGATGCGGATCACGTGGACTTGCACTTTGCGGCCGCGGTGCCTGCAGTGGGGCTCTCGTGCGGTGTCTGGGAGTTACTGGCGGGGGCTTGACTGAAGACATAGGACCACCAAGATGCGGATCACGTGGACTTGCACTTTGCGGCTGCGATGCCTGCAGTGGAGCTCTCGTGCGGTTTCCAGCAGAATGGAGAGGTACTGGAACTGGTCCTGCGGTTCCAGGATTGTGTGACGGCACGTCCTGAGCACTGGGGCGAGTGTCCCTCTGAAAAAGGGACCAAAGACAGAATATTCCAAATCAGTACGGAACCAAACTAAACGTGTGATCTCCTGCTAACAGTTATTTGACAGTATTAAGATCACTCAGCTAAGTGTATAATCTGGGAAATAATCAGCTGAACCTAACTCTCTCTAAGATGGATACCAACTCCATTCAATTGTCCGTTTCAGCGTAGTGTCCATCTTACTAGTATATAGAGTTTCGTTTCAGTAGAATGATTGGAAAACTGCAAAGAAGAGACCAGCACCCGGTGTGTCGGTTGAGCAAAAAAAAAAAACTTTTTTACAAAGACAGAACCTCAGTCGCTGAACCAGTCTACTGTTCACCGGTCAGTTCCCAGCCTCAAGCCCCATGTTTGCTTAAAATACGTAACAAGGTTCTACTCAGTACAGCGGGAACGTTGACATTTTCATGTCAGAAAATATCACAAAGGTCTCGTCAGCGACTTTTTCAAAGTGTACTTAAAAACGATTCAAACAACTTCCCGAAAGTTGATAAACGTAAGTAAATTTCAGGTCGTTTGCTAAACCAGAGATACTTCGGAAACGGATTATTCGAGCAGTAAATACCAAAGTCAGGAAATGTTATACTCGATTTTCTTTCGCAAATGTTGATGACCAACCTGTTGCTTTTGCGGCTGTGATTCATTTGATGAGGGAGAAAAGAGACTGGGGAACCTCCTTTTCCAATAGTCTTTTGATGGCCATATATGATCTGGCCTGGCGTTCCCGTAATCATCCCACGAAAAATCACAAAATAACAATTAACACAATTCCCCTTTGAAAGCATCGTTTAAAAAATCGAAAGTGCACTCATCTTAAACCCTTTGTTTAAGTGGTGTGAAATTTAAGGGTAAAAATAACCCTACTACGTGAAGGCGGCGAGAATGCTCATCGGACAATTAGAATTTTACCCTTACATGTAGCGGACCTCTTAGGAAACAAAAGGTCATGGTTTGTGATTTGTGATTAGTGGATTTCGATCCGTTTAGTGTATTTCCAGGTTCGTTGCTTTTAAAATTCAGAGTTCGGTCGCGTGTTTTTGAAAAGCGGAGTAAGCTCTACCTTAGGTCTAAGTCTTGCCAAGTTTAGATTGTTCGTATAAAGCTTCCAAATCCAGAGGAAACACGGATATGGGAGAGTAAAAACGAATCGGTACGTTCCCGCCAACATTTACTTCGTTATTGCCACCTTTATTTGACAAACACAGTGGATGCTACGGTTTGATTGACATCGCAGAAAAACCCAAAATCCTAAACGTTTTTGACAACGTAGGTCGCGTGTTATCCGAAACAGCTTTAAAACTATGCCTTTGAAAGGACTGATCGTTATCCGGCCTCATTACCTCTTTAAGGGACAAGCGTTCCAACTGGGGCAAATCTTGAACCCTGTCAGTCTGTGGCCACATCTCCTATGGAGTAAACAAAGAGAAACATACGGTTCATCTCGCAGAAAAGTCAGTTCAAAACTTTTATACCCTGGTTAATACTGCAAAATACCCTTTTTAAAAAGATTTGGCCAAGTGAAACATGTCAGTCAAACTGACCCCCCTCGACCAACCCCGTTTTATCTTTTATTTCTTAATAATTTCATCTTAATAGTTTCAGCTTTGTTTGTTAATAATCTCACCCAACTTGCTTCCAAATAATCAATGGCATTTTTGTTTTTTTATTCTTCATGATTACGGGTGTTAATGTCCTCGAGGTGTCTTACATCGTTAGAGCCCAGCGAAGGTGAATGAAGCTCCTATCAACAGGTTTGAGGCGTCTGATCCACACAGGCATCCTAGTGATGATGAATACTGAACAAAGTCCTCAAAACCTTCCGACCACGAAAATAAAGGTACCAACGTGAGCTCTGACACTCTTGGGGCTAGCAATGCTCAATAACATTCCTATCAACAACTTTTTGTTATGGAGTAAACGACTGATCCACAAAGTCGTTCTCAATAATCCTTAACACTGTTTCAAACTAATATACAAGAACAGCAATATGAATCCGGCTCATCGCTCTTTTCCGGCATCATTACCTCATCAATGGGCTCGTCCTGTGTGACTGTAGAAGGGCCAGGCCCACTGATGAGATACGAATCAGTAGCCAAGGATCCTCCAGGTGTAAAGATGGTGGATGGGGCACTGTAACCGTGGCTTGATCCATGCGCTGTAGGAAGAGACGCTAACATCGGATCAACTGTTGAGGAAAAAAGGTAGAAATTAGCATCCCACGAAGAGGAATGGGCGGCCCTGCTAACATTGGATCAGCTAAAGGAAGAAATAAGGATCCCACGTCACATGATGGTATAAAGGAAACCACCGTTTTCAGACTGATAGACTTCTAGATCATTTATCCTTTTTTAATGTTATGCCCCCTCGTTTTACTAGGTAAGTTTAAATAATCATTAGTGCCAAAAAAGCTCACTCTACTGAGGTAACACCGGAAAATGTCTTCATCAGAACAGGAGAAAGAGGATCTTTCCCTTTTAACCTTCCTCAGTGACTGTTCTAACTATTAACTTGCATGATTTTCGTTTCTGTACGTGGCAGCAAGGCCTGGTCTGTTAAATACTCATGCCGGGTAGTACTGCGTAGAGCACCTTTTTGGTCTATAAACACACTAATGACTTACGGTCCCTGGGTCTCCGAGGATGCAAAATTACGGACAGGATGTGACAACAGCAACTTGTCGCACGTCTACACCGCAATTATTAAAAAAGAAGGAAATCTCACAAAAGGAAACTGACGTCTGACCGCAACGAACTTATGTACTACTTCTTATTAGTGCTCAGGGCGTTAATCGCCAATAGGTTTTGTTACATCTGTGATTAGCAAGGAAAGGAACTGTGGGGGAAGGGGGCAGGGTGACAAGAAACCTTACCAGTAGGATCAGGAGGCGCTGGAAATGTTCCCACGGTGTCTTGTTCGTCAGCGAAAAATGGTGAGTCGTGAATACTGAGGTGAGTCTCTGCCGGAATCTGTGCGAGTGGTAAAAGAAAACAAGTGTTAATGAGCCTGCTCCAGGCTTTCAAATATAACAATGGAGAGCGGCACTTTCCAATATCTGAACGCTTGGAACAGGTTAAGAGTTAAAGAGCCAATAAGATGATTGAGAAAAAGAAACTCTTCTGTTAGTAATGAAAACAAAACTTTTCAAAGACAGAACCTCAGTCTACTGTTGACTAGTTTGACGTAAGCCTCACGCTCGATGCTCGCTTAGAATGCGTAAAACGCTCTACAGCGACAACGATAAAAATTTGCAAATCAATAAACATCACAAGCATCCCCATTTTCTACCAAAATCCGGCTTGTATAAACTTCACGTACGAAAATCAGCAAGTTTTTCGAAAGTGCACGATTATATTCATTTTGCTAATGGAGTCGAACTCGAGAATGCCTTGAAACGGTCGACACGTCGTTTATTTTAGCCTTAACTTTAAGAGTAGAAATCTTATTACCTACCTGGCCCTTGTTGTCGTCTGATTCATATGATGACATTTCTTCAGCTGTTTCTTCTTCAGACTGGATGATTTCTTCCTCATCCTGCCAAAAATCACACACTTAACACTATACACCATCCATTTCTTATCTTTTGGGATCGTTATTTCAGTTTTCATGTACACAACGAGAGTTTTAGTCCCTGATTCAAGCCAATAAAAATTGATTAATGATCGCCAAGCATTACGAAAAAATGCCATAGCAACTCTAATCTTCTAACAGTCACTATTTTTCCAGATAAAGGGACCAAATAATTGATGACGCAAGTCTTGTTGATAGAAGAGTGAATCTGTATCAAAAATCTTACATGTTAGGAAGAGTAACGTTTAAAGTCATACCATAAAACTTATAAACATCAACAACACTTCATTCAGAAAATTCAAATTAAATTAAAATTTAAGGCAAGTTTTTAGATCTGATAAAACATGGCCGAGAACAAGGAAAAACAAACAAACAAGTAGATAATAACAAACCCAACCTATCAACTGTTAAAAACTCGTGAAAAACACTCGGCTGAACATTGTGTTTTAGAGCCGATAACTCACCCACTCTTCCTCATCCTCAGATTCAGATAATAAATCGACCTGACAAAAAAAACACAACACTCAACATTTACGAAACGGATTGCAGTCCGTTGCAATATTGTTCGGACAGTAACTTGCACAACTAAAAGCCATCGTTGTAAGAGAACCGTCGGTTTCCGTATGACTTAGCTCACTTCTTAAAAGAAGTGAGTTAAGAGTCTAAGACCACAGAAATAACTTGTTACTGTTAGTAAGACTTACATTCAACCGCACCGTTTTGATTTGACTCAGTTTTTATGAAATCGCGACTAGAAAAAAGAAAAACAGCCTGAAACCACTATGATACAAAACAAATTTCCTCTTCTCTCAGTTTATAAGAAGTGAACCCCTGAAAAGCTGAAGAAAAACCATACGTTTTTAAACGCAATGTTTTTTTTCAGTTTTTTTTCCCAAGAAATAACCAAACTCAGGAAATATTATACTCGATTTTCTTTTGCTAAAGTTGATGACCAACCTGTTGCTTTTGCAGCTGTGATTCACTTGATGAGTGAGAAAAGAGCCAGGGGTACTCCTCTTTCCAATCTTCTTCTGATGGCCATTCATGTTCAGGCTTGGGGTTCCCTTTAAAATCCTACAACAAATCACAAAGTAACACTAACATCATTCAGCTTTTAAAGTAACGTTTAAAAGATCGAAGGTGTGAGTCTAGATCTTAAAACCTTCCTTTCAGTGATAAGCAATTAAAGGGTAAAAATAATCCTAGGGGTTAACTACTATGTGATGGGGACGTGAATGCTCATCGGACAACTAGAATTTTACCCTTAACCCTTTAAGCCCCAATATCAAAATACAAATTCTCCACACTAGTGTCCATACATTGCCTTATAGAATTAGTTGAGAGAACTTGATAAAAGATCAAAGTACTTCTCCTTTGTTCATCAGTTTATTACTTCTCCTAACCTTTTCTTTTAGTAATGTTTTGATATTGTCAAGAGAAAATTCATGTTGATCACTGCTGGAACTTTAAGACCAATCTGAGTAAAGCTTAAGCTGATCCACCCCGAAAAGAGGTCATTTCTACAACACATAGTCAAAGTAGTACTATATATATTTCTGCTTGCGACAATGACGTTTTTCTTCTTTAATTTAGTTAAGTCTATTATTTTAGTGAAGCTAAATTTAGGACTAAACAAGAGATTTTGCTAATTTTGCAATCCGCTCCAAGGCCTTTTTAAGTTTAAAGTCTTACATTCTACATGCCCTAAACTGTAATTTCGCCGTGAACAGTCTTCCGAGTACTGTTGCACTAAAAAACTTTTTAGTGAGTGTCTCAAAATTAAAGCTGCTTTTCACAAGCGACAGAGTTAGAGTCGGAGTCGTAATCAAAAGCGTAGAGCTTATGATCTAGTGAAAACAGGGTTCCGATTCCGCTTACGTTCCGCTTATGATGTAGTGAAAACCAGATTGTCAGAGTCGTAAGCAGAAGCGGAAGAACCAAACCAAACAGAAAGCGTGAGAACGTCCATCGGGATTTGTTTATCCTTCTGCTTCTGCTTCCGACTCCGACAATCTGGTTTTCTCTAGATCACAAGCGGAACGTAACCGAGTCGGAAGAAATAAAAACGTTCTAATTCTTCTAACTCCCAATTCCGGCGCGCTTATGACTCCGCTTACGACTCTCATTTTTTATTTTCACTAGGTCATAAGCGATCTTACGACTCCGACTCCGAATCCGTCGCTAGTGTAAACCAGCCTTTCGGTTGCTGCGCGAGAAGTTCCTGATTTTCCTTGCCAACCCCAAATTTACGAATTTTTGTGCCGTTCGATAGTGATTAGAAATTACCTACATACAGAAAAAGCAAGGGCCTCACGAACTAAAGTTCTGTTAAAAAAAGAAGTTAAAAATACGAAAAAGAGGGGGAAATGACAAAACCAACAAAAAATACATCTGACTTTTGGACACACGTCTATGAGGTGCCGGCAGCTTAAAGGCCACATTCTACTTTTCAGCCCCTAAAATTCGCATGCAAGACTTTCAAAACAGAAAAATCAAACGATATACTCTAAAAAAAATGCGAATTATTGAAACCTTGGAGCCCTTTCTTCTGTCAATAGAAATATTATGTCTGATCAAGAGATCATAACCCTATCATGATCTCTTGGTCTGATAAAATTTTCACAGATCAGTTTTCCTTAGTAGGGGTTGGGAGGGGAGGCACAGAAAAACCTGCATCTCGTCTGAAGAAACGGCGCTGCCAAACGAAAGGCGGGAAAATTCTACCACGTGGGTAGTAATATAACTAATCAACTGTCGCCACGTCACAAGCCTTCTCTCACGCCACTTTGAATGACAGTTTGTTGATTTCGTAGTTTGTTGTTTTTCACTTCAGTTGAGTTTGTTCATCAAAGAAAACTTTTAACGCAAAAATACTCAAGAAGGACACAAAAAGAATGAGAAAACACCGTAAAATGTCAGTTAAGAGAAAAATTCGTCTCACGTACTCGGGAATTTGTCAAAGGACTTGTTCAAGCTAATGGAAAGTAAATTTATGAACTTCAACTCATTCATACAAGACACGAAGTGACGCAGGATTTGTTGTGTTCGTCGTAAAACTGGAAAACAAGTAGCCGACAAAAATAGACAGCTAGTACCATTGAGGAGTGCTTTTACCTATGATTAAATGTATGGTTTTAAATTTCAACCAAAGTGTCTCAGAGGAATTATATTTTTTGTGGAACGCTATCTCAAAAACCTGCGCTACAGTGAAGTTATTTGCGGGAGGACAAGCATTTACCGAAACGCAAGGGACATTCAAACAAACAGCTCTGAAAGGACTTCTTCGTTTTCTGGACTCTCAAAGAAACTTTACTTGAGTTTAGCTGATTTTACGATAACCTTAGCGATAAAAGTGAAACTGTAAGTGGTTAACCTTTTTTCTCTTAATTTTTGCAAATTGTTTGTTTGAATTTAACATGAACAGAACATATTTTGACTTTATGCTTGTTATTCATCATTTTATAAAAAGTAATGAATTAAAACTGATTGAGAAATTAATACCATGGAATTTTTGTGTTTTTACTTGTATCACAAGTTTGTTAAATGAACTCATATCGAGTTGAACCAGACTCGAAGAGAAATTTCATATCTGCTCGCTGATTCCTTATTTTGCACAGTGAAAACACCTTCAGATTAATTTACTTGTTCTCGGTTAAAACATTTTTTTAGATTTAGTTTAATCGATTAAAAGGAATGAATTTGAAACGATACTTTGAATCTGCTAAAGTTTGTGATTTGTTTTCAAAAGTAAATCTCGTGTTTTGTCGAGTATAAAAATGACAAAGAAAGGAAAATGGCGAAAGGCAAGAGCTGAGTAGAAATAAACTGTAAACAAAGAATAAAGAAACAAATTGCGATAAAATTGGAAAACTTACGTGGTAGTCTGACAACAGTTCAGTGATGTTGCTGTGCTGCTTGATGGCTGATGACAGATCCATCACCTGCTGTGGAGTCATCTTCACACCCCAAAGCTCCAGTGTCTCCAGGTGAGGAGCGCAGCTGAGATGTTTAATCAAGCTGTCAACTCCTGCACCCAGAAGAGGATTGTATGACATGTTGAGCAACTCCAAGTTTGGTGCTTTTTTAAATAAACTGTTGATAAACTCCACAGCAGGTGACGATGTTACATTGATACCACAGAGTGATAATATCTTCAGTTTCTGTGTTACTTGGATCCTCCTCAGCAGAGACTCTGTTACCTCAGCATCAAACACTTCACCGTCTTCACCCCAAACATATATCCAGTGTGGAGCGGTGATAAACTGCATCATTTCACTGATCAGTTCCACTTCTGACATGTTCACCACACCAGCTTCAATCCTTCGAACCCTGGAGAGACCATGACGACGCTTTGAACAACAGCTGCTGCTGCTCTCTTCACTTGACTCATCACCATTCATGTTTGTCTTCTTTGTTGTCTCTTGTTTACTAATAAGCGACTTAATTATATCAAAAGGTTGAACAATTTCAGCTAAATAAAGGTAAGTGTTATTTTCTTCTTTCTTTAAAAAAAAAAGATCAATGCTACGCCATGTTAAGTTGGTTAAAAATTCTGATGCTTTCTTTTCTCCTACACAGCTAATAATAACTGCATTTAATTGTTGTGTTAAAATGATTAAATTACTATAGTCTTGTTCTGTAGAATCTTCTTTAAAAAAAACGTAGTTGGGTGTTTTTTCGGTAGTTTGAACTAACTTTTCCTGTACGATAACATTTAGCTGCTCGTCATTATTTACAAGAACTCCTCCTAAAGAGGAAAGAAATGTAGGAAAGAGGTTTTTTCTTGTCTCAGCTGAGCAGTAGAAAAATAACTCATTACAAAGATTAATAAAATCTCTTTGTTCTTTTGACAAGTAAATCTCTGACGATATTTCGTTGTCGAAGCTAAACTCTGTCAAATCTTCTTTCTTCGCCGCCATTCCAAGTTGAATCAGAATGTCGCGCGCGGCCTCTTCTGACAACTCAACAGCAAATTTGAGCGCTTCATTTATTTTAAAGATCTTTTCAACTGAGTCCACGTTTGACAGGGAATTTGTACTTTCTGCCTTTCTAGATGTCAGCTCTTCTTTCAGGAAATTTCCAGCCAGGTATTCCTGTACGGATTTGTGAATAAAGTACACGCCTTTTTCACGCTTCAAACTCGCCATATTTAAAACCTGAAAAAGGCCGACTTCAATCAGCCTCTCGATCAAACTGTAGCCGGCAGGTAACTGACTAACAGGGAAATAAAGCTGGCCTTGCAAAAGGGCTTCAAAGGCCAAGCGTCCTAATAAGTATAATTCATCGGAGTAATCTTTGGCACAAACCGATTCTTCAGCAGACTTTTTTTCACACAAGTGATCAAACATGGTCTCAATGAAACGGGCGAAGATGTCTGCGCGTTCCTTTGGTAGTTCTTCACGTGTTGTTTTCGTCCAGAGCAAGCACAGCATTAACAATAAAAGGGGAATTTGTGCTAGGTCGCTTAGGTCGTGATCCTCTAAGTATTCAAAAAACTCTTCAACATCTTCATCTTTCAAAAATCTACGAGCGAACTCTTCTTGGCGCTGATAATTAAAGCCGTCAATTTTGAATTGAGCATCACTACAATTTCTCAACGTCTCAGCTTTCATTTCCCTTGAAGTAATTACAACACAACAATCTCTCAATTTGCTTTTTTTCCAGATTTTGAAGACAGGCGACTCGTTTTCTGAACTGTAAACATACTCATCGTAGCCGTCCAAGATAAGCAAGACTTTTTCTTGATGGCGTCGAACGTAATCATACAGATTGTCTACGGAAATAGCACCATCACCATCCAGCACTTCAGAAGCCCCCAGAATGGACGGAACATCTTGGAGATTACTAACATCACGTAATCTCACCAGAAGGACAAGATCAAATTCTCCCAATGTTTCTGAATATCTTTGCTGGGACCAGTCAAAAGTTGCTTTCTTCGTGAAAACAGTCTTGCCGATACCTAGGTGACAATAACAACAAACTGTCAATACGTCTTCAATAGATTTGTTTTACTTTATAATAATGGGAAGTCGATCATGTGAAATGGAATGTAAAATATTGAAATGTTCTTTTATTTTCAAACAACTTAATTCTAAGGGAATTTTTTAAAATTATTCTTACAGAATAACTTTTAATACCATATGTGCGGTGGATACTTAACAATTTAAAAAAAGTATCAGTTAATGATGGGTGGCCTCTGCCTCTAAAATTATGCCAAGGGGACATTTCGGAATTATCAGCTTTGTTAAAAGAATTACATCCATCGATAATGATGTCTCTTTTACATATTAAAGTATTTTGTCATTAAATTTAATTCGCTCAGTGCAGATTTTCTCCTTCCTTGTTTTTCAGTACATAAAGGTAGTTTAGTGTGATAATGTCATTTGATCAAATTGAAATACAACGAAAAATGTTGTTTGGAAAAAAGGTCTGAACGGTACAATGTAATTTAATACGAGGAGTTTACAAATGACAAATTATCAATGAAGGATAAAGACAATGGAAATAAATTGGTAAACTCAATTATGAGTATAGCTGTATGTCTTCATATACAGACTATTTACCTGATATCAAATTAGTCCAATTATATGGGTTGTGATTTAGTTTTGTCCTAGGAAAATTTTTTTCTTTTTACCCCTTTAGCACACATTAAAAATTAAACTTGAACTGCAATTGTTTATCAGACTAGACAACTCAGAAAACTGCACAACTTCGGTTACTTTCAGTCTATTGCAACAGACCAAACTTCCTATTGGGTTTGACAGCATGGTTAAAAATTACCCCACCTAATTGGAATGTACATGCCAGTGAAACACTCAAGAAACATGTACCTCACCAGCTGAAAGACTGCATTGCTGCTAACACCTTGTGCAGATTCATTATGTTAGTAGACAAACAGTTTCTGTGTTGTATGGTTTTGCATGTAATTGGCCTCCAGTTAAATTGAGACAATTCTTTACTTAATTTAATCACTTACCTGGCTGTCCATAAACCAAAATTCGCTTTAGCGCAGGACGAGGGCCTCTACTACTGAAAATCTTGGTGTAGTGGTCAAGTTTCTCTTGTGTCACTCCACTGGGTGTCCTGTGATCCTTGACCCAAGACAAGTCTGTGTAGATCTCATCAATATCAACAGCAGAGTTCTGGTCCCATGGAATGGTTTTGACTTTGCTACTGGTTTCATAAAGTGATCGCAGCTGTTTCTTGCACTCCTCAAGGCATACAGCATCTGTTAACAAGGATTTTTTGTGAATTCCAATTTTTTTTCAATAGTTTATATGAAGTTAAGCTGGCATGATTGACTTGGTTAGCAACCCTGCTTAATAACCAGGAGGCAGGCAAAAAGTCAATTTCCAAAAATATTAATAAATTAATAAGAGAAAACAGCACATGGATGAATGATTGCCAAAACTAATTATTGTGTAAAACAAAGAATTAATGGTCAGAAAAAAAAAATCCAAAACCTTAACAGGAATCAAATCCACAACCTTCCAGATACCGGTTGGATGCCGACTACCCCACTGAGCCATAAGTTATTTTGTTGACTGGTAGCGTAGTGTAGGTAGGTGGGTGGGTGCTGGGCGGTATTAGATAGACTGACACTATACCACAACATCATAATTATTCAATTTTGTGGATTTCCTTAGACAGTTCCTAATTAAATTACTGAAATAATTTAAACACAGCTGAAGCAAAGACAAGAATGTTTTCAAGAAGTTTAATTTCCCATCTGCTCTTGCTTCAAAATAATTTGATGCTAAATGTTTTCCCAAAAACATGTCTGATCACCAAAAAGAAGCCTAGTAAATCCCCAAGATAAGGCAAAAATGCAGCAGGGAAAGAGATCGAAGTTACAAAAGGAGGAGAGAAAGCAACAGGGAAAAGTTGAGGTGGCTGTCTCACTTTTCAAAACACTTATATCAAATAAACTATTTTAGCATAAGGAACAAAAGGTGCAGCGTAGTGTTAATGTTGGACTTACAGCATTTTAGAAAGTTATGGATCTCTTTGGCCAGGTAGTGACCAGAAAATGGATAAAAAATGAGCTTCAAACAGCAATTTCCAGCAAAATTTCCGGGAAAGAAAAAGGGGCTATAAAACACCAAGCAAAAATAGTCTGCTCTCTTGGCAAAGACATATCTCACAATAAATAAGAGAAACTATGCTCTAGATGTGACAAACAACTATATTGAAAGAATACCGGTAGTGTTATTACCACTGAAACCAGTGTTCATCAATCATTTAATCTGGAAGGGCCCGTGTTTAAAACACAAAATAACGAATTAGCAAAATGACTAAAATAATATTTAGAAAATAAATACATATTTTTCTTTTACAAGTAATCCTCCCTACTATTATTTAGGTCCCAGGAGTTGTCACATGCACTCCACACTATTGCACAGCGATTTTTGCACAGCCAAAATCTGATTTGAAGGCTGACTGGTGACGAAATTGTTCTCACACAGAACTTGCATGATGTTATATGCGTGCAAGCTCATCACACACGCCAAAAATAACTCGTCTTTGGGGCGTATGTGAAGATGAAGGAGTAAAAAGTCCAAAGTCAAAAAAAATTGCTAACAATTCTACAATAGTACAAATAAACAGGGTTTGTGTGAGTCTGTCCTTATTATGAACAGGGTATTAATCACCTGCATGATTGATCTGATTTGCTTGATGAAATTTGTTTGCACTCCAAGTATACAAAAGCAATAACTGTTTAATGTTAATTTGCTTAATTGCAATTGCCAATAAATGGCTTAAAACCTAAACAGGGTGTGTATATAAAGGTTTTTTTGTCCTAAACTGGGTCAGGTTTCAGACCCTGAGCTCACTTAGACCTAAATATTTGTCAAGACCCCCACCCCCTTCCCCTGGGAAGATAAGAGACCCTTGGAACAAGAAAGATCATGTGACTGCGATAAGTCACAAAAAGAAAGTGACAACAACAAGATTAGCGAGGCTTGCATGCTGAGCAGAGTTTTGCTGGTTCATAGAAGGTAAAGAAATATTAACTGGAAGCAACAAAAAAACAGGGAGTCATTTGTTTTTACTGTTTAGGAAAGTTATTTCACCATTTTGTGTTTTAAACATGCCCTAATCTGGAAATGCTCCTTGGTATAGTGTAATTTCATTGACAGGGTAGCTGTACCTGGTATCTGTTTGTCTGGCTTTGTAGTTGTCTCTGGCTGATTCTTTGCTGTCAAGCCTGTATAGAATTGAAGAAAGTATTATAAATTTGAAAAGCCCCTAAAAACAAATGTTTGATTTGGCCTTTGTTATTTGGTATTTTAATATATTAATGTATGATTTGACTTTGAAACAAAGAGAAAAGTTTGAACCAAGGATAATATTGAACCAGTCTACATAAAACTATCTGAACAGAAAATTCATCACTATTAATAATCAATATAATTAATAAGAACAGGGATGTGACAATACCTTCATAGTGAGGCCATTCTTTAAAAACAACAGGATCATTTAACATGTTGGACACAACAGAAGCTGCCATGACGGAGGCAAATGACTTCCAGGACTCATCAGAAGTGTTGCTATCATCAGAAAAATGTGATATCCCTTTAACAATCACCCATTCAATGTTCATATTATGGGCTGCTGCAAATAGTCCTGTAAGTGGGAAGAAAAAACAGATGATGATCCTTATTCAATCCACTGTGAACAAGAATCTAGCACAGCTAATTAGCTCAGAATTTTTCTCTGCAGAGTAGTGACTGAAATTTATAATCTTTGAAGCTCAATAATAATTTATGTTCTTAGCTGGCACAATACTTTGTGAATCAGAATCTAGTGCAGTGTATTATGACTAAATTCTATGATGTTTTAATAAGCTTAACAATTTATGTTCCCAGCAAAATATTAGTTGTGAACTACGTAACTTCCTCAGAATATTTTTTTGTAAACATGGGGTCAGGAATGAAATATACCAAAATTAAGATGACTACAGGTCACACCCTATAGTTACATTATATTCAGGTCACTGAGAACATTGTCACCCGTAGTCACAAGCTGTTGCTGAGGGAAAATTTACAGTTTTAGACGTCATATTGAACACTACATCAAACTGTTATAAAATTAAGATTAATATGATCTTACCTTCCCCTTCCCTTTCAACTGCAATCACGCGGGATCGAGACATATGTGGTTGTTTGGTGATGAATTCGAGACTTCCACTAAATATATCACCGTCACGGTGTACCTTTATTGTTTCTTCACCTACTGGATCTTTTAATGGTGGATTCCAGCCTTCAGTTAAAAACAAGTTAAGTTTGCTAATATTTCTTCTTAATGGAGATGTGAATTGTTCAGTTGAAAGTTTAGAGGGTACCACTACATCTCCTAGCTTGGTGTCATCTGGGTTTAAACCCATGCAGCTGCCAACCAAAAAAGCAACCCTGGGTCTCAGTTGCATCACTGCATCTTTAATAACATCTTGAGAGCCACCTGGACCAGAAGAACCTTTATAACATCTCATCAAAGCAACTTTCAGTGCCTCTTCTCCACTTTCACCCATGGTCCCAAAGTACACATACCCCAGTGTCTGGTCATAACTTTTAAAAGAATTTTTCAAGAAAGTATAACAGGCTAAAAACTCGCAGTCTTCTACTGTCAACAAAAGAATGTGAACAGGAAGCTGCGCATCACTCCAAGGGTTTGACTTGTTTGGAAGATCACTCATTTTAGGCATTTCAATACTTAGAGGAGGAGGGACCTGAGTTGTTGACATCTGATGATCAGGATCAGCACGTCTTTTTCTTTTAAGGTCTTGATGCTGCGCCATTGAGTCTCAGTTAAAGATTTCCCTAAAGAGTGTAAATTTAAATTACTAAGATCACCACATTAAATAACTTCAACAACTTTTTTTATTAATAAAATTAATTACCTTTATGTTGAGGGTGGTATTAAGGGTATTTTCGTGACTCGTGATCGGCCCTTAATTTTTTTTCCTGTGAAATGTGAAATGGCTGATTTTTTTCTTGTGAATCGTGATTTCCATAGTAGCCATGAAGCGTGATGTTGCAAAATTATTTTCCGTGAAATGAGAAATAAACGTTTAATTCACCATGAACCGTTATTTTCATTATGACTTTGTTTTTCATGAATTGTGAAAGGATCGTTTTATTTTCTGTGAAACATGATCTAGACCCCCCCTTTACCACCCTCTATGTTGCAGCTATATTTTTAAGGGTCAAACTTCTTATTATAATATTAGTGGACACATGTATGTACAGTGACCATGAGAAGTCACTCCACCTGCAGGTAAAAGATCGAGGTGTTCGCCTCACAAAGGTCAAAATGCAGATTTTGTAAGTGCCACAGTTAATGACTAGTTTAAGTGTCGACTTTTAGACTAGAGATGCCCATACACTTTACAAAGGTCAATATGCAAACAGTGTTTGTAACTTCCTGGGTTCACAACCAATTCTTGCTGTGGAAAGGGGTCTGTTTCACAATTAGGTCAATATGCATGTGTTTGTAAGTGTCTGCAGGGGCCAAGTAATAAATTATTTATGAGAGATTCCCACTTGAGGGAAGGTCAACCAGAAATGAACTCTTAAGACTCAGGGACCACGAATATGCATAGAGGAGGGGCCCATTGATAGCAAAGGTTTGACTCTATTAGAGAGGTTGTTATGAAAAATTGTACTGCGTGATAATAGCGTGATCAACTTTCTAGACGCTTCGCGATAGTTCATACTTTGTTCATTAGTTCTAAATGTGTGAGCATTTCTAAAGCGATATATTTTGTAATCTTTCTATAATTATAACAAACTATTTAGAAATTTCTATTGTGAAAGTTAATATAAGTAGGCAAGTCCGAGCAAAGGTTTCACTATAGTTTTCACAAGCAAAGAGAGTTTGACGTTAGTCATGTTTCGTCAAGTTTAATAATTATTCAAGTCTAGGCGGAGGCCGTGTAAGTTTATTGAGTTACATGCTGTTGTAGAATTTTACTTCTTGGTAACTATGTTCATTTTTTGGAATAAATTTTCGTGTTGCTGTTCTGACAACCCTGCATTCAGTTTAGCTTGCAAGCTACCCAATCCTCTAATAGATTACCCACATAACTGAGGTTCACACAAATAGTGGTCACAAGGCAAAGGTATACTCTAGCATTATGCATGAAATGTTTGGAAAGTTGACAGTTTCTGACCTGTACGTGCATTCTACCGTGTACTGTTATCAATAATTATTGTATATATTTAATGAATGCATCTAAATTAAAAGTAAGGTAATGGTATGATAGTCTAGTGATGCAAGAAAGCATTACAATCTTAACTTCCTTTACCATTTTACTCACCTAAATTACCTTCTCCTTTGATGGCTTCACAACATCTAACTTATTGTATGTGTTTCATTTAACTGACATAAAATCCTGAAAGTAATAAAAAGATGGTAAAGATGATGTCAAAATATGAGATATAATCCTATTTTGAAGCCATGCAAATTACTCCAAGAACACCATGCATTAATTGTCCCTGGGGGAGGGGATACTCAACAAAGTTCTATACAGGGAGGCTCCGCCCCGAGGTCCAACCCCTCCCCCTATGAAATACCATTTTGACAGAAAAGGTACCCCTTGCGTATGTATACCTTCTTTTGACAAAATACGCATGGCACCCCTTTCAAATATGGTGATATCAAACAGGCTAATGATTTATTATTAAAAAAAAATTAGTGAATCTGACGGTGACCCACATAAAACGACTGGCAGGTCATCAATAAGCCTGTACTTCTCAATTCCAGCAGGTCTTCTTTTAAGGAATGGAGTTTCTATAACTAACTCAACTGCTTTGTCAAATGCTTTAGACAATCACTTCTTCACAATTGGCCTGAAACTGGCTTGCAAAATACCTGTATAAGCAATGGCCTCAGTTTTCAGCAATTTAAGAGCGACTTTCTGTAAATACCACGGATAGGTGTACAAGATGGAAAAATCGAAATCTCCCAAACTTTGTCACATTAAAGCCCTTATGAAACTATTTTAGAAAATACAAGATTCAGTTTCTTGTGATTGATATTTTCCAAAATAATTAGTTTTTTGAATTTTCACCTCCGAGAGGTCCTCAAACCACCGAAAAATGCGCTTCGCATCCTCGCTTTGTGAATAGAAACAGAAGCAAATACCGTGACTATTGCGATATAAGATGATTTTATGACCCTTTCTTTGTATGAAAACGTTGCTATAATTTCAAACGATCTCAGTCTGAATTTTTAATTATTTTTCAAAATCACCCTCTTAAACAGTTTTATCGCGACTATCAATTTTGCCATTTTTCAATGGCAAAAAACCCTTCCTGGTACACGGCTTTCGTTCTGCAAATGCTATTCCAGAGAAAGAGCAATCCTTCTTCTTTCAATTTATGAAATAAAATTTTGGGGCAATTCAAACGGCAAGTTTTGAGAACTGAAAACATTAACGGTACTTGCGTGAAATTTACAAGTTTTGAACTTGCGGTTGTAATGACGATTCAATACAAGAGTAAAGTTGGACCGCAGTTGCAATTTTACTAATAACGCGGCCTTTTCCCTTAGCTATTAAAAGAAGACTGGTTATTTTTTATTGTTTACTGTCTTTCCCTCAGTTTACGCCGAAAAGGAGCTTCCTTCTTTTTAGAAATATATTCCAGACGCGTCGATACATTTTTGTTTACTTTATCATCGAGGAATGTAAATACCCGATCTCTGTTCTAATCCATATTCTATCTACAAACTTATAACCGCTTCATAATTAACACAAACTAATACAGCCAATAAAACCAATAAGAAAGATTTTCTTCGTGTTTGAAAGATATATGTTTGACTGAAGTAGTATTAAAATTGCCAATGTACCTTGGCATGTGCATTACGTCAGGAAGCGATGGTGCTCCATCGTGGCTCAGTGTACGACAATTTCATTTTCCACCGCGAACGTGAGAACATTATATAATGAAGTCTTAACGGATCTTCGCTTGTAGTTTCGCTTGATGTTTTATATTTCCATTCGTGTCAGTGAATAGTTAAAGTGAACAGTTAATGGCTACCTGCAGTTATTCGAAACTCATTGGGGGGGCGTGTGGTCCAAGTGTTTCCAATCCTGCAAATGTTCAGTGTGCTTTAATTGAAGAATGTGGTAAGGATATTCAAGGCCATCTGAAGCTCACAAATGTAAAGGACTCTACCTTGGATGAAGCAAAGTTACTCTTGGCCAGAGCAGGTCAGTGTTTTCTTCTGCTGTAATTATGTGTCAGATTTGTGGCGCCAAAATATCGCGTAAAGTCAAAAACTGTTGGGGGGGAGAGGGGTGGGGGTACTCATCAAAGTGTTGTATGAGGAGGCCCGACGTCTAATCCTTACCTTTTGATACGCCAATTTTGATAAAATGTACCTCTGCGCTGCACCTCTCAAGGAAATACTAAATAAAAGTAAATTAAACTTAATAACAGATTTCCTTAGCCATTCACTACTTTCATCTTGGACTTGTGAGACCCCTACCCCCTAAAGCATTTGAAAAGGGTACCCCTTTCGGGTGGAGCCTCCCCGCATAGAAAGCACCATAGAATACTGGGTGCTTTCGAACAATTATTGTTCATCGCAACAATTCCCTGTAACTAGAGATGACGTGCCGAGCGTAAAGTCCTTTTCGTATAAGTACTGGCACACTCTTTCCCAAGGAAAAGAACCGAAAGCATCTCACTTTTACACCGGCGTTATGCAATAACGTTTTGATTGTACAAAAAACTGCAAAACTAGGTTAGAGGTCAACCTAACAGCCCTGGGGACGAGGTTGGTCGAGATGTCGCTTACGAGGGCCTAGGTGGGACAAATTTCCTGCCTCCCCTAGGGTCTCCCAGGGGTTTGGACCGGTGGCGGACAACCGAACATGGTGTCATGGGCTCCTGACATGACCAAGGTGACCAATTTGCACTGGGGAGCAAAATAATAATGTGCTCGTATGATGTCAGAAACACACGCCGAAGCATCCAACAGTACAATTCATCCGCATCATTGCCCGCTATGCTGTTACAACAAATCCTAGGGATCTACGACTAACTCTACGCCTAACTAAACGTTACCCTGGCTCTAGCCAATCGGTAAAGTAAACATATGAATGTCTTTTGCAAGGTTGCTTTGAAATAGATGAGGTGCATTTGAACACATCGATATGTCCTCGTCACCGGGACCTTTGGGGCATAAGATGGCGTACCAACAAGAAGAACTGTTCTTGTCCAGACAAGTGGAAACAGCATGAAAAGAACCAGAAAGGAGATCGAGGGATAAACATGGCTCAGGCGAGAAACCTGTATATCCAGACGCAAATTATATTGCCCGTGGGTTCTCGTAAGTACTACTGCTATGATCCACGCGACGTTTAGGCTGTAATAACCTGTCCAACAATTTTAAAGACGAATCAATTTTTCATCATGTTCTAATAAATGTTTTTAGACTGCTGATGCATGCCGCTAGTGCAATTGAATGATTTCTTTTATTTCTTTTCTCACAAAATTCTTTCTTGATTTTTTTTAAAATTAATTGTCGAGGAGAAATTTGGAGTAGGCAATTCTAGACTATTATCCATACTGGTTACGGCTAAATAATGACAGACAGTTAATCTGTTTATTCCAATGTTAGCCATATGCAAACAATGTCGAACAAGACTAACCATTCAAAGGGAAGACGATGAGGTAACATTAACAGCGCCTAAATCCCAAGATGGAACACGTGGAGACAAGGATTGCGAAGAGCCAGAATCCACTTCCTCAAGTCCAGGAGTAAGTTAAATTATACCAGGGTCAAGTTGTGCGGTTAAAAGAACGGTATATCTAGGCTAACAGTTGGTATATTATAGTTGCTTTTCAAATCTCGGGTGTGAAACTGAAGGGACCGGGAAGCTCAGAAAAAAAGCAAAAACAAAACAAAGCAAGAAAAAAGCAAAAAAACATTTGTAGCCAAAAAACTAGCGGCACGAAAAAACAACTTTTAAATTTGACAATTTTTTTATCAAAGTGCGGACTTCTCTCCGGAAGAACGTGTTAGAGAGCTAGAACTCACTAGAAACTTACGAGATTTCAGATAAGGAGGAGTCGAGTAATATGTATGACGTTACAATTGGCCAAATTTATAAACGATCGGAAGACTGGGTACGAATGAGATTCAGCACTTGTCAACTGATGGAGCATTTAAACATGAGCGCATTGATTAAATTTCTTTGTTTTTGGAATAGAACACTTCTAAAAATGTGTAATTATAGAGACCTTTAACTGGATTAGGGACTTTTAATTTCCCTTTTGGCATTGGCTAAGTAATAAGGTGTCTTTTCATTAGGAGGCCGACCAACTGTCTCAATCAATGGACCAACTCTTTATTGAGGAGGAAACAAGTCTTTATCTTCCAGAAGATACAGGCAACAGTAGTGAGTCTTCTGGTGCCGAGGACCAACGTACAGTAGGAGCACAGAGAACAAAGTTAAATGAATTTTTAAGAGCCTGCAATGTTGGAAGTACTGTTGGCTTGTACAAGAAAAAATGGCAAGACACAAGTTTGCACACTAGAAGAAGTCGCGTATCAAAAGCTAAAGAATCAATTGTAGCAGCTCTGAATGTGATTGCACCTGGTGATGCTGGTCCCTTATGGGAGGCGCTAAAGGAATCTAAGTCTGTGGAGAAAGCTTTGGGGATAGCAGAGGAGTCTCAGTCAGATAGGAAATATTTGGAGGCCTTGGCTGAAACGTACAACAACGCATCAAGCTGGGCGACGCGCCATCAAATATTATCAGTCATGGCGGACCTTGCTTCCTTAGAGAAAATCCAGGCCTACATACCCAGCATCACTGAATTCAAATTTGCCATAGCCAGGAAGCACAAAATAGAGTACCGCCGAGGTGTTCCACTACCTCTGCAAAAAAGCCCAAGAATGTGTGTGGACACCAATCAACTGGACCATTTCATATCATTCATTACAAGCCCCCACATCATTCAAGACCTCCCTTTTGGCCAGCGGTACTTACGTCTTTTGACTGGTAAAGTTTTGGAGACACCCAATGTGATACGTAATATGATACCACAGCGTATTGTTAAGCAGTACTGCTATGAAACAAATTTCAAACCATTTAGTCCATCGACCATGCTTCGCATTTTGTCTTGCTGTAGCGCAACGGTTAGGAAATCCTTGCAAGGACTCGATTACATTGCGGCAGAGGGAGTGAAAGGATTTGATGATTTGCACCGAATTTTGGACCGTTTAGGAGAGTACGGTCTTAGAAGAGACCTGGTGAGCCATTATCAAAAATCTCTTAAGGAAGCAAAACATTACTTGAAGGCTGAAATATTATATAAGGTATATCAGTTGTAATCAAAGTATGTGATTTGAAAAGGCTTGCCATATTGTGAAAGCGCGAGAGCATGGGCGACAGTCAGCAGTTTTTTGAAGTGGCTGTTCACAAGATCAAACAAGAGCCTGATATTAATGCACTCGCTTCTGCTTTTACGCTTTCTAATGACAATCTTTTTCGAATCAATTACTTATTATCAAGTTATATTGCATTGTCTCAAAATATTTTACCATTTTTCCAGGCTCATGTTGCTGAATCTGCAACCATTGCGGATCACTGCAGTATGTATGCTTTGAGTGATAGTAAGGAGGATCCATTTAAAAGCACGTGCAATCATTCACATGACAAACGCTGTATGCAATGTGAGACCCTGAAGGACGTTCTAGAAAAAGTCGAAACTTGTTTTGTGGACTGCGAAGTGAGTCCAGAGGAATTGGACGATTTGACGTATTCTTGCCGACAAGCGGTAGACAGCATCAAAGGGTGGAAAGCACATCAGCTTCGAAGTTGCAGACAGGACGAGGCAAGAACATCCATTCTGAATACCCTTGATGAAAGGTCTGTTCACGTAACTCAGGATTGGGCCATGAAATTCCTCCCACAAAAATACCGAGAGTCGCAATCCGATTGGTTTGGTAAGCGGGGAATTTCGTGCCACATAAGTGTGGTTGTGTGCAAGATCAAGCAATGTTTTCAACACCAGGCATTTGTGCATGTTTTGGAGAACTGTAAGCAGGACAGATACACTGTTGTGCGAATAACTGAACATACTTTACGGACCCTGAAACATGAGCATCCCGAATTGACAACTGCTTTTCTACGGCAAGACAACGCCGGTTGCTACCATTCTGCTGAAATGCTGGCAAGCTGTGCTCAAATGGAATCTAAAACTGGTATCGCAGTACGAAGGCTTGACTTCAGCGATCCCCAGGGAGGGAAAGGTCCTTGCGACAGAAAGGCGGCTACTGTCAAAGCCCATGTAAGGAGATACATCAACGAAGGTCATGATGTGTTGAATGCTAATGACTTCTTGAATGCCATGCTTTCAAATGGTGGTATACCAAATGTTAGAGCGGGTATTGCTGATGCCTATAGTACCGAAAGGGATGCTCAACTTTCACTGAAGTGGTTTGGCGTTAACTCTTTAAACAACTTTTTGTATTCTGAGAAAACTATCACTGTTTGGAAAGCGTACAATGTTGGCGAGGGAAAGAAGGTACCAGGTATGCAAAACAAAAGGGGAAAAGTTTTTCATTTATTCAACATATTTAACCTTAAATGTGGAGTACAAGGTTCTATGCTGCCGTCATGCTCAGCATGAAATTTTTTATAAGAAGAAGAAGAAAAAAAACCAGTGACAAGAAAAAAACACACTGGGGTAAAAAAACTATTTTTCTTATTGAAGTTATACTTGTGCTCCACACTCTAGTTTACCACCTATTACTTATCCTTCGCGCAAAATACCCCTAAACAACAACAACAACAATAAAAAAACACTGTCCATTTGCAGAGCTGAAGCTTGTGTAATTGTATTACATTTTCAATTTGGTTTTTTAGTTCCAGATTACTCACAGCCGCCCAGCTTTGAGTGCCAGTTTTTCTCAGGGGACTTCTCAGAAGTATCTCAAGCGGTCGATAAGCCAAAACCCAGTCTTCAAGAGACTGGTGAACAACATCCAGATGAGAAGGAAAAAGACCGAGACCTGAGCGCTATGTTTTCTTGTCCGCACAAGGGTTGCGTAAGATGTATCAGCGTCACTATGCTTTGGAAAATCACTTGCTGTATGGGCAATGTCAGTTTCTACCGGTCAGAGAAAGTCTTATGGACAAGGCCAAAGAATTATACCATGATAAACTACTCTGTGAGGCGAGCAACCTGCCATCCGTGAAAGCTGAGTCAAGTCAATGCCCGGTAACAACTGAGGTTCTTCCACAAGGGTGGGCTTTAAGATCCGCTAGAAAGGCAACACGGTTTAGTGATTCCCAGCGACAGTACTTAGACGCAAAATTTAACGTCGGGCAAGCAACAGGAGTGAAACTTGATCCTGTGGATGTTGCACGTGACATGCGTTACGCGCGAAACCAGGAAGGGGAAAAGCTGTTCACTGTAAGTGAATTTTTGACCGAACAGCAAATTCAGTCACACTTTTCAAGACGAGCCTCTAAACTCCGGCATTCTCATTCAGAAGATCCAGAATCTGATCAAGACGAGGATATTATGGCCGCTGAAGAGGAAATCGCGCACGAAAATGTTCGTGCAGTTGTGTTAGAGGAGGTGGGAATAAGGCACCCAATTGTTTTCGACACTTTCAACTTATGCGACATGCACAAGGCAGGTAAACTGCGACACCTAAGTGTTTCCATGCTGCGTTCCATTTGCGAACATTTTGACATCGAGGTGATGAACATAAAAGGACGACGCAAAGCTCCTTACTTGTCTCTCCTTGGGGAACCTCTCGTGGCATGCAGTTGCAGTTGTCATAACAGTTAGGGTCTGTACCGACTAATCAAATTAACATTCCAGCCTCAACATTCTTTGATTTTACGTTTGAAAGAAAAAACTGATAAGTGGCGGGAAATCAGGCCTATGACTTTTATCAAATTTGTATATTCCTACTGCAGTATCGAACATTATGCCTGATGCCCCAGTTTAATAATAGTGTGATGCTCAAAATTGTGCCTGCCAGGATCCCCTGCCAGAAAATTCCTTCAGATCCTTATTCCATCACTTATTTCTTCCCAGGCGTTCATTCATTTGTACAGGGTTAGCCTCGATCAAAGGTAAATATATTCACAAATTCCAGTCAGAAGAAGACTTGTATACAACTGTGTCTATTGTTTTATACTGAAATTCCGGCACCTTCTAGCTGGTATTTGTGAATATTTTACTTTAGGCCGAGGCTAACCCTGTATAAATGAGTCTTCAGTGCTTCTATTCAGTGGCCGCGATTAATTTGAAGCCAGGCAATAAGTAACTACTGGGTGGGGGAGGGGTTGGGATTTGGGGATTTTTTTTAATTCCCAACAAGAGATCGGCTCCTGCTCCCTAGTTTATTATTATTATTATTATTATTATTATTATTATTGGAAACCCAAGACAGCTTTTCCTTAGCGGTTATGGCTCAGAATGCATTGTGCCTTGGACCCAACCCCAGCCCCCACCCCTTCTTACTTGCTCTAGTCAAAGAGAATGTCACGCAATCTAGTTTAGCTGCGGGACTTTGGTCTTTTTTCAAAAGTATATAAATTCAAGGTGAGTAAATGTTTGTCTTATTCTTCCGTCATTGCTTTTACGATTTCTTTCAGATGAAATGCAAACATTTTGATGCATACTTGTTATTTATAGAATATTGAGATGATGACTGGCACAAGTCGTCGGGCTTCAAAGTAAACAAATACGCACGTACGGGAAGTGTTGTCAAGATGTTTACAGCTCAATTTCGCACAATAAAAATGCTGTTCCTTTCGGATAATTGCCACTATGAAGTCAATAATCGTTTGTTTAGTTTTTGAACTGGTGGAAAAGGATCAAATTGGGGAAGAATTTAAACTGCTGTTCAACTTTACTCTTGTATTCGTCATTACAACCGCAAGTTCAAAACTTGTAAATTTCACGCAAGTACCGTTAATGTTTTCAGTTCTCAAAACTTGCCGTTTGAATTGCCCCAAAATTTTATTTCATAAATTGAAAGAAGAAGGATTGCTCTTTCTCTGGAATAGCATTTGCAGAACGAAAGCTATGTACCAGGAAGGGTTTTTTGCCGTTGAAAAATGGCAAAATTGCTTGTCGCGATAAAACTGTTTAAGAGGGTGATTTTGAAAAATAATTAAAAATTCAGACTGAGATCGTTTGAAATTATAGCAACGTTTTCATACAAAGAAAGGGTCGTAAAATCATCTTATATCGCAATAGTCATGGTATTTGCTTCTGTTTCTATTCACAAAGCGAGGATGCGAAGCGCATTTTTCGGTGGTTTGAGGACCTCTCGGAGGTGAAAATTCAAAAAACTAATTATTTTGGAAAATATCAATCACAAGAAACTGAATCTTGTATTTTCTAAAATAGTTTCATAAGGGCTTTAATGTGACAAAGTTTGGGAGATTTCGATTTTTCCATCTTGCACACCTATCCGTGGTATTTACAGAAAATATCTCCCAAATTTGTAATCAGGTGTTGTCTCTTTTCAAAAAACTGAATAAATGTAAAGGTGCTTGTCCAGATCGATGGAATATCTAGTCAGTTTATTATTGATTGGGCTGATTTAATTGCACCTCATTTTCTAATAATATTTAATAGTTTTTTAACTAATGGTATATTTCCTGATGATTGTATAAGTCCGCAAGGGTTACTCCTCTATGGTGGCCTAGAACTGCCATAAGGAATTTTCTTGAATTATCAAGAAAATTCAACTTTTGTAATCGATTAATTTAAAATTACTGCATTTTTTTTTCTATAAAGAAAGTATTGAAGATGTATTTTTTATTTTTCAAAGACAATTTTTTTAAAAACAATTGAATTCGTTTGGCTTTTGAAAGTACTACAAATTATTTTTAAAAAGATAATATTAAAAAGAGTATTTGTTTTCATATTAGAAACTCTTCATTTTTTTTTTTTGGTCTTTGTTTTCGTTTTTTTTCCCCCTTAGGCGAATATTTTTTTAAGGGACTCAGGAGCGTTTTTTTAAAATTTTTTTTTTCGTCTTGACAAGGCGAGAACTGCCATAACCCAAAATGCTTTTCGCACCTGATGTTATCCCATAACCTTCTCTGCACCGGTTACCTTTCCAATATGGCGGTTCGAATAAGGAACGATTCGTGGAAAAATGATCATGACCTAGAAGATATCCTGAGAAAGTACGTTGGGGAGGGATTGCAACGCGAGGAGATCTTGGATTTTGTTTCAAGGGATTTCAGTGTTGTTCTGGAGTCCATCCAAGAGTTCTCATATCTTCCAAAGACTTGTCGAGGTAGTGCTTCACAACCGAGGTAGTGTACGAGTACTCTTTGTGTTTGCCAACCTCGTTCCCAGGGTTCTCTCTCTATTGTTATGGCAGTTCTCCGCTTGTCAAGATGAAAAAAAAATTTTAAAAAACCTTCCAGTCCCTTAAAAAAATATTCGCCTTAGGGGGAAAAAAAACGAAAACAAAAAAAAAACTATTGAAAACAAACACCAAAAAAAATGAAGACTCAGTTTCTAATATGAAAACAAATACTCTTTTTAATAATTATCATCTTTTTCAAAATAATTTGTAGTACTTTCAAAAGCCAAACGAATTCAATCATTTTTAAAAAAATTGTCTTTGAAAAATAAGAAATACATCTTCAATACTTTCTTTATAGAAAAAAAATGCAGTCATTTTAAAATTGATCGATTACAAAAGTTGAATTTTCTTGATAATTCAAGAAAATTCCTTATGGCAGTTCTAGGCCACCATACTCCTCTATTCAAGTGAGTGGCGAAAGAAGCGACATAGACAATCCAAGATCATTTATCTCTAGAATTGGCAAAATATTTGAAAGAATGATCTATAATCAACTCTTTGCCAATTTATCCGATCATAATTTTTTGTCTAAGCACCAATCTGTATTCCATGTGCTCCATTCAACAAAACAGCCTTATTAGAGGTAACCAATAGTTAAGTCTGTATAATATTGATATAGGTAACGTTAACACTGTTGCTTTTCTTTACCTTAAGAAAGCATTTGACACAGTTGATCATGATATCCTATTGTCTAAATTACATCTTTATGGTATATCATGTGTTACCCATAGCTCACCTATAGGGTATCAGGCTAAGCCACCCCTTTAAGGCCATTACAGTGGACCATATCTCCCGGTCGCATTTAGAGTATGAAATCTCCTGGATAATTGCTGAAAATTGCCATTTCTTCAGCAGACTCACCTTTCTGACAATAAAATTTCTACTACAGTATTTTGCGTTGTTTGAGCTATTTTCATGTTAGCATCAAACATTTCCTCATAAATGCCAACATGCCATTGTAATATAATAATGTGATTGGTGGGAAGTAAACCAATCAGGTCAAATGTTACAACGCCAACAACATTTTTTTTGCGTGTTTTGTGTCATCCCAAATTCGTGATGATCAGAGTCAAGGAGCATTTTTTGCACACAGACATCATGTGCCATGTGTTATGACATCATCTACCATTCCTCCATTCCTTCCCTACCAATTTTTAATATTTGAAGACATGGGGGCTTTCGACAGCTCTGCCATTATAGGGAGTACATCAACCCACCCCACCAAGGGGCAATTACTTGCCCAAAATAATTATGTGGTTCAGTAATAT
The DNA here is from genome assembly GCA_038088405.1 of Porites divaricata. Classification (NCBI taxonomy): domain Eukaryota; kingdom Metazoa; phylum Cnidaria; class Anthozoa; order Scleractinia; family Poritidae; genus Porites; species Porites divaricata. Next base: position 1,028,397 of record JBBMOI010000017.1, read on the forward strand.
ATCATATTAATTCTACATCAGCACACTAACAACAGAGGTCACAGAGAATATAAACTTACCTTCAGGAGCACAATTTCAATCTTGTGTTATCAAGTGGTGACATCTTCAGTATCTTGGTAACTGATCTACAAAGCTAAAAAAATATAATACAATCAACACCTTTTTCAACATGAACGAGTGATTTTAATATTTCATGATCATGATCATATTCATGATCACATATTCATGATCACATTCATGATCAGTGCACACGATCTGGAAGAAAGAATGTAGCTAGATTGTTAGCTATAGACAAACTGTTAATGCTAACCAAAGGGAGAAAGATCTGAACATCTTTTATTTTACTTTTCTTCACTACTTACATGTAAATCAGGGAGAGAAACTTACCTTACAAACAGACTGAAACAGAACACTTTTGAAACCTGGATCTTCGGAAATCTTCACTTTGAATAGTCCCAGTGCCCGCTCGGTTAACCTGCAAAAATTGAGCGGCGCAGATTCCTTCAGAATCACATATTTTGAGCGATGTATGTGAAAGCTCTCTCTTGACAGTTTATGCAAGGGGTCCTTGATTTCAGTTAAGGAGCGCTGCGATAGTCAGACTTTTTCCGTTATTTTCTTTCTCTGTATTTCATTTTTAAAAATTGAGCAGTTTATATATCTCTTGTTGAACCCCTGACGACAAGAACTGATGTGCTCTGTCAGATGGAATGAAACCCGGCGAACGACGTGACAAACAAATGATTCTATTTACTTACCTAAAACGTCAACCCCGTTACACTTTCAAGAGTTTTATACTGGTCACCCGATATCGAGTTAAACAGTCCATTAGTTTGATAACCACTCTTTAGAGATCTTAAAAGTTCGCCCAGTTTTCAAAAGAGTCACGACTGAGGAATGGAAAATCATACCTTATTTTATACTGTCTTCTGGATACTGGCTGCCTGATAACATGAACAACTATGAAATACGATTGAAAGGGTTCTGTAAGCTAGCCTGTATAACCAAAAAAAAAAATTCTGTGGTCTTTTACACTGACTAAGTGGAAAGCAAGCTTATAACGAGATCATGATGTCGAAATCTGGGGTATGACAGGACTAATAAGTTCTTAGCGAACATTTGATGAAAGGAACAGATTTTGTCACGATCAGATGTCAGCTCAGCCAAAGTTATACCAATAAATTGTATTTCATGTTAGCTTTACGGTGATTTATGATTCCTTTTGGAGAATTTTATAGATCACTGTTGCATGGATTCTTCGGACGATTCTCCGTAGATATGCATGCACAGCCAGCTTTTATAGTCTGTTCAGGAGCCCTGGTCTGATTAAATTATCCTCTGTGATTATAAACCTAGTAAGAATGTGTAATGTAAAATTACAAACCTCTTTCCAACTGCAGATGATTACAGAATAAAACCAAAACGAAATAGAGAGGAACGCCGCGGTTTAAGCAGTTTAAATTTACGAAGCCTGTTTAAAGGAAGTTGTGATGTCTGTACCAGGAACGCGGAGTTGAGATAAGATGAATAACTTTTCATCTTTGTGTGAAGTGACCGCAATTTGAAAATCGGGAGAATTGATTCTCTTAGTGTTAGGTGGAACAAAAATACGCGCGCCGGTTGCAGTTTCCTGTTTAAACTCTTGGAGTTTTCTTGCAAGAGATCGCACGAATACAAAGCTTAGAAACAACCGCGGCACACAAAACATAAGAGCTCTAAATGACTAAAAATAAAAGAAGAAAAATCTAAAACAAACCTTTAAACTCTTGGAGGAAGTCGTCAGAGAAAACGAAGCTCAGAGCGAGTCCTTCCTGGGGGTCAAGTAACGCGATTCCTTCCTATAAAAGAAACAATTGACTATGACTGAAAAAGGTTCGGCATTCCTTTAGAAGGGAATTGTGTTGACTCATGATAAGGATTTCGCAGAACCACACAAGATTTAATTTATAAGCAATAACCAATTTAGATTACATACATCTAGAGTTCATGTTATTAAATAGTACATCTAGATCTGTTTGAAGGCAGTTGTTCTGTGTGTTCAGAAGAAGAAACAAACATTTAATTATTCAAAGGTCAAGACACGAAGCCATCGCCAATACCTTCACGACTTCGTTGATGGGGAGTCCGACTTGTTAGCAAATTCCTCAGTTTCACCAGAAGTAAATTATAAAATCTTAAAGAAGAAACAAAAAATCGAAGAGAAAATACCGATGTGGACGAGAGGGAGGACTATCGCTTGGGATGAAATCGAAATTGGCTGGGGTTTATAACTAGCTGGGTGCGGCTCACAACTGAGCTACTCCTGAGATAATTCAGTGTTTCGCTAGAGAATTGAGTGCGACCAAGCGACATACTACTCACAAAAATTGATTTTCAGTTTGTTTGAAGTGCCTTAAACACTAAGAAGATAAAAAATCGATAACAAACCTCTACACGGTGATTATTGAGAAAACCAGCCTCGAGCCTTACAAGAAGAACTTAAAACTGGTGCGGAAAACTACTTTTTACAATGCCAGCTTTGTGTTATGCGATACGTACTTCCTGTGTTTTTATTGAGCCTGATTGGCAAAGTTGTGTGTAAATACAATCATGTTGATTTGCGGATTTAATTACGACACTTGATAGGTAAATGACGAAGGAAATACATAAAATGGAAATTACGCAGAATCACGCGACTTTACAACAAAGCCATTTAGCATTGCTCAGTCTCTTTTTACACCATTTTGGTATTGTTGCATTTCATTCGAACACATTTCACATACTTTAAAGGTCATAAAATTGGCGCGAAGTGTGTTCAGATAAGAACAGAGGCCTTGATTATTCGCTGAAAAAGGTACAAAGTCTACAAAGAGGTCAAGACTTGCATGGTGTCGGAAATAGCGCCCAAGATGCCTTCACGAGATGGTCGTTAAAATTGAACAGCTCATAGTAATTTTAACTGCTCAATTTTCGCGTAGAAATTTTCCAACTTAAAGCAAAGTAAAAATTTGTGAAGACACTAAAAGAATGAGAGAAAAACTGATGGATCAGGCAGAGGAGAAATATCGCGTGAGTAGTGAGTGGGTGGAGCCTACATCCGTCGCGTCTCGAAGACAATTCACGCGAAACTTGTGAATTCTTTCGCAGAAGTCACGCAACTTTTGCGAAAAACAGGTAGAAACACAGCAGTTCTTTGTCACGCTATCTTAGCTAATTCATTGACCCGGTTCACTTCACTGCCAACACTACAGAGGCTAACCGACCAGTGGACTGATCATGAAGCAATATGGCAAATATGATATAATTTTCGAAATTTATCATAAATTAATAGCGTTCATATGCTTGCGCTCCTTCAAAGGCCCATTGTTAATTTTTTTTTTTTGACCGAAATGTTTCACGTTATCAAGTCTTTATAATTAATTTGTACATTAAAACCCTTAAAAAGTCACTTCGTTAGTGGAAACTGAATATTACTAAAGCCAGAAACTAAGAAAATATAGAAAGATAGAGGCAGGGTTATGGGCTCCTGATAGAGGCCGACTCCTGTCCTCGTTACTTTCTACAGGGAGTTAAAAACGCCAGGCAAAGGAGACATTGAAGCTGTTGCATACCTGAACTTTAGGAACAGACGAAAATGATAGTCTACTAACACAACATTGGCGTTTTCTACAAAAGTCCCCCCGGGGGGGTACTCAACAAATGTTTATACAGGAAGGCTCCGCCCCGAGGTCCACCCCCTTATATTTTTATATACCATTTTTTACGAAAAAGGTCCCCCTTATGTAAACCTTCTTTTGACGATACAAGTGTACATGTATGGCCATGCAAATAAAGCTTGTTGTTGTTGACAAATGGTACCCCTTTCACATACCTTGTTTAGAACTTTGCATCCCTTTTAACTGCTGTAAATCCACTGTCTTTTAAATGGGAATCAATCACAAAAATAGAGCGTTTTCTCGACTTTTTAAAGCCATGAAATTCATCTGTTAGCCATTTTGGTCCCTTTCACAGACCCAAATGACAGATTTCCCTACCCTTTCATATACGTTCAACGAGTAAAATCCCTACCCTTTCATGCAACTGAAGCCTGAAAAAGGTACCCCTTTCTGGAGGAGCCTCCCCGTGTGGGCCATCATAGGGAGTACCCCCCCCGGGCAAAAGCCGCACACCGCCTGCAACTGTTTAGTTATTAAAAATACATAATGCCTTAAAATCCAAATAAAGAAATCATGTATTAAACAAACCTGTGTTCGGGAGCCATATGTCGAGCGTCCGTGTCAGAGGATGTGAAGATGTGTAGTGTAAGTTAATTTACAATCATGGATTTCGTTCTGCACTGCTTCGTGGCACAGCTACTTATGCAATAATTTTCAAGAATGACGTCAACGTCTGGGGGCGAGTTTCTGTAGTAATTAAGGTCACGCGATATCTAACGGACTCGACCATTGGTGACAGCTATTCAATCTGAATGGATAAAATAAGAAGTCTGTTTTGCACGCGGATAGAAATTCCCGTTTCCGATCACTACCATTCACTGTTTCATGCCTCAAAAGGATTGTCCGTCTTCAAGTCAGTTCAGAAAAAGGAAAAGAAAGTCGTCGACTTATATTGACTTCTTTGATAAAAGTGAAATTTCACGTCGTATTCGTCTCATGACGGGACAAGAAATGTACCAAAAACTGTGCTGCACATTCAGAATCTTGTTTTCCTCAGTTGTAAGCTCTCTGTTATGCGAGATGAGTTTGTTCCAAGGTTTCCTTCTCTGCTCAGCTGTGAGAGGTTTTTCTTCGGGTTCTTCGGTTTCATCCAAAAACCATCATTTCAGATAAATTACTTTTCGATCTACAAAGTGTCTTCAGCCTTAGTTAGGAACCCTTAGCTAGAGGGAGGGGTTTATAAGTTGGTGAAACTTTCAAGTGTCAACCTTTCTAAATAAAGCGTTATTTTTAAGCTGTCAAGGCGCCTTTCTCATGCTTCCTCATATCTGGTTTCTGAATCCTTACTAGGATGTGATCGGTTTTTGAAACCGCGACACGTTAGTCTCAAACTCTTGGAGGAAAAGTCTACCTTATTAAAGGGGGGTAGGGAGAGGGAGCCTTCTCCCCTAAGTAGATTTGATACTCATCCAGGAAGGCCGCGAGATATCGTGTGATAACAGGTTTGTAGTCTGGAATCTGTTGGTGAAAATCTAAACGCGTAAACGTAATGGGCGCGGTCGCAAAACGAGTACAATCAAGGTTCGTTAATACGGACACCAAAAGGACAGAGCCTTTTTTTAATGTCCGATGTACAGATATACAGGTCAGGAGTTTGTTACCTGCGGTACATGCAATAGAAAAGGTGCGCATAAGGAGAATTTCAACTGTTTATGGGATCCTGAATGGTGCACTGTAGGCCTAGGATCCAAGGTTAGTTTCATTGCCAGCCTAAGATTTGTCTGTGAAGTCGACTTTTTGAGGGACGAAGTCGCGAGAAGCTTTCCCTCCTGACCTGTTACCCACCCAAAAACGGACTTTAAAAAGTCTCTGCCAGCCTTAAAGAAAGAAGTTTGCATTCGAATTTACAATCCCTGAATCTCTGTAAACTTAGAAAATCGATATTAACTACTGTATAAAGTCTAAATCTTTGTTTTGAGTGTCGGGATTTCGACTGGGCAGGGGCGCTCCAGAGGAGAAGACGTTTTAAGCATACAAACTCACTGCATGCGGTAAACAACAAGAACTGAAAGAAAAGAAAGAGGAACGTGAAGACAAAAGTGAAAAGAAATAATAAACAAATCGCACTTACGCAAACAACCACTACGGAAGTTATTTAGTTCAACGCCGTAGCAGGACTTCATAGTAGCGTACCGTCCTATGCTGAATTAATCGACTACGGCAATGCCGCAACAATTCAAACACTTCAATATCTATATGGTGTCCTTCCCCGGGGCTATGTGACAAAAAAATGACTTTACCCTCGCGATACCAGTTAATTTTGTTTTCTTCAAATCTCAATATTTTCCAGTAGGAGGGAAACAAAATCAACTGTTTTACCTTGAACTCAGTCATTAGGTGTTCCGGCAGTAGCAAGAACATTTAACCACTCCTCAGAATTCCAATTCCAGCTTGCGCTTGAAGGAAGCTACATTTATGGAAATTGTACTGAAGACACAGATTACATAGAGAACACTGATGCATGCCAGTCAGCTTAGTTGCGAATGGAGTGTTGGAAAGTTAAAGATAAATCTTCAAACCCCTGTTAATTTCCGTTAATCCTGACTGAATACTTAAAATCTATGCCACACTTAAAATGTATCCAACTATATAAGCTCATACTTTATTTCGACACGGTACAATCTTCACCAAAATACAATGACTACTTAATATATGGATTAAGACTTAATAATAACTTACAGCAGTAACTGAAAAACTGAATTACATCATGATTACCGCGAAGGCGGAGCATGTGTTACCATTGCTTTAAAAAACTGGTGAATCTCTCTCTTTATGTACCTAAGTGTTCCTATTCTGCGTAAGCTGTTGGCCGGCAAACTGTTCCTGACACAGAGTCGGCCCATTTTAGCTAAAATCTTGTTCTAGGTTTTAGTGCACGTAGTGTGTAAATTTGATTTCTTTTCGCATCGTTTAGGTTATAATGGCTATTGCTAATGGTCAAAAAACTTTGTAAATTTCCTACTTGACATCCTAAACTTATTATTCAAATGCAAGGATCGATCAATAACACTTATGGTTATTAATAAACTACTCAAGTTATATATTCAGCTACAAAAAAAAAAGTACAGCTTTCTCTGATTAAAAGTGAACTATACTAACTCGAAGCTAACTCGATCCAAACTGTACGCGGGTAATGTCATAAAAATCGCGGTAAAACAACAACAACAAAAAGAAAGCAAGGGATTACGGCAGGAACACAAAAGTCCCTAAGTCGGCCTAATTTTCGTCTTCCCATTAAGACAGAAATACTAACCTTAGAAATCGTAACCTGTAAATTGCTGTTACTAGAAAGACCCACACTTTTACAATTTTTTCAATTCAGGTTTGTTACGGAATATTTTTTATATGAACGGATCGTCACAGTTATAGACTCAACTTTTGCAGTTGCGAAACGGAAAGCTTGAAAAAATTTCAGGCTTGTGTGGGATTCGAAAGTTACGTCTATAACTGCGATGATAACTGCGATAGTCTACTTCCATATAATTCTTTACCCTGCAGTTCACATATATGACTTTCATATATTCATAACTTAGGGATATTTTTCCTTAATCATTTTTCCCCTTCCTCTAAAGGTGAACTGATGCCTCTTACTTCTTTTTTCTTTTTGGCTTAAACTTGCATGTTATTAGTTTAAATTTAATTACTTTTATCATAAGTATAGAAACGGAGGCTTTGCTTTTAGCCCTGGCTAAATCTATATACCAGGGGAAAACCCACCCTATAAACGATTTTAACGTCTTCAGGACTCAACCAAGCCGATTAACCTGACTAACCGGGTTTTTTTGCTGCTTACTGTCTAACTAGCGGTTTTTTTTTAGCGGTTTACTGACTGTAGCATATTTTTAGCTGTTTAATGACTACAGCTATACCCCATTGACACCCTCATAAAAGTGTCAAGTGTGTAAAATGTTATCGCGTTTAGAAACACACAAAAAAAGCACACTGCATGTAGAACTGTATTTATCAAAAATCAAAAGGTCTAATTAGCAAAAAACAACTTTGCACGGGGATCACGTTTTTTTGTACATTTCTTTGTCGTTGTTGTTGCACGACTACAACGTGAAACTTGACAAACTTCCTAATTAATACACATTTTATGGATGAAATGTCGTTTGTGCTCAAAACTTTATTTTATAGGTATTAAGACACGCAATAGGCAAGTCTAATTTGCTCTTTGCATCCGTGAAGTCATACTCCTTCTTACTATTGCTTTTGTCGGTTCGGCACAGTTACCTAATGACGTCACAATGTTGATAGCGTGGTACTGTCGATGAAGTGATTGGCCGTTTTTATACTAAGGACGGATAATCCGACTGGACGAACTTGGGCAAACATTTGTAGTTCGTCTGGTTATGCGTCTCAAGCATAAAGACGGGCACGAGACGCATTATGCGTCTGGACGAACTTTCCTTCGAAATACGTCTTGAACGACGCACTACAAAAGGTAGTTCGTCTGGACGCATAATGCATCTCGTGCTCGTCTTTATACTAGAGACGCATAACCCAGACGAACTACAAAATATTTGCTCAAGTTCGTCCAGACGGATAATGCGCCCCTTAGTATAAAAACGGCCATTGCTTTATTCCGCAATGTTAAAGTCCTAAGTAACAAACTAGATATGCTAATTTACTATACATTGCAAATGCACGTGCTAAAGGCTACATATGCTAATTTGCTGTGAATTACATATGCAGGTCCAACAACAACATGGCTTTTGGTTTGTCAGAGAATTTTACTTCCGAGAGTGTTTTGTCTACGTGAAAAATCGAGTTTGAACAGGAGCATAGTTGTGACACACCCAGAGTTCCACGCGATGACCTCGAGTTCAAGAGTACACAAAATGGCGGCGGCAGGGAAAAGAATTTTGCAAGTTTTTCCTTTTCCATTAGAAGAGGTGAAGAAAGAGTGACAGTCATTTTCAGGTATTTTGATTCTCTTTACTGTAAATTTTTAGTCAGTTGTCGGTTTTTTGCGGTACACGCAAAAAGTGTCCATTGTCGTGATCTTCAATTATTTCTCTCTCGATTCTTCAACACTTGTTCATCGTAGTGCATGAAGGATAATTGTAAAAGTGCACTATAGTATTTTGATTTGCTGTTTAATTCCGCCTCTAGCTGCTATTTTATATTGTTTGTTTCCAGTCAGTGAGACGACTGAACCACATTATTTTATGTCAGCTGGAACTGGCAATGAAAATGAGGAGAGAGTCGTTTTGCGGCTACAGGCTTGTTTCGGCCTGCACCTCGCTCAATACACGTTTACTATTTGTAAACACACGACGATAAAACATGCGTCTAAGACGCGTAATAAACAATGAGCCTCTAAAAATTCCACTGCATTTAAAAAACATTCGTACCCCGATTGCCACACACTTTCCATTTGCGGTTTAAATATCCCGCCGCACGCGTGTGAGGGAGGAAATACACGCGCGTCTTCTCCTTCCTCGCGGGAGCCACTTGCATTCTTATGTGCGCGCTATAATTCTATTATCCATGTTCTTATGCACCTACCACAAAGGGAAGGATGAGGTTGGATAAAAACTCGTACCCTTGGGGGGGTAACCAATGCTTTACCATCTGAGATAGCAAGGTAGCGAACAAGTTAACGGAACTTTGTGGAGGTCGCTTGGTATGTTAAAATTTCCTCAGGCGTGGGAAATTGCAGTTTCTACTTGTAGCTTATTTTACTACTATTGACCTGCATAGCGGGGAGGCGAGTGATGAAAATATATGACCCTACATTGATATAACATGCGCTGTAGTAAGCAGCAAATACGATAATGCTGTTTTTATACAAGCGGAAACAATAAGAGGATAACAGTACAGATCACACAGCAGAATTACAGTTTTGTTCGTGTCAATAAGTTTAATTGAATATTATTTACAGCAATAAATATACCAAACATCGATTACACCTGACCTTCCCAAATATTAGAATTTGTACAAATCTTACACCGTAACAAGTATGTGCAGAGTAATATTGTCGCCCACGGACTTATTTCAGATTGATTCGAAGGACTGTCTACATTTAGTACGTGTTCGATGCCAATTACTTACACTTTTTCTTGTCAAAAAATAATGAAATGTTATCTACAGCAGTGACCAGATTGTACTATTGTAATACGCTGTTACCAAAAGTTAGAAATTATTGAAACTTTTATGTACGCCGTAGTTTAGTCGCTTATGGACTTGCGTCAGATTCAACGCTTGTTCAACGAAGGGATTGTCGGCCTTTAGTACGAGTTTTAAGACAACTGGACTTCTATTCTTCATCAAAGGCAATGGCGATTCCAGAGAGAGATGCGTCCCGCTAGGAATTGTACTTTCCGATTGCAATCCACGTTAGGGATAGTTCCGTCCGGCCCAGCACTCCATACAGGAAAAAATACCCCTGGGATACCACTGTTACAATTCCCCGGCCAAACAGTGGTGATCCCCGCAAACCATAAGAGGAAGGTTTTCATCGAAGGGTGCCAGACCATGGCTGGATCAATGCACTCTACAGGAATTACAGGAGCTCCCGCTAAAACCGGACCATCTGCAGAGAAACAAAGCTACAAATTAGGATCACCCCAAGTGACATTATAGTGCAGTGCAAACTACTAATTACATACTCATGGCCTTTAAGTTTACTGCTCCCTCAATACGATGCTGTTTAGTTTTGCAATTATTCGAAGCACCCACGCAATATGTCATGAAAAGTCCATTCATGGACCGCTAAAGTTAACACGGGAAAATGTCTCCTTGGAAAATCTTGCACAACATACCAAGGTGCATTGCAAAAAAACTTTCAATAATAAACGGTTTTTTGTTTGTTTATTTATAACAGTCCCTTAGGTTTATTACATAAAATGAAAATGGTTGTAACGCGCAAACTTGTACATGTTATTAAAACGATTGAATTTAAATACCATATTTAATCAAATAAGCGCCGCGGCCCTGAAACAAATTAACACGGGAAATAATAATACCGTAGTTTAAATAATGTTTTGTCGAGTCCAACATTCAAATAAACGCCGCCATCGAATAAGCGCCGCATTTGAGGCGTGGAAATTTTTATAAGCACCGCGGCGCTTCGAGTAAATATGGTAAACATTATAAATGACATTTGTACCTTCAGTCATCCACTGGCCTTTATCCTATTCTCTTTTGCTTCTCTTTCGCCGAGGTTCTTCGTCGCCTTGATATGAAAAATAAACCAATGAAAGATTTGATTTCAGGATTCAGTTCATCACTTCCTGCGACCAGTTACAAACAGATGTTATAAAGCCAGGCACAAACGCTTGATCAATCAAATTGAATTTCAAATTAAAACAAAATACCGTATGTTTGCTTTGAGACCGAGTTTCACGCAACAAAGTAATGTCACGTTCTGTTTATATTGTTGTGAAGTACTTTCTAGGTTGTTTTAAAGAATTGTTCAGTATGAACTATTGATTTACATGACGCTGACTTTAAGCCTACCTTCATTCACCCTATGCGATTTATGCTGCTTTCTTTTCTTTCTCTTCCTTGGAGATTCTTCGTCACCTAAATGTACAAAAAAACAACCGAAAAGTTTTCATTTAATGTACATAACTTCTTAAGCCTTGCTCATAAGAGGCTACTATGATAAAGACACAGACTTCTACTCCATCAAAGGCTGTGCTGCAGCCACGCATATTTGCCTTTCTCAGAGGTCTTTAAACAAATCTGTTCTAGCTCCTTGATCATGTTGATATCGGATTTCATGGAACAAAATACGCTGTTCCCGTACAACTTAGAAAGTAACAGGAGCTAGGACATCAGATCAAAGAGGTCGTTCCTTTCGGATATTTAAAAAGTGTTGGTCTTATTTGTAGTCCAGCAACAGTTTACAAGAAGAGATGATTTCAAGGTAAACTAGGAAAGGCAAAATGTGTTTGGCGTCTTCACGTTTTTTTTTAAATACTCATGCATAAAGTATTTCATTCCCGTGTTTCATTGTAGTTTGATCCAGGTGATCACGTGACGTGAGTCGCAAACTCTCCAGAAAACCGTCTGAATCAACGAGCCCCTAATGCTGTCCAGTGACGTCACTACCCGAAAAACGGGAAGTGATTTTGATTGGTTGATTATCCAAACATTCTAAATTGATATTCCCAACATTCACTACTGTTTTACTATGACAAAGGAAAAGACTTAACTTTATGTTCACGACTTCCTTGGCCTGTCTACAGACGCCCCATCCTCTAAAAGCATCGAGGATAGAGACTCTCTCTCCGATTTTCTTTTTGGGAGAGGGGAGGGGGTGGGGCGTTTGTACACAGGCTACGACTTCCTAAAAATAAAGTCACAGACTTTCATTCAATCAGAGGTTGATTTGTGATGCAGGTACACTTAATTGGCAGCTCTGTGGTCTTTCAACAAACGGTTTTCGACTGATTGATAACGGGTTTCTGGCAAGGAACTAAATTATAGAAACGTCTATACAAACCATTGATCTAAACTGATTAACGCCATGCCATGACTTTCAGCTTACCTTTATCTCTTCGGTGTTCTTTCTGCTTCTTTCGCTTCCTTCTCTTTCGTGAAGTTCCTTCAACGCCTAGTTATTAAAAAAACACATGATTTAATTTTGTATTCATCAGTTTCTAATGGTAAAACAATTTTTATTATTTAATAAACAGAAACTACATGGACACATATATCTCTACTCAAGCGTAAGGATGTATGCTTTAGGGTTTTACGCTTGTATATTGTTAGGAACTGTATGAATTGCAACTTTATTAGCGTACCTTCAGTCATCCGATCTACTTTACACTTGTGTATTGTTAGGAACTGTATGAATTGCAACTTTATTAGCGTACCTTCAGTCATCCGATGTACTTTACGCTTGTATATTGTTAGGAACTGTATGAATTGCAACTTTATTAGCGTACCTTCAGTCATCCGATGTACTTTACGCTTGTATATTGTTAGGAACTGTATGAATTGAAACTTTATTAGCGTACCTTCAGTCATCCGATGTACTTTACGCTTGTATATTGTTAGGAACTGTATGAATTGAAACTTTATTAGCGTACCTTCAGTCATCCGATGTACTTTACGCTTGTATATTGTTAGGAACTGTATGAACTGAAACTTTATTAGCGTACCTTCAGTCATCCGATGTACTTTACGCTTGTATATTGTTAGGAACTGTATGAACTGAAACTTTATTAGCGTACCTTCAGTCATCCGATGTACTTTACGCTTGTATATTGTTAGGAACTGTATGAACTGAAACTTTATTAGCGTACCTTCAGTCATCCGATGTACTTTACGCTTGTATATTGTTAGGAACTGTATGAATTGAAACTTTATTAGCGTACCTTCAGTCATCCGATGTACTTTACGCTTGTATATTGTTAGGAACTGTATGAATTGAAACTTTATTAGCGTACCTTCAGTCATCCGATGTACTTTACGCTTGTATATTGTTAGGAACTGTATGAACTGAAACTTTATTAGCGTACCTTCAGTCATCCGATGTACTTTACGCTTGTATATTGTTAGGAACTGTATGAACTGAAACTTTATTAGCGTACCTTCAGTCATCCGATGTACTTTACGCTTGTATATTGTTAGGAACTGTATGAACTGAAACTTTATTAGCGTACCTTCAGTCATCCGATGTACTTTACGCTTGTATATTGTTAGGAACTGTATGAATTGCACCTTTCTTAGCGTACCTTCAGTCATCCGATGTACTTTACGCTTGTATATTGTTAGGAACTGTATGAATTGAAACTTTATTAGCGTACCTTCAGTCATCCGATGTACTTTACGCTTGTATATTGTTAGGAACTGTAAGAATTGAAACTTTATTAGCGTACCTTCAGTCATCCGATCTACTTTACGCTTTTTTCTTTTCTTTCTTTTTCGCTGAGACTCTTCTTCATCTAGACATGTAAAGAAAAACAGCCAAGAACTCAGTTTTATTTTAGAATTAAGAGACAGGTTTTCACTCATTCAGAAGTTGATAAAAAGGTTCTACAACTACGCCTGCTGTCCAATCTCAGAGGTTTTTAAACAATCTGACCTTCGATTTTCACGGAACACCGAAATTCGCATTCTGTAATAATGTATGGACTTAAATCAACGTTGTATCACATATCTCACCCGCTTCGGTGCCTTGTTCTGCTTTCCCTTTTTTCCTTTTCCGTTTCTTTCGCTGAGGTTGGACAATTTCTAGTGGAAAAAAAAAAAACAGCGAGGAAGTTCATAACTTTCCAACAGGAGATAATTGTTTTCAAGTACAGTTGAACCTCTCTCAAACGGCCACCTTGCAGACAGAAAAAAGTGGCCATTGTAGAGAGTCTGAAACAAGATTCAGTGTATGGACTGTCCGCCAAGATAAATGGCAGTTGTAAAGAGGTTGAAACAAGATTCAGTGTAAGGACTGTCCGCCAAGAAAAAAATGGCCGGTGTAGAGAAGTGGCCGTTGGTGGGGGTCATGTATGTGGCCGTTGTGGAGAGGTGGCCGTTACATAGTGGAGGTTCGACTGTATTCCGAAATAGTAGCGAGTGTTTAATTATCTAAATTAATAGAACATTGCCACATAACTCAGTTAAACCTCACATCAATAAGCAGGGAAAAACCAAATGAGTTTTCGTCTTTGCAGTCAAAGGGTGTCACAACAAAATGGACTTTTTTTAAGGTGTCTCTTTTCTTTTATCAACAACAGTCGAATCTCCACTAACGTCCATCTCTCTACAACAGCCATTTTTTTTCGGCGGTTCAACTGTATAATATGGATTTAAATGACCTTTAGTATACCTTCAGTTATCATCTCCTGCAAGTTTCGCTTTTTTCCTGCTTTCTGTTTTCTTCCTGGGGATTCTTCTGTAATTATAAAATCAATTTTGTATGACTCAGTTTCTAAGAATTCTTCGAAAAACAGACAAACGGTGAAGCGCTGTTGATACGGATGCCAAAGTCACGTGGCACAGTGTCCGTATTAAGCGTGGAATGGAAAAACTTGGTAATACTGTAAGATCGTATGTAAATTTGCCTTTTTTTCTTAATTATTGTTAACAACCAACCTTGTGAGGAAACTTGTTCATCGTACGCTTTGGAAGATGAGCTGGGAAGATTCAACTCCTGCAATCGAGTTAATAATGCCATGTAGTTCCAGTGATTATAAAATATGTAAGCTTTGAGGACCGGACCAATCGACTGACTGAAGCGTCACTAAATTATACGACTTAAAGTAGTCGTTTAATTATAGACTAAAAGTTAAATCAATATGAAACGTTAGCGACACCTACGCTGTAACGTACTCAGCACTCGACGAAATTTCCTTTCTACAACACCCTTAAGCAAAGTTTTCACAATTCGTGAAAGTCGTTAAAAGCTTTTGACTTTTTAGACAAGGACTAGCTCAAGCTTGCCCCAGAAACAAATACGTAGACGCTCACTTGAAGGTACTATGTACATCCACTAACGACCCGTGACTGGCCTAATAATTCAATGGAAGAAAGCAGTGATAAGATCATGCGCCTATATGTAGTGCATTGTTCGAACTAAACTGAGGGAAGCGTTTCAAAACGACCTCTCTGGAACAAGCTGTCAGTGTCATCTTTGTTTATTTTTGAGCGTTGTGGCTTTTTTTACACTGAAGAAGAGATTATCCTGAAACGTGTGTTCCCAACTACTGACCTTTTTAGTCCTAAAAACCTTCTCTACACTACAACTACAAGTTTAAGGGTGTAACGAGCAGTTCTAACACTCTAACAGCCCTACGAAGCACAACAAATTTCATATTAAAAGTTTGTAACAGATAAAATAACTGATTCGCAAAAATATCCTCGGTAAGATAAATCCTAAACGCCGTTTAAAAATAATATTCAAGAAAGGATTCGTGAATCCGGCACCGTATTACCTCATCAACAGACGAAACATCCAACTGGAGTTCCTCGTGTGTCACTGTAGACAGACCGGCAGAACCACTGCCGGGGAGATACGAATCGCTACCCAAGGATCCCTCATAGATATCAGGGGAAGAGTAACGCGGTGGATGCTGAACGGAAGCTGTACGAGTTGACGGTCCTCCTAACAAGGAATCAGCTGTAGAGGATAAAAGGACAAAATAATGATCCTAGAAGTAACGTGATGGTATATGTAAAGGTTAACCACTGATTTCAGATTCATGAACTTCAAGAACGTTTTTCCTTTCTTAAGTTATGCCCCCTCGTTTTTCTACACAACTTTACACAACAAATCCAACCAACGCTCGCTGTAGTAAACACCGGAAAATGTCCACATAGGAACAGGAGATAGATGAACTGCTCCTTTTCCACCCCTCATTGTTGTTTTTGGTGGCCGGGCGGAGGCCTGGTCCGTTAAATTTAACAAATACATTCCATGGTACCGTGCGTCTCTTCATTAACTGATCACAGATGACGTCAAAATGTGGTAAAACAAAAAAAGTGACTAACGAGCCACAGTAGTAATACTGTGTAAAATGCCTTTTTGGTCTATACCCCGACTAGTGAATAAACATGATGGTGGAACTCCGATTTCTTTCACCACAATTACGATTATGTACCAGGGGCCTATTATGGAAAGAATGTGACAGAAGTAACTTGTCGTAACTCCACACGGAAATTATTAAATCTCACAAGAGAAAACTGACGTTTCACGGCGACCAACTGATGTTCGACTTCTTATTGGTCCTCACGGCGTTAATCGCCAATAGGTTTTGTAACATCTGTAATTGGAAAGGCAGGGAGGGGAGGAGGGGGGGCAATAAACCTTACCAGTAGGATCAGGAGGCGCTG
The DNA here is from genome assembly GCA_038088405.1 of Porites divaricata. Taxonomy (NCBI): domain Eukaryota; kingdom Metazoa; phylum Cnidaria; class Anthozoa; order Scleractinia; family Poritidae; genus Porites; species Porites divaricata. The sequence goes on from JBBMOI010000017.1 coordinate 1,044,875, forward strand.
GAAATGTTCCCACTGGGTCTTGCTTGTCAGCGGGGAATGGTGAGTCGTGAATACTAAGGGGGGGAGTCTCTGCCAGATTCTGTGCGAGTGATAGAAGAGAACAAAAGTTGACGAGCCTGTTCCAGGCTTTTAGATAGTGGACAGTGGCACAATCCACTATCTGAACGCCTGGTGCAGCATAGGAGTTGATAAGCCAGTAAGATGGTTGAGCAAAAGAAACTCTTCTACAAAGACAGAACCTAAGTAGCCGAACCAATATTCTGTTCATTGGTCGGTTCTAAGCCTCAAGCTTTTTGTTTCCTTAAAATGCGTAACAAGGCTCTACCCAGTACAGTGAGAACGTTGACATTTTCATATCATGTCATGTAAAGATGATGGATGGGGCACTGTGATAATGGGTGTGGATATCTGGTGAGGAGTAATGCAGTGAATACTGAACGTGAGGTACACCAAAACGCTTCAATCGACCGTCCACGATAGTATGATTATACAAATATTCATTTAACTAATGAAGTTGAACTCGAGAATGCGTTGAAACGGTCGACACGTCGTTTGTTTTCGCGTTAATTTTAAGGGTAGAAGTCTTATTACTTGCCTGGTCCTGATTGTCGTCTGATTCATATGATGACATTTCTTCAGATGTTTCTTCTTCAGACTGGATGATTTCTTCCTCATCCTGCCAAAAATCACACACTTAACACTATAAACCATCCATTTCTTATTTTTTAGGATCGTTATTTCAGTCTTCATGCACACAACGAGAGTTTTAGTCCCTGATTCAAGTCAATAAAAATTAAAATGCCATAGTAAATCTAATCTTCTAACAGTGTCACTATTTTCCCAGATAAAGGAACCAAATAATTGACGCAAGTCTTGTTGATGAAAAAAGTGAATCTGTATCAAAAATCTTAGATATTAGGAAGAGTAACGTTTAAAGTGATACCATAAAACTTAAAAAAAAATAAACAAGTCATAAAGAAAATTCAAATAAATTAAAATGTAAGGCAAGATTTAAATCTGATAAAACATGGCCGAGAAAAAGGAAAAAAAACAAACAAACAAGTAGATAATAACAAACCCAACCTATCAGATAACTCACCCACTCTTCCTCATCCTCATCCTCAGATTCAGATAATGAATTGCCCAGACAAAAAAAACACAACACTCAACATTTCCGAAACGGATTGCAGTCCGTTGCAATATTGTTCGGACAGTAACTTCCACAACTGAAAGCCATCGTTGTAAGAGAACCATCACTTTCGGTATGACTTAGCTCACTTCTTAAAAGAAGTGAGTTAAGAGTCTAAGACCACAGAAATAACCTGTTACTGTTAGTAAGACTTATATTCAACCCGCTGTTTTGATTTGACTCAGTTTTTATGAAATCGCGACTAGAAAAAAAAAAAACAGCCTGAAACCACTTTGATACAAAACACATTTCCTGTTCCCTCAGTTTCAGTTTATAATAAGTGAACCCCTGAAAAGCTGAAGAAAAACAATACGTTTTAAAACGCAATCCTTTTTTTCAGTTTTTTTTCGCAAGAAATAACCAAACTCAGGAAATATTATACTCGATTTTCTTTTGCCAAAGTTGATGACCAACCTGTTGCTTTTGCGGCTGTGATTCATTTGATGAGCGAGAAAAGAGACTGGGGTACCGCCTTTTCCAATCTTCTTCTGATGGCCATTCATGTTCAGGCTTGGGGTTCCCGTAATCATCCTACAACAAATCACAAAATAACACAAACACCATTAAACTTTAAAACAACGTTTAAACGATCGAAAGTGTAGTCTAGTTTTTAAAACCTTTCTTTAAGTGATAAGCAATTAAAGCGTAAAAATAAACCCAGGGGTTACAGACTATGTGATGGGGACGTGAATGCTCATCGGACAACAAGAATTTTACCCTTAACCCATTAAGCCCCAATATCCAAATACAAATTCTCCACACTAGTGTCCATACATTGCCTTATAGAATTAGTTAAGAGAACTTGATAAAATATCAAAGTACTTCTCCTTTGCTCATCAGTTTATTACTTCTCCTAACCTTTTCTTTTGATGATGTTTTGCCGGATATTGTTAAGAGAAAATTCATGTTGATCACTCTTGGATCATTCTTAGGGGTTCGTCACGCGTTCCTGGGAGAGGAATGATTGCGTGACGAACCCGTCAGAGCGTCTGCGTGGGAGGCTAGACCAATCTGAGTAAAGCTCAAGATGATTCCACCCCGAAAAGAGGTCACTTCTACAACACATAGTCAAAGTAGTACTATATATATTTCTGCTTGCGACAAAGACGTTTTTCTTCTTTAATTTAGTTAGGACTACACAGGAGATTTTGCTCATTTTACAATCCGTTCCGAGGTCTTATTTAATTCAAAGTCTTAAAATTCGCATGCCCTAAACATGCAGTAATTTTGTCCTGAATGGTCTTGCGAGTACTGCTGCGTTAAAAAAACTTTCTAGTGAGTATCTCAAAATTAAGGCTGCTTTTCACTAGCGACAGAGTTAGAGTCGGAGTCATAATCAAAAGCGTAGAGCTTATGATCTAGTGAAAACAGGGTTCCGATTCCGCTTACGTTCCGCTTTTGATCTAGAGAAAACCAAATTGTGAGAGTCGGAGGCAGAAGCGGAAGAACCAAACCAATCACAAAGCGTGAGAACGTGCATCGGGATTGGTTTATCCTTCTGCTTCTAATTCAGACTCCGACAATCTGGTTTTCACTAGATCATAAGCGGAACGTAAGCGAGTCGAAAGAAATAAAAACATTCTAATTCTTCTAACTCCGATGACTCACTAGGTCATAAGCGATCTTACGACTCCACCTCCGAATCCGTCGCTAGTGTAAACCAGCCGCTTTCGGTTGCTGTACGAGAAGTTCCTGATTTTTCCTTCTCAACCACAAATTTCCGAATTTTTGTGTCGTTTGATAGTGATTAGAAATTACCTACATACAGAAAAAGCAAGGGTCTCATGAACTAAAGTTCTGTTAAAAAAAGAAGTTAAAAATATGAAAAAGAGGGGGAAATGACAAAACCAACAAAAAATACATCTGACTCTTGGACGCACGTCTATGAGGTGCCCGCAGCAGACCACATTCTACTTTTCAACCCCTAAAATTCGCATGCAAGACTTTCAAAACAGAAAAATCAAACGATATACTCTAAAAAAATGCGAATTATTGAAATCTTGGAGCCCTTTCTTCTGTCAATAGAAATATTATGTCTGATCAAGAGATCATAACCCTATCATGATCTCTTGGTCTGATAAAATTCTCACAGATCAATTTTTCTTAGTGGGGGTTGGGAGGGGAGGCACAGAAAAACCTGCGTCTCGTCTGAAGAAACGCTTGCTGCGCTGCCAAACGAAAGGCGGGAAAATTCTACCACGTGGGTATTTATATAACCAATCAGCTGTCGCCACGTCACAAGCCTTCTCTCACGCCACTTTGAATGACAGTTTGTTGATTTCGTAGTTTGTTGTTTTTCACTTCAGTTGAGTTTGTTCATCAAAGAAAACTTTCAACGCAAAAATACTCAAGATGGACACAAAAAGAATGAGAAAACACCGTAAAATGTCAGTTAAGAGAAAAATTCGCCTCAGGTACTCAGGAATTTGTCAAAGGATTTGTGCAAGCTAAAGGAAACTACATTTATGAACTTCAACTCATTCAAACAAGACACGAAGTGACGCAGGATTTGTTGTGTTCGTTGTAAATCTGGAAAACAAGTAACCAACAAAAATAGGCAGCTAGTACCATAGAGTGCCTTTACCTATGATTACATGGATGGTTTTTAAATTTCAACCAAAGTCTCTCAGAGGAATTATATTTTTTGTGGAACGCTATCTCAAAAACCTACGCTACAGTGAAGTTATTTGCGGGAGGACAAGCATTTACCGAAACGCAAGGGACATTCAAACAAAAGGACAGCTCTGAAAGGACTTCTTCGTTTTCTGGACTCTCAAAGAAACTTTACTTGAGTTAAGCTGATTTTACGAAAACCATAGCGATAAAAGTGAAATTGTAAGTGGTTAACCTTTTTTCTCTAACTTTTGCAAATTGTTTGTTTGAATTGAACATGAACAGAACATATTTTGACTTTATGCTTGTTATTCATCATTTTATGAAAAGTAATGAATTAAAATTGATTGAGAAATTAATACTATGGAATTTTTGTGTTTTTACTTGTATCATAAGTTTGTTAAGTGAGCTCATATCGAGTTGAACCAGACTCGAAGAGAAATTTCATATCTGCTCGCTGATCCATTATTTTTCACAGTGAAAACACCTTCAGATTAATTTACTTGTTCACGGTTAAAACATTTTTTTGGATTTAGTTTCATCGATTGAAAGGAATGAATTTGAAACGATACTTTGAATCTGCTAAAGTTTGTGATTTGTTTTCAAAAGTAAATCTCGTGTTTTGTCGAGTATAAAAATGAAAAAGAAAGGAAAATGGCGAAAGGCAAGAGCTGAGTAGAAATAAACTGTAAACAAAGAATAAAGAAACAAATTGTGATAAAATTGGAAAACTTACGTGGTAGGATGACACCAGTGAAATGATGTTGCTGTGCTGCTTGATGGCTGACAGATCCATCACCTGCTGTGGAGTCATCTTCACTTCTGTAAGCCACAGTGCCTCCAGGTGAGGAGCGCAGCTGAGATGTTTAATCAAGCTGTCGACTCCTGCACCCAGAAGAGGATTGTATGACATGTTGAGCCACTCCAAGTTTGGTGCTTTTTTAAATAAACTGTTGATAAACTCCACAGCAGGTGATGATGTTACATTGATATGACGGAGTGCTAATCTCTTCAGTTTCTGTGTTACTTGGATCCTCCTCAGCAGAGACTCTGTTACCTCAGCATCAAACACTTCAACGTGTTCACCCAAAACATCTATCCTGTGTGGAGCGGTGATAAACTGCATCATTTCACTGATCAGTTCCACTTCTGACCTGTTCACCAACAAAGTTTCAATCCACCAAACCCTGGAGAGACCATGACGACGCTTTGAACAACAGCTGCTGCTGCTCTCTTCACTTGACTCATCACCATTCATGTTTGTCTTCTTTGTTGTCTCTTGTTTACTAATAAGCGCCTTAATTATATCAAAAGGTTGAACAATTTCAGCTAAATAAAGGTAAGTGTTATTTTCTTCTTTCTTTAAAAAAAATTCATCAATGCTACGCCATGTTGAGTTGGTTAAAAATTCTGATGCTTTCTTTTCTCCTACACAGCTAATAATAACTGCATTTAATTGTTGTGTTAAAATGATTAAATTACTATAGACTTGTTCTGTATACTTATAAATAAAACTTTTATCCTTAAAAAAGACGTAGTTGGGTGTTTTTTCTGTAGTTTGAAATAACTTTTCCTGTACGATAACATTTAGCTGCTCGTCATTAATTACAAGAACTCCTCCTAAAGAGGAAAGAAATGTAGGAAAGAGCTTTTTTCTTGTCTCAGCTGAGCAGTAGAAAAATGACTGATTACAAAGATTAATAAAATTTCTTTGTTCGTATGACAAGTCATTCTCTGACGGTGTTTCGTTGTCAAATTTGAACTCTTTCAGTCCGCTCTTTATTCCAAGGTGAATCACAATCTCGCGCGCGGCTTCTTCTGACAACTCAACAGCAAATTTTAAAACCTCGAAGATCTCTTGGATCTTTTCAACTGAGTCCAACTTTAAGAGAGAATTTGTACTGTCAGTCCTTCTAGATGTCAGCTCTTCTTTCAGAAAATTTCCAGCGAGGTATTCTTGAACGGATTTGTGAATAAAGTACACGCCTTTTTCAGGATTCAAACTCGCCATATTTAAAACCTGAAAAAGGCCGACTTCAATCAGTTTCTCGATCAAACTGTAGCCAGCAGGTAACTGACTAACAGGGAAATAAAGCTGGCCTTGCAAAAGGGCTTCAAAGGCCAAGCGTCCTAATGCGTATAATTCTTCGGAGTAATCTATAAAAACCACTGATTCAGCAGACTGTTTTTCACCCAAATGATCAAACAAAGTCTTGACAAACTGGGCAAAGATGTGCGCGCGTTCCGTCGGTAGCTGTTCGCGATTTCTGTTCGTCCAGAGCAAACACAACATTAATAAAAGAAGGGGAATTTCTGCTAGTTCACTTAGGTTGTGCTGCTGTAAGTACACAAAAAAATCTGCAATGTCTTTATCATCTTTCAAAAATATACGAGCGAACTCTTCCTGGCGCTCTTCATTAAAGCCGTCAATTTTGAATTGAGCATCACTTCGATTTCTCAACGTCTCGGCTTTCATTTCCCGTGAAGTAATTACAACACAACAATTTCTTAATTGGCTTTTTTTCCAGATTTTGAAGACAGGCGACTCGTTTTTGGAACTGTAAACATATTCATCGTAGCCGTCGAAGATAAGCAAGACTTTTTCTTGATGCCGGCAAACGTAATCATACAGGTTGTGTACGGAAATTGCACCATTACTATCCAGTACTTCACAAGCCCTCAGAATGGACGGAACATCTTGGAGATCACTAACGTCACGTAATGTCACCAGAAGGACAAGATCAAATTTTCCTAATGTTTCTGAATATCTCTGCTGGGACCAGTCAAAAGTTGCTTTCTTCGTGAAAACAGTCTTGCCGATACCTAGGTGATAATAACAACAAACTGTCAATACGTGTTACTTTTGTCATATGAAGTCACGTGAAGTGGAAAATGTGAAATGTATAATTTTAATAAAACTTTAAGAGTATTAATTATTTTACCGTATTTTTATTTTATTTTTTCACGGAATTATGTTTAACTTTTTATGCTATATGCAGAGTAAACAACATATGGGTGGCCTTTGCCTCTAAAGTTACGCCAAAAAGAAGTTTCCCAGCCTCTAAGGGGGGCATTTTGGAATTCTTAGCTTTGATTGAAGACTGGAGTTACAGATTTATCGCTTATGGTATCTCATTTACATATTCCTAATAAGTCATGATAAAGACGAAGGAAATGAATCCTTCCCGTACAGACTATTTGGGGCTGGGTTGTTCAAAGCTGGGTGAAGATCATCCAGTGTTAGTGCGAAATTTGAATTCAGAAATGAAAAGTTGAAAAGCAAATTCAGTTTAATTCTTTTTGTCTACAATTTCATGAAAGAATAGAGAAAATTATCTGAGAAAATGCCTTTAATAAAAGAAGAGAAACCCGGGTTCAAATTTAACCCCATGACGGTTAGCGCTAATCCGCCCTCAAACAACTGGGCCAAACTGCCAGTCATTAGTCTGTTGTGAAGGTTCGGTGGTGCAATTTCATCCTTTTAGCATACATTTAATAAACTTGTTTTTTAGATGTAATTGAGTTACAATATTTAATTGGCACCTAAAGTGTATGTTCTGATTGCTATAAAGCCAATAAAAAAAATTGTTTATTATCAGACTGGTTAACAGAAAAAACTTTGTTTAAACTTTTAATTTATTTACAATAACAATGGTAAAAAATTACCCCACTTGGAATGTACATGTCAGCAATATACTTGAGAAACCTGCACATCACCAGCTGATACACTGCTGGATTAATTATGCCAGTAGACCAATGGTTCCCGTGTTCTTGTTTGTCATTTTTGCTTGTACTTACCCTCCAGTTAAAGTAAAACAATTCTTACTTAATTTACTCACTTATATTACCTGGCTGTCCGTAAACCAAAATTCGCTTGGGTACAGGACGACGTTCTCTGTGAGCAAAAATCTCAGTGTAGTGGTCAAGGTTTTCTTGTATCACTCCCCTGGGTGTCCTGTCATCCATGATCCAAGACAAGTCTGTGTAAATCTTGTCAATATCAACAGCAGAGTTCTGGTCCCATGGAATGATTTTGACTTTGCTACTGGTTTCATAAAGTGATCGCAGCTGTTTCTGGCACTCCTCAAGACATACAGCATCTGTTAACAAGGATTTTTCGTCAATTCCAAGTTTTTTTCAATGGTTTATATAAAGTAGTCTATTGACTTGATTAGCAATCCTTATTACCAGGAGGGGCAGACAGTCAGTTTACAAAAAAATGAATAAACCACTAAGAGAAAACAGCCCGTGGATGAATGATTGCCATAAATAAATATTAGAAAAACATCCAAACCCGGGCTTAGCAGGAATCAAACCCACACCCTTCAAGATACCAGTAGGATGTTCAAACCACTGAGCTATAGGCGCCACTCATATGGTGAGCAGGTCATAGGTTATTTTGTTGAGGTAATAATAGGTGGGTGGGTGGATAGATAGACTGAGACTATACCACACCATCAGAAAGTTTGGGACTGGACCCCCTTCCACAATATCATTTTCAATTATTTTTTTGGATTTTCTTAGACAATTCCTTAATTATTGAAATGACTCAAAGACTGCTAAACAAAGACAAGAATGTTTTCAAGAAGTTTGACTTCCTATCTGCTTTTCCTTCAAAATAATTTGATGATGCTAATGTCTCGCCAAAAAGAAGCCTAGTAAATCCCCAAGATAAGGCAAAAATGGGGCAGCAGGGAAAATGATAGAAGCAGGGAGGAGAGAAAGCATCAGCAGGAAATTGAGGGGGCTGACACTTTTCAAAACAACACTTTACATTAATGACTTATTTTAGCATAAGGAACAAAAGGTAGCGTAGTGTACGACTTTAATTAAGCATTTTAGAAAATTGGCTGAATCTTTTTGGCCAGATAGTGACCTGAAAAAGGATAAAAAATGAGCTTCCAACAGCATTTTTCAGCAAAATTTCTGTGACAGAAAAAGCAGTTATATTAAATTAAAACACCAGGCAAAAATAGACTGCTCTCTAAATGACAAAGACATAAATTATCTCACAAATAAATGAGAGAAAACTGTGCTCTAGATTCGACAAACAACTATATTGAAAGATTACTGTTATTTCTACTGAAACCAGTGTTCATCAATCATTTAATCTGGTAGGGCGTGTTTAAAACACAAAATGCTAAAATGACAAAATGGCGTCAGAAATGACGAATAAGCAAAATGACTAAAATTATTTAGAAATAATGTACATATTTTTCTTTCACTAGTGATCCTCCCCACTATTATTTAGGTGGAGTTGTCACGCACACTCCACACTTAATTGCACAGCGATTTTTGCACAGCCAAAATCTGATTTGAAGGCTGATTGGTGATGAGATTGTTGTCACTGTCGGAGCTTGTGTGATGTTATATGTGCGCAAGCTCATCACATGCGCCGAAAATATCTCATCTGTGGGGAAACGTATGTGAAGATGAAGGAGTAAAAAGTCCAAAGACAAAAAAAATTGCTATGATCTACAATTCCAGTAAGGGTAAATAATTTTCTGCGAGTCTGTCCTAATAATGAACACATTTGCCCAATTGATCTGATTTGCTTGATGAAATTTGTTTGCACTCCAAGTATACAAAAGCAATAACTCTTAATGTTAATTTGCTTAATTGCAATTGCCAATAAATGGCTTAAAACCTAAACAGGGTGTGCATGTATTAAAGGTTTTTTTTTCCTAAACTGAGTCAGGTTTCAGACCCTCAGCCGCTCACTTCGACCCAAATAATGGTCGACCCCCCCTTCCCCTGGGGGGGGCAGAAACTGACACCATTTTGAAAACCAAGAGGCCCCTGGGAAGATGAGAGACCCTTGGAACAAGAAAGATCAGTGACTGTGATAAGTCACGAACAGAAAGTGACAACAACAAGATAAGTGAGGCTTTGCATCATCTGAGCATGCAGAGTTTTGCTGGGTCATAGAAGGCAAAGAAATATTAACTGGAAGCAACAAAAAACAGGGGGTCATTTGTTTTTACTGTTTAGGAAAGTCATTTCGTGTTTTAAACACGCCTTAGTCTGAAAATGCTCCTGGATATAGTGTAATTTCATTGACAGGGTAGCTGTACCTGGTATCTGTTTGTCTGGCTTTGTGGTTGTCTCTGGTTGATTCTTTGCTGTCAAGTCTGTATAGAAGAAAAGCATTATAAATTTGAAAAGCCCCTAAAAACAAGTTTTTCTTTTGGCCTTTAATTGTTATTTGGTATTTTAATATTAATGTATGATTTGAGTTTAAACAAAGAGAAAAATTTGAACCAAGGATAATATTGAAGCAGTTTACACAAAAATATCTGAACAGAAAATTCATTGCTATTAATAATCAATCACTAGAACAGGGATATGAGTCATACCTTCATAGTGAGGCCATTCTTTAAAAACAACAGGATCATTTAACATGTTGGACACAAGAGAAGCTGCCATGACGGAAGCAAATGACTCCCAGGACGAGACATCAGAAGTGTTGCTTTTATCAGAAAAATGTGATATCCCTTTAACAATCACCCATTCAATGTTCATATCATGAGCTGCAGCAAACAGTCCTGTAAGTCGGAAGAAAAAGCAGATGATGATCCTTAGCTAATATTCAATCCTGACTGTGAACAAGAATCTAGCACAGCTAATAAGCTCAGAATTTTTCTCTGCAGTGTAGTGACTGAAATTTATAATCTTTTAAGCTCAATAATAATTTATGTTCCTGACACAATAATAATACAATAAACTACACCCACAATAACCTTAGATCACACTGTCACAGGGTCGTCAAAAGTAGCCGGCTGCTAGCAAAAATTGCCGCCTACTTGGTTAGTGTCGGCTGGCTACTCTGCTTAGCATTTCTTTATGGATGGCGATTTTAAATAAAATATCCCTGGACTGGCCGTCTACTTCAAAACGTTCTGACAACCCTGTTTTCACCATTGTGGTACCATTAGTGAGTCAAACATGATTGGCAATTTAGGTACTGTACAGTACTGCCATTGCATGATCACAAGCTGCTTCTGTCAGAGACAATTTAGAGTTTTACACCTCAAAATTAATCGAATGTAACATCAAATTGTTACAATATCTAGTACCGGTAATATGTATATAATCTTACCTTCCCCTTCTCTTTCAACTGCAATCACGTGTGATTGAGACATATGGCGTTGTTTGGTGATGAATTGACTACCACTGAATATTTCACTGTCACGGTGTACCTGTACTGTTTCTTCACCTACTGGATTTTTTAATGGTGGATTCCAGCCTTCAGTTGAAAACAAGTTAAGGTTGCCAATATTTCTTCTTACTGGAGTTGTGAATTCTTCAGTTGACAGTTTAGAAGATACCACTACATCTCCTAGCTTAGTGCCTTTTGATTTTAAACCCAAGCATCTGCCAACAGAAAAAGCAGCCTTGGGTCTCAGTTTCATCACTGCATTTTTAATAACATTTTGAGAGCCACCTGGACCAGAAGAACCTTTATAACATCTCATCAAAGCAACTTTCAGTGCCTCTTCTCCACTTTCACCCATGGTCCCAAAGTACACGAATCCCAGTGTCTGGTCATAACTTTTAAAAGAATTTTCCAAGAAAGTATAACAAGCTAAAAACTCGCAGTCTTCAACTGTCAACAAAAGAATGTCAACAGGAAGGTGGGAATCACTCCAAGGGTTTGACTTGTTTGGAAGATCACTCATTTTAGGCACTTCAATACTTAGAGGTGGAGGGGCCTGATTTCTTGACATCTGATGATCAGGATCAGCACCTCCTTTCCTTTTAAGGTCTTGATGCTGCGCCATTGAGTCTCAGTTAAAGATTTCCCTAGAGAGTGAAAATTTAATTATATATGATCACCACATTAAATATAACTTCAACAACTTTTTTAATAATAAATTACCTTTATGTCACAGCTATATTTTAAAGGGTCAAACCTCTTTTTATATTAGTGGATGCATATGCACTGTACGGAGACCACAACAAGTGTCCACCTACAGGTAAAAGATCGAGGTGTTTGCCACACAAAGGTCAAAATGCAGATTTTGTAAGTGCTTCAGTCCATTGACTAGTTAGTGTCCACTTTTAGAAGAAGTGTCCACTTCACAAAGGTCAATATGCAAACAGTGTTTGTAACTTCCTGGGTCCAATTTAAGTTCTAATTGCTATGTGGAAAGGGCTCTGTTTCACAAAGGTCATAATATTATATGTAATGTTTGTTAAAATGTCTGTAGGTGCCAAGAAAATATTTATGAGAATATTCCCACTAAAGGAAGGTTGACCAAAAATGCACTCTTTAACAATTACACCCATTGACCCATAGCCCTTGCGGGCTACGGGTCAATAGCCCATGAGGCGAAGATGAATGGGCTATTGACCCGTGGCCCTTAAGGGTGATTAGGGTCTAATTGCTTTTAGTGTCACCCAACTAGTAGGACAGAAAAGGTAATAATAAAGTTAGCAAATGCAAGTTGAAGAAATATTTATTTGGGAATAAAACAAAAGAAAGCGTCAAGCTCAATTGTGCAAATTTGCAAATTCCTTCATTCATTGAGCTGTGAAGTTGGTGAAAATCATGCAACCAAAACTGTTCACAGAAAAAAAAACATCTTGCAGTGACCCACAATACTTTTATGAAATGCAAGGAAAGCTCAAATGAACTAGATCAAGTTGGCGATTGATAATTGGGCCATTTAGTTTTCAACCAGTTTGTTGATTTTTATTTCATTGCATGTAGTTGCTGTTTATGATGGAAACAGAGCTGCCATGAAAGCTAAAAGACTGTGGCATTCCCCAAAACACCAAGCGGTCCCCATTGTTTTGGTTACTGGTTTTCAAAACTGGTGAATTTTGCTACTCGAGGACTATTGCTAATAGTCCTCTAGTGGCATAGCCAATTAAAATGCAGGATTTGCATTAGTTCACTCTAAGTTGGGTGATACTAATAGGTATTAGTGACTCCACCAGGGACCATGAGTAAGTATATATGCTTGGAGGAGGAGTCCATTATTACAGCAAAGGTTTGACTGTAAAATGTGGTTCAAACAAATATTGATCAAGGCAATGGTATAACCTAACAATGCATGAAATGTTTGGAATGTTAACAGTTTCTATAGCCTGTACCATGCATTGCTGTGTAGCGTAATCAATAGTATATCAGTGAATGCATCTAAATCAAATGTGAGGGAATGGTATAATACTCTAGTGATGCAAGAAAGCTTTAAACCTTAAACTGTTAACTCCCTTAATGCCTTTTACTGCAATCAATTTAATAAACTCAGCTAAATTACCTTCGACTTTGATGGCTTCACACCATCTTACTTATTGTATGTGTTTAATTAACTGACATAAAATCCCGAAAATAATAAAAAGATGGTAAAGCTAGATAACATCAAAATATGAGATAATAAACCAATTTTGATCAAGCCATGCAAATTACTACAACAACACCATGGAGTAATTGCCCCCAGGGTAGAGGGGCGCAACAAAGTTTTATACAGGGAGGCTCCGCCCCGAGGCCCAACCCCTCACCCTATGAAATACCATTTTGACAGAAAAGGTACTCCTTTCGTCTACCTTCTTTTGACAAAATATTCATGGTACCCCTTTCACATATCTTAAGTATACTTTGTATCCCTTTTTAACTGCTGATAAGGCACTTTAAGCAATTAGGGCCAATGATCCACACAACTGGGTCTGCTTTAAAAGAATGCATAACAAAGTCAATGCTGAAATCAAACAGGTTAATGAATTATTTTATAAAAACAAATTTAGTGAATCTGACGGTAACCTGCATAAAACGTGGCAGGTCATCAATGAGCTTGACTTCTCATAAATCCAGCAGGTCTTCTGTTAAGGAATTAAGTCTGAATGGAGTTTCTATAACTTAAATATTTCAACTGCTGCTACTCAAAAAATGCCTTGTCAATTGGTTCCCTTTCAGAACGTTGCACCCAAGCTCAAGTGTGGTATTCTCCAAGGAACAATATTTAGGGCCTCTACTATTTTTGCTTTATATATATAATTTTCCCAATTGTCTGTCTCACTCTAGATCTGAACCAAGTTATGCACGTTGATGATACCCAAGGCATTGACTTACTTAATGCAAAGGCATTATATCCACTCTATTCAGTCTTACCTGATTGAAGACTTGCTCAACATTAATCTCTGGCTCATTACAAATAAATTCATGTTTTACGCACTGAATTCATGTTAAATGGAGCAAGGCAAAAGCTTAATAATCTACCTTCTCCGTGTCTTATGTTCTGATCAAACATTCTCATTCCTTTATTAGTCTCTTTAATTGGCACGCTTATTGATGAAAATCTAACAAGCGAAAACCTAACCGGAGATCAGGCATTTAATTTATTTATTTTTTTCGCTTCTTTGCTTCTTTGGCTCACGAGGGGAAAAAACAATGCCTGATACATTCATTTAACAAGATATCAACCACTCCCTAATTTACATAATCTAACAACTGCTTGACCTATCCTGTTATTAGCCAATCACGTAAATGTCTCTTTTGAAATTAATTTTAGAAAAGAAAATTCTTAAGTACATCCATGTTCAGATGGCGCTTCCTTTTTTCGGAATGAAATACTGCTAGCTGGAGCTACAAATTATAAACATTTACAGGGAAAGTTTTGTTGACTTTTTTATGTGCCGAAAGCAATGAAAAAAACATTTTAGGCTGGCCGGTGCACCATATTTCACTAACTAAAAAGGGTTGTGAAAGCGAAGATCACTCAGAATAATTAGCAGGTTTATGAAGGAGGAATTACAGTCAGACCAGGTCAAGATTCCATTCATGAATTGATTATTTGAAAACAGGTACCTGGCATAACTTGTACCTGGCATCAAATTGCATTCAAATGATCAGTGAATTTTTCACTGCAACTTTTTAGTATACAATGAGATGGAAAATATTTCCATGGATGAAATTTCTATTTATAGCATTCTTCAAATTCAAGAAAACTGAGCTGGCTGAAATTTCATAATGAACTCATGAGTGTATTCACTGCTCCTTGCCAAAGCAAAAATGCAGACTGAAATCAACAACAACTAACGGATCAATCAGAACAGCGCAAATTATCCATATTGTTTCCAAACCAATCAGAAAGAAGTCCAGATTTTGGCTTTCTGGCATGTGATCTGTGAAAGGATTGTATCATGCCCTCCTTCCAAAAACAGATTACAGAGATAAAGGGAGAGGGCAGGTTAGGGAAAACCATGTTGACACTATATTAAAGAAAATTGCATCTGGTAACCCATTAATCATTGTTTGCCCCCTGCCGTCTTGCATGACATCTATTACAGCCAATCACATTTTGACAATTGCAGAGTGCTATGGGGTAGCTCGCCCATAGGGTATCAGGCAAAGCCTCCCCCTATAGGCTATTATAGGGATTACCCCCCCCCCCCCCCCCCCGCTGCCCCAAGGGGCAATTGCATAAAATAATTATCTGGTTCAGAGATATATCATATCTATATCCGCACACTTATATCAGAGGTCACAGACAATATAAACTTACCTTCAGGGGTATAGTTTTAATCTTGCGCTATCAGGTGGTGACATTAACAGAATCTTGGTAACTGGTCTACAAAACTGAAAAAAAAATATCATGTACTTTAGTAATTCAACCTCAAATAACACAAGTGAATCCCTGCAGTTACTTCTTCTCCTCTTGCCTTTTTGTTTGACTTACATTTCACTACGATTCCACGATTTGACTGAAAGATCAAATGGTCTTTGCGAGCATAATTTGGCGGCACACAGCAGTAGTGCCTAAAATAAAGTAGTGATAAAACTTGTCTTGCGAGCATCAACCAAAAAGAAATTTTTTTCCACCAGCAACAACCTTTTTTTTGCAAGAAAATGCCTACTTACAAAACTAATGTCAACAACCTAAAGCTTACCTTTCCACAGATGATCGTCGTTGATTTCAGTGAGCGTTCATGATCACATTCATGATCAGTGCACACGATCTGGAAGAAAGAATGTAGTTCATTATAAATAATCAGCTATATTGTTAGCTATAGACAAACTGTTAATGCTAACCAAAGGGAGAAAGATCTGAACATCTTTTATTTTACTTTTCTTCACTACTAACATGTAAATCAGGGAGAGAAACTTACCTTACAAACAGGCTGAAACAGAACACTTCTGAAGCCTGGAATCTTCGGAAATCTTCACTTTGAATAGTCCCAGTGCCCGCTCGGTTAACCTGCAAAAATTGAGCGGCGAAGATCCTTCAGAATCACATAGTTTGAGCGATGTATGTGAAAGCTCTCTCTTGACAGTTTATGCAAGGGGTCCTTGATTTCAGTTAAGGAGCGCTGCGATAGTTAGACTTTTTCCTTTATTTTCTTTCTCTGTATTTCATTTTTAAAAACTGAGCAGTTTTTATGTCTATTGTTGAACTCCTGACGACAAGAACTGATGTGCTTCTGTCAAACAAATGATTCTATTTACCGATTTACCAAAAACGTCAACCCCGTTACACTTTCAAGAGTTTTATACTGGTCACCCGATATCGAGTTAAACAGTCCATTAGTTTGATAACCTCTCTTTAGTGATCTTAAAAGTTCGCCCAGTTTTCAAAAGACACGACTGACTGGAAAATCATACCTTATTTTATACTGTCTTCTGGATACTCCGGGCTGCCTGATTACATGAACAACTATGAAATACGATTGAAAGGGTACTGTAAGCTAGCCTGTATAACCAAAAAAAAAATATTCTATGGTCTTTCACACTGACTAAGTGGAAAGCAAGCTTATAACGAGATCATGATGTCGAAATCTGGGGTCTGACAGGACTAATAAGATCTTAGCGAACATTTGATGAAAGGAACAAATTTTGTCACGATCAGCCTGATGTCAGCTTAATCAAAGTTATACCAATTAATTGTATTTCATGTTAGCTTTACGGTGAATTATGATTCCTTTTGGAGAATTTTATAGATCACTGTTGCATACTACATGCCTTTTGTTCCATGGATTCTTCAGATGATTCTCCGTAAATATGCATGCACAGCCAGCTTTTATAGTCTGCTCAGGGGCCCTGGTCTGGTTAAATTATCCTCTGTGATTATAAACCTAGTAAGAATGTGTGATGTAAAATTACAAACCTCTTTCCAACTGCAGATGATTACAGAATAAAACCAAAACGAAATAGAGAGGAACGCCGCGGTTTAAGCAGTTTAAATTTTAATACGAAGCCTGTTTAAAGGAAGTTGTAATGTCTGTACCGGGAACGCGGAGTTGAGATAAGATGAATAACTTTTTATCTTTGTGTCAAGTGACCGCAATTTGAAAATGGGGAGAATTGATTCTCTTAGTGTTAGGTGGAACAAAAATACGTGCGCCGGCTGCAGTTTCCTGTTTAAAAACCAATCCTCCTGCAGTTTTCTTGCAAGAGATCGCACGAATACAAAGCTTAGAAACAACCGCGGCACACAAAACATAAGAGCTCTAAATGACTAAAAATAAAAGAAGAAAAATCTAAAACAAACCTTTAAACTCTTGAAGGAAGTCGTCAGAGAAAACGAAGCTCAGAGCGGGTCCTTCTTGGGAGTCAAGTAACGCGACTCTTTCCTATAAAAGAAACAATTGATTATGACTGAAAAAGGTTCGGCATTCCTTGTAGAAGGGAATTGTGTTGACTATAAGGATTTCGAAGAACCACACAAGATTTAATTTATAAGCAATAACCAATTTAGACTACGTACATCTAGAGTTCATGTTATTACATAGTACATCTAGATCTGTTTAAAGGCAGTTGTTCTGTGTGTTCAGAAGAAGAAACAGAGATCTAATTATTCAAGGTCAAGACACGACGCCATCGCCAATACCTAAACGACTTCCTTGATGGGGAGTCCAACTTGTTAGCAAATTCCTCAGTTTCACTTGAAGTAAATTATAAAATCTTAAAGAAGAAACAAAAAATCGAAGAGAAAATACCGATGTGGACGAGAGGGAGGATTATCGCTTGGGAAATTGGCTGCGGTTTATAAGTAGCTGGGTGCGGCTCTCAACTGAGCTACTCCCCAAATAATTTAGTGTTTCGGACAGAGAATTGAGTGCGACCAAGCGACATACTACTCACAAAAATTGATTTTCAGTTTGTTTGAAGTGCCTTAAACACTAAGAAGATAAAAAAATCGATAACAAACCTCTACACGGTGATTATTGAGAAAACCAGCCTCGAGCCTTACAAGAAGAACTTAAAACTGGTGCGGAAAACTACTTCTTACAATGCCAGCTTTGTGTTATGCGATACGTACTTCCTGCGTTTTTATTGAGCCTGATTGGCAAAGTTGTGTGTAAATAGAATCATGTTGATTTACGACACTTGATAGGTAAATGACGAAGGAAATACATAAAATGGAAATTACGCAGACTTTACAAAAAAGCCATTTAGCATTGCTCAGTCTTTTTTGCTCCATTTTGGTATTGTTGCATTTCATTCGAACACATTTCACATACTTTAAAGGTCATAAAATTGGCGCGAAGTGTGTTCAGATGAGAACAGACGCCTTCATTATTCTGAAAAAGGTACAAAGTCTACAAAGAGGTCAAGACTTGCATGGTGTCGGAAATAGCGCCCAAGATGCCTTCACGAGATGGTCGTTAAAATTGAACAGCTCATAGTAATTTTAACTGCTCAATTTTCGCGTAGAAATTTTCCAACTTAAAGCAAAGTAAAAATTTGTGAAGACACTAAAAGAATGAGAGAAAAACTGATGGATCAGGCAGAGGAGAAATATCGCGTGAGTAGTGAGTGGGTGGAGCCTACATCCGTCGCGTCTCAAAGACAATTCACGCGAAACTTGTGAATTCTTTCCTAGAAGTCACGCAACTTTTGCGAAAAACAGGTAGAAACACAGCAGTTCTTTGTCACGCTATCTTAGCTAATTCATTGACCCGGTTCACTTCACTGCCAACACTAGCAGAGGCTAACCGACCAGTGGACTGATCATGAAGCAATATGGCAAATATGACATAATTTTCGAAATTTACCATAAATAGCGTTCATATGCTTGCACCTTCAAAGGCCCATTGTTAAATTTTTTTTATGACCGAAATGTTTCACCGTTATCAAGTCTTTATAATTAATTTGTACATTAAAACCCTTAAAAAGTCACTTCGTTAGTGGAAACTGAATATTACTAAAGCCAGAAACTAAGAAAATGTAGAAAGATAGAGGCAGGGTTATGGGCTCCTGATAGAGGCCGACTCCTGTCCTCGTTACTTTCTACAGGGAGTTAAAAACGCCAGGAAAAGGAGACATTGAAGCTGTTGCATACCTGAACTTTAGGAACAGACGAAAATGATAGTCTACTAACACAACATTGGCGTTTTTTTACAAAAGTCCCCCCGGGGGGGTACTCAACAGATGTTTATACAGGAAGGCTCCGCCCCGAGGTCCACCCCCTTATCTTTTTATATACCATTTTTCACGAAAAAGGTAGCCCTTATGTAAACCTTCTTTTGACGATACAAGTGTACATGTATGGCCATGCAAATAAAGCTTGTTGTTGTTGACAAATGGTACCCCTTTCACATACCTTGTTTAGAACTTTGCATCCCTTTTAACTGCTGTAAATCCACTGTCTTTTAAATGGGAATCAATCACAAAAATAGAGCGTTTTCTCGACTTTTTAAAGCCATGAAATTCATCTGTTAGCCATTTTGGTCCCTTTCACAGACCCAAATGACAGATTTCCCTACCCTTTCATATACGTTCAACGAGTAAAATCCCAACCCTTTCATACAACTGAAGCCTGAAAAAGGTACCCCTTTCTGGCGGAGCCTCCCCGTGTAGGCCATCATAGGGAGTACCCCCCCCCCCCCCGGGCAAAAGCCGCACACCGCCTGCAACTGTTTAGTTATCAAAAATACATAATGCCTTAAAATCCAAATAAAGAAATCATGTATTAAACAAACCTGTGTTCGGGAGCGACAAGTGGAGCGTCCGTGTCAGAGGATGTGAAGATGTGAAGTGTACACTGCTTCGTGTCACAGCTGCTTATGCAATAATTTTCAAGAGTGACGTCAACGTCTGGGAACGAGGTTCTGTAGTAATAAAGGTCACGCGATATCTAACGGACTCGACCATTGGTGACAGCTATATTCAATCTGAATGGATAAAATAAGAAGTCTGTTTTGCACGGATAGAAATTCCCGTTTCCGATCACCACCATTCACTGTTTCATGCCTCAAAAGGATTGTCCGTCTTCAAGTCAGTTCAGAAAAAGGAAAAGAAAGTCGTCGACTTGTATTGACTTCTTTGATAAAAGTGAAATTTCACGTCGTATTCGTCTCATGACGGGATAAGAAATGTACCAAAAACTGTGCTGCACATTCAGAATCTTGTTTTCCTCGGTTGTAAGCTCTTTGTTATGCGAGATGAGTTTGTTCCAAGGTATCCTTCTCTGCTCAGCTGTGAGAGGTTTTTCTTCGGGTTCTTCGGTTTCATCCAAAAACCATTTCAGATAAATTACATTTCGATCTACAAAGTGTCTTCAGCCTTAGCTAAGAACCCTTAGAGGGAGAGGTTTATCAGTTGGTGAAACTGTGAAGTGTCAACCTTTCTAAATAAAGCGTTATTTTTAAGCTGTCAAGGGGCCTCTCTCATGCTTCCTCATATCTGGTTTCTGAATCCTTACTAGGATGTGATCGGTCTTTAAAATCGCGACAGGTTAGTCTCAAACTCTTGGAGCAAAAGTCTACCTTAAAGGGGGGTGGGGAGAGGGAGCTTGCCCAAACCGTCCCCCACCCACCAAGTAGATTTGACACTCATCCAGTGAGGCCGAGGAAGGCCGTGAGATATCATGTGATAACAGGTATGGGTCTGGAATCTGTTGGTGAAAATCTAAACGCGTAAACGTAATGGGCGTGGTCGCAAAACGAGTACAATCAAGCTTCGTTAATACGGACACCAAATGGACAGATCCTAATGTCCAATATACATATATACAGGTCAGGAGTTTGTTACCTCGGGACCTGCAATAGAAAAGGTGCGCATAAGGAGAATTTCAACTGTTTATGGGATCCTGAATGGTGCACCTTAGAATCCAAGGTTAGTTTCATTGCCAGCCTAAGATTTGTCTGCAAGTCGACTTTTTGAGGGACAAAGTCGCGAGAAGTTTTTCCTCTTGACCTGTTACCCACCCAAAAAACGGACTTTCAAAAGTCTCTGCCAGCCTTAAAGAAAGAAGTTTGCATTCAAATTTACAATCCCTGAATCTCTGTAAACTTAGAAAATCGATATTAACTACTATATACAGTCTAAATCTTTGTTTTGAGTGTCGTGATTTCGACTGGGCAGGCGCGCTCCAGAGGAGAAGACGTTTTAAGAATACAAACTCACTGCATGCGGTAAAACAACAAGAACTGAAAGAAGAGAAAGAGGAACGTGAAGACAAAAGTGAAAAGAAATAGTAAACAAATCGCACTTTCGCAAACAACCGCTACAGAAGTTATCAAGTTCAACGCCGTAGCCGGACTTCATAGTAGCGTACCGTCCTATGCCGAATTTATAATCGACTACGGCAATGCCGCAACAATTCAAACACTTCAATATCTATATGGTGTCCTCCCCCGGGGCTATGTGACAAAAAAATGACTTAACCCTCGCGATACCAGTTAATTTTGTTTTCTTCAAATCTCAATATTTTCCAGTAGGAGGGAAGCAAAATCAACTGTTTTACCTTGAACTCAGTCATTAGGTGTTTCGGCTGTAGCAAGAACATTTAACCACTCCTCAGAATTCCAATTCCAGCTTGCGCTTGAAGGAAGCTACATTAATGGAAATTGTACTGAACTGAGACACAGATTACGTAGAGAACACTGATGCATGCCAGTCAGCTTAGTCGCGAATGGAGTGTTGGAAAGTTAAAGATAAATCTTCAAACCCCTGTTAATTTCCGTTAATCCTGACTGAATACTTAAAATCTATGCCACACTTAAAACGTATCCAACTATATAAGCTCATACTTTATTTCGACACGATACAATCTTCACCAAAATACAATGACTACTTAATATATGGATTAAGACTTAATAATAACTTACAGCAGTAACTGAAAAACTGATTTACATCATGATTACCGCGAAGGCGGAGCATGTGTTACCATTGGTTTAAAAAACTGATGAATCTCTCTCTTTATGTACCTAAGTGTTCCTATTCTGCGTAAGCTCTTGGCCGGCAAACTGTTCCTGACACAGAGTCGGCCCATTTTAGCTAAAATCTTGTTCTAGATTTTAGTGCACGTAGTGTGTAAATTTGATTTCTTTTCGCATCGTTTAGGTTATACTGGCTATTGCTAATGGTAAAAAAACTTTGTAAATTTCCTACTTGACATCCTAAACTTATTATTCAAATGCAAGGATCGATCAA
Organism: Porites divaricata; assembly: GCA_038088405.1. Lineage (NCBI taxonomy): Eukaryota > Metazoa > Cnidaria > Anthozoa > Scleractinia > Poritidae > Porites > Porites divaricata. The sequence goes on from JBBMOI010000017.1 coordinate 1,067,056, forward strand.
TAACACTTATGTTTATTAATAAACTACTCAAGTTATATATTCAGCTACAAAAAAAGTACAGCTTTCTCTGATTAAAAGTGAACTATACTAACTCAAAGCTAACTCCAAACTGTACGCGGGTAATGTCATAAAAATCGCGGTACAACAACAACAACAACAAAAAGAAAGCAAGGGCTTACGGCGGGAACACAAAAGTCCCTAAGTCGGCCTAATTTTCGCCTTAGAAACCGTAACCAGTAAATTGCTGCTACTAAACAGACCAACACGTTTACAATTTTTTCAATTCAGGTTTGTTACGGAATATTTTTTATATGAACGGATCATCACAGTTATAGATTCAACTTTTACAGTTGTGACAAGAAAGCCTGAGAAAATTTCAGGCTTGTATGGGGTTCGAAAGTTGCGTCTATAACTGTGCAGTTCACATATATGACTTTCATATATTCATAACTTCCTTAATCATTTTTCCCCTTCCTCTAAAGGTGAACTGATGCCTCTTACTTCTTTTTTCTTTTTGGCTTAAAGTTGCATGTTATTAGTTTAAATTTGATTACTTTTATCATAAGTACTACGGAGGCTTTGCTTTTAGCCCTGGCTAAATCTATATACCACCCTATAAACGATTTTAACGTCTTCAGGACTCAACCAAGCCGATTAACTGACTAACCAGTTTTTTTGGCTGCTTACTGACTAACTAGCGGTTTTTTTTTAGCAGTTTACTGACCGTAGCATATTTTTAGCTGTTTAATGACTACAGCTATACCCCCGTTGACACCCTCATAAAAATGTCAAGCGAGTAAAATGTTATTGCGTTTAGAAACAAAAAAAAGCACACTGCATGTAGAACTGTATTTATCAAAAATCAAAAGGTCTAATTAACAAAAAACAACTTTTCACGAGGATCACGTTTTTTTGTACATTTCTTTGTCGTTGTTGTTTTGTTGTTGCACGACTACAACGTGAAACTTGACAAACTTCCTAATTAATACACATTTTATGGATGAAATGTCGTTTGTGCTCAAAACTTTATTTTTATAGGTATTAAGACACACAATAGGCAAGTTTAATTTGATCTTTGCATCTGTTAGGTCATACTCCTTCTATTGCTTTTGTCGGTTCGGCACAGGTACCTAATGACGTCACAATGTTGATAGCGTGGTGCTCTCGGTGAAGTGAGTAACAAACTAGATATGCTAATTTACTATACATTGCAAATGCAGGTGCAATTTAAGGTGCAACGGGCTACATATGCTAATTTGATGTGAATTTCATATGCACGTTCAACAACAACATGGCTTTTGGTTTGTAGTTGTGACACACCCAGAGTTCCACGCGATGACCTCTAGCTCAAGAGTACATAAAATGGCGGCGGCCGCCGGACAAGAATTTTGCAAGGTTTTCTTTTACCATTAGAAGAGGTGAAGCAAGAGTGACAGTCATTTTCAGGTATTTTGATTCTCTTTACTGCAAATTTTTAGTCAGTTGTCGGTTTTTGCGGTACACGCAAAAAAATGCCCATTGTCGTGATCTTCAATTATTTCTCTCTCGATTCTTCGACACTTGTTCATTGGAGTGCATGAACGATAATTGTAAAAGTGCACTAAAGTATTTTGATTTGCTGTCTAATTCCGCCTCTAGCCGCTATTTTATATTGTTTGCGTTTCCAGTCAGTGAGAGGACTGAACCAAATTATTTTATGTCAGCTGGAATGCAATGAAAATGAGGAGAGAGTCGTTTTGCGGCTACAGGCTTGTTTCGGCCTGCACCGCGCTCAAATACACGTTTACTATTTGTAAACACACAAGACGATAAAACATGCGTCTAAGACGCGTAATAAACAATGAGCCTCTGAAAATCCCACTGCATTTAAAAAAACATTCGTACTCCGATTGCCACACACTTTCCATTTGCGGTTTAAATATCCCGCCGCACGCGTGTGAGGGAGGAAATACACGCGCGTCTTGTCCTTCTTCGCGGGTGCCACGTGCATTCTCATGTGCGCGCCATAATTCTATCATCCATGTTCTTATGCACCTACCACAAAGGGAAGGATGAGGTTGGATAAAAACTCGTACCCTTGGGGTAACCAATGCTTTACCATCTGAGATAGCAAGGTAGCGAACAAGTTAACGGAACTTTGTGGAGGTCACTTGGTACATTAAATCTCCTCAGGCGTGGAAAATTGCAGTTTCTACTTGTAGCTTATTTGGATCTTGTTTACTGTGGGTAATGTCGACCGAGATAGCGGTCGATATAGCGGTCGAGTATCGACCGACTATCGACCGAGTGTCGACCGCTACATCGACCGCTATGTCGACCGATATCTCGGTCGACATTACCCATAGTAAACCAACCTCATTCCCAGGTTCTCTCTCCTACCCGTCGAGAGACCCTGGTTGGGTCTGGTCACGTGTCTCCCAGAATCTGGGAGATTACAAACAAACGGCTTGGGGGAGGGGCGGATAAGTGTGAGATTTGTCTCTACAAAGCGTAGACGTCGAGATCAGTGGAAACTGCGTATCCGACCTTGTCTAAAGGGTCCTGATTTTTTATAGTTCCCGGACTAGTCAAGATAAACCTCGAACCCCGAATCCTTTGACAGCGAAAGCGTAACTTCCTGCAGAATATCTGGATGTTTATCGGATGTTGCAAAGGAAATCACGGATTCACCACCAGTCAAAAATATTTTAGGCGGTTGTATTCATACCGAAACGCAGTAGGCTTAAATTGCCATTTCTATGTTATGGAGGCCACCTTTAGAAAGCAAACGTATGTATTTTCAAAACTATGATTATGCAGATCGAAGGGGGGCCATTAGAGCTATAATATTATTTTGACCGTGAATGTAAAATGAATCCTCTGCTCTCAACGTAACTGCTTTGTTTTGTCACCGCTAATGGTTTAGGTTTTGCATGTACTGATTCGGGCCGATTACCAGCCGCTGTCACCGACAAACATTGATTCTTTCAATGCAAGTTCAACGAACAGGGATTTTCCCTTCAATGCGGATAAACACGCGCTTGTGTCTTACTCAGGATCGTAGATTTTAGTATCTAATTGTTGTCATCAGTTTAACTGCGATAACACCAGTTTTTTATTTCTCCGCTGGTAATTCGCTTGTTTATCTTGTGATAGCTCTGTTTAGGCAGAATTTTCCCGAATTTCAGTTATAGTTGGAGCTAGTTGGAGGCTTAGCAAATCTGTCTTGCCCTTTCGATCATTGCGTCAACGGTGAAAACGAACCAGACAGAAAAATTGAGAGACAAAGGACTCCTCCCTCGGAATTAATTTTGTTCTGGGACCACGTGATCAGACCCAACCAGGGTCTCTCTCTCTCCCGCTCCGTAGGGACGGGTAGGAGAGAACCCTGGGAACGAGGTTGATAGAAAACAAGATACGCTTATTTTACTACTATTGACCCTGCATAGCGGAGAGGCGCGTGATGAAAATATATGACCCTACATTGATATAACATGCGCTGCATTAAGCAGCAAATACGATAATGCTCTTTTTATACAAGCGGAAACAATAAGAGGATAACAGTACAGATCACACAGCAGAATTACAGTTTTGTTCGTGTCAATAAGTTTAATTGAATATTATTTACAGCAATAAATATACCAAAAATCGATTACATCTCACAAAGATTAGAATTTGTACATATCTTACACTGTAACAAGTATGTGCAGAGTAACATTGTCGCCCATGGACTTATTTCAGATTGATTCGGAAGGACTGTCTACATTTAGTACGTGTTCGATGCCAATTACTTAACCTTTTTCCTGGCAAAAAATAATGACATGTTATTTACAGTAGTGACCAGAAGTTTGAAATCATTGAAACTTTAATGTACGCCGTAGTTTAGTCGCTCATGGACTTGCGTTAGATTCAAGGCTTGTTCAACGAAGGGATTGTCGGCTTTTTGTACGAGTTTTAAGACAACTGGACTTCTATTCTTCATCAGAGGCAATGGCGATTCCAGAGAGATATGCGTCCCGCTAAGTGGCAGTTCCGGCCGGCACTCCATACGGGGAAAATACCCCCAGGATTACTGGAGGGTGTGGTCGGACTAAGAACGTAGCAGAACCACTGTTACAATTCCCAGGCCAAACAGTGGTGATCCCCCGCAAACCATGAATTAAGAGGGAGGTTTTCATCGAAGGGTGCCAGACCATGGCTGGATCAATGCGCTCTATAGGAATTATAGGAGCTCCCGCTAAAACCGGACCATCTGCAGAGAAATAAAGCTACAAATTAGGATCACCCCCAAGCGACATCATAGTGCAGCGCAAACCACTAAATACATACTCATGGCCTTTAAGTATACTGCTCCCTCAATACGATGCCGTTTAGTTTTGCAATTATTTAAAGCACTCATGCAATATGTCATGAAAAGTCCATTCATGGACCGCTAAAGTTAACACGGGAAAATGTCTCCTTGGAAAATCTTGCACAACATACCAAGGTGCATTGCAAAGAACCTTTTATCTAAGACCTCGATCCTGACTCTTTTTAAAAATAATGTACGGTTTTAGTTTGTTTGTTCATAACGGTCGGTTAGATTTACTACTAAAAATAAAAAACGGTTGTAACACGCAAACTTGTAAACTGGGGCTCGCTAGTGTCTCATTGGTACTCGATCAACCGGGGTGCAAATCGTCAAATTAACTCCATAAATTTCATATAGTGGTGACAGAAGCAGGAAAAAAAGGAAACTCGAGTGAGTGCATATGGCTATAGCAGCCGATTACCCGCCGCGAAGTAAGTTTCAGTTCTACTCCTTCAATAAACAACTGTTGCTGGGGGAACAGTAATAGAAAGATACTGGTTATGTAATGATTTGTAATCTAACCGTGATATTAAAACATGTTTATCAGCTCCATACGGGAATTGTTTGACGAATAGTTATCATTAAGGCACAGAATTTCATTCAACAAAGAAGTACCCACACTCCTGTGCTTCAGTTGCACTCGTCTCCCGGTAAACTTGCCCACGAGTCGAGCGAGCGAGAAATTTTTCTCGAGCACGAAGCGCAAGCGGAGATTTTTTTTTTTTATGTTCTGTGCGGCAAACTGGAAAGGAGAAGAGAAGGACTTTGAGAAAGTCTTGTCTTACGCAGGGTTGTCAGAATGTTTTGAAGAAGACGGCTGAGTTGTCAAAGTAAGTGACCAGTCCAGGGATGTTTTATTTAAAAAAACGCCATCCGTAAAGAAATGCCAAGCAGAGTAACCTGCCGATAGTAACCAAGTAGGCGGCGATTTTCGCTGACAGCGGCTACTTTTGACAACCCTGCTTACGGGTGTTCAAAAAAATTGCTTTTCATCTCGGGACGCTCAAAAAAAATAAAATTGTACTTGTACATTTTCTTAAAGCGAATTGATTTAAATACCGTATTTACTCAAATAAGCGCCCCATTTAGGCAATAAGCGCCGCGGGCCTGATACAAGGAAATTCAAAAGACCGGGGTGTCATTCCTGTAATTGATTAATTGGGAAACAATAATACCGTAGTTTAAATAATGCTTTGTCGCCTCCAACTTTCAAATAAACGCCGCCATCGAATAAGCGCTGCATTTGAGGCGTGGAAATAGGCCATTTCCGAGTTCCAAAAAATCTCACTTTCAAAACGAGGCTAAGTGCGAAGCCATTGATATGAAAATGATTTTCAATTATTATGCAAATAAAACTCATTTTCACAACAAAGGTTTCGCACTTAGCCTCGTTTTGAAAGTGAGATTTTTTGGAACTCGGAAATGGCCTATTTTTATAAGCACCGCGGCGCTTATTCAAGTAAATACAGTAAACATTGACATTCAGCGAACCTTTTGCTTCAGTCATCCACTGTCCTTTATCCTATTCTCTTTTCCTTCTCTTTCGCCGAGGTTCTACGCCACCTTGATATGAAAAATAAACCAACAAAATATTAAATTTCAGGATTCAGTTCATCACTTCCTAAAACCTGTTACAAACAGATGTTATAAAGCCAGGCACAGACGCTTGATCAATCAAATTGAATTTCAAATTAAAACAAAATACCGTATGTTTCCTTTGATACCCAGTTTCACGGAACAAAGTAAGGCCGCATTCTGTTTATATTGTTGTGAAGTATTTTCTACGTTGTTTTAAAGAATTGTTCAGTATGAACTATTGATTTACATGACGATGACTTTTAGCCTACCTTCATTCACCCTATGCGATTTATGCTGCTTTCTTTTCTTTCTCTTCCGTGGAGATTCTTCGTCACCTAAATGTACAAAAGAACAACAGAAAATTTTTCATTTAATGTACGTAACTTCTTAAGACTTACTCATAAGAGGCTGCTATGATAAAGACAGAGACTTCCACTCCATCAGAGGCTCTTAGCCCTGTGCTGCTGTCACGAATATTTGCCTTTCAAATCTGTTCTAGCTCCTTGATCATGTTGATATCGGATTTCGTGGAACAAAATAAGCTGTTACCGTACAACTTGGAAAGTAACGGGAGAGGTTGAGCAGATCAAAGAGGTCGTTCCTTTCGGGTAGTGGTTACTTCGGATATTTACAAGAAGAGATGATTTCAAGGTTAACTAGGAAAGGCAAAACTCGTTTGGCACCTTCACCTTTTTTTAATCCAGCGGAGGGCAATTTATTCGTAGACTGGCACTAGAAACGAGTTTTAGGGGATTCTATTAGGGAATTACGATTTGCAGTTTAAACTAAAAATAACATTTAATCCATTCCGTATTCACCGCTTATAGTTACAGCTACAGCAGTAACTAAACGGTTTTTGGGACCAATAACGGGTTCGCATAAGCCAACACGTTTGCCACGTAGTTATAAAAGAGGAGACCATGACTCCCTTGATGCAGTCATCGTTCTACCCAGTGGCTTTGCCGTTTCTCCGGGTCATCTTACCCGTACCTGCGCACGGAAAAGGTGTATCTTAGTAAGGTCCCCCAAGGTGATCTGTAACGTCATTGCGGGGGCCTGGGGAAAGAAATTTTAATGCCGTATCCCATAAACCAACGCGCGCACCAATTCAATTCAATTCAATCTGTTCCCGTCAGCTTTGGTTTATGGGATACGGCATTAAAATTTCTTTACCCAGGCCCCCGCAATGACGTCACAGATCACCTGGATGTATGAGACACATTGCATTCTTCTGTTCTTGAGAGGGTGTTTTTGAAAGGGGCGCAATTTGGGGGAGAATTGCTACTCTCGTGGGACCGTTACATTCGAGGTTTGAGAATCGCTACTCTCGTGGGACCGTTACATTCGAGGTTTGAGAATCGCTACTCTTGTGGGACCGTTACATTCAAGGTTTGAGAATCGCTGCTCTCGTGGGACCGTTACATTCGAGGTTTGAGAATCGCTACTCTCGTGGGACCGTTACATTCAAGGTTTGAGAATCGCTACTCTCGTGGGACCGTTACATTCAAGGTTTGAGAATCAGACAGAAAATAATCGTTACTTTCAAGGGGCCATTAGTTTTGGAATTGTCGGCATCTATCATTGGTTTACATGAAGCTTGTGACTTTTACCAAACCTTGTTCTGTCACCCGACCCTCTTTGTGCTTTTTGCTTGTCTTTCCCTTCCTAGTAGATTCTTCGCCACCTACATATACAAGAGGATAACCGAAAGAAATTAATGTTGTGTTCATGGCTTTCTAAGAACTAAATAGCTACTACAATATACACCGCTACTATGGTAACTACTGTTAGCCAGAATTTCAGTCGTCTCCTCGAGTCGCAAACTCCCGAGAAAGACGTCTGCATCAACGAGGCGCTAATGCTGTCCAGTGACGTCACTACCCGAAAACCGGGTAGTGATTTTGATTGGTTGTAGTGTCCAAACATTCTAAACTACTCTTTTACTGTGATTAAGGAAACGATTTAACTTTATGTTCACGAATTCCTAAGCCCTGTTAATAAACAGCCGACTAAAATATAAAAGTCACAGACTTCCACTCAATCAGAGGTTAACTTGTAATGCGGCTACATTTAATTGACCGCTCTCCGGTCCTTCAACAACTGTTTTTCGACAGATTGATAGCGGGTTCCTGCAAGGAACTAAATCATAGAAACGTCTGTTACAAACCATTAATCTAAACTGATTAACGCCATGACTCTCAGCCTACCTTTATCTCTTCGGTATTCTTTGTGCTTCTTTTGCTTTCTTCTCTTTTGTGAAGTTCCTTCAACGCCTAGTTATTAAAAACACAACAAATGATTTAATTTTGTATTTATCAGTTTCTAATGGTAAAACAACTTTTATTATTTGATAAACAGAAACTACAAGGACACATATCTCTTCCCGAGCGTAAGGATGTATGCCTTAGTGTTTTACGCTTGTATAATGTTAGGAACTGTATGAATTGAAACTTTTATTAGCGTACCTTCAGTCATTCGATGTACTTTACACTTGTATATTGTAAGGAACTGTATGAATTGAAACTTTATTAGCGTACCTTCAGTCATTTGATGTACTTTACACTTGTATATTGTAAGGAACTGTATAAATTGAAACTTTATTAGCGTACCTTCAGTCATTCGATGTACTTTACACTTGTATATTGTAAGGAACTGTATGAATTGAAACTTTATTAGCGTACCTTCAGTCATCCGATGTACTTTACACTTGTATATTGTTAGGAACTGTATGAATTGAAACTTTTTTAGCGTACCTTCAGTCATCCGATGTACTTTACGCTTTTTTCTTTTCTTTCTTTTTCGTGGAGACTCTTTGTCACCTGGATATGTAAAGAAAAACAGCCAAGAACTCAGTTTTATTTTAGAATTAAGAGACAGGTTTTCACTCATTCAGAAGTTGATAAAAAGGTTCTACAACTACGCCTGCTGTCCAATCTCGGAGGTTTTTAAAGGAACTGACCTTGGATTTTCACGGAACAAAGCAATTCGCATTCTGTTATGATGTATGGATTTAAATGAAACGTTCTGCCTGCACATATCTCACCCGCTTCGGTGCCTTGTTCTGCTTTCCCTTTTTTTCTTTTCCTTTTCTTTCGCTGAGGTTGGACAATTTCTAGTAGTAAAAAAAAAAAACCGGCGAGGAAGTTCATTACTTTCCAACAAGAAAGAATTGTTTCCAAGTATTCCGAAAAAGTAGCGAGTGTTTCGTCGATGTATCCAAATTAATAAAACACTACATAATTTAAACCTCACACCAATACTGAATAGGGAAAAACGAAATAAGTTTGCGTCTTTATAGTCAAAGGGTGTCACAACAAACTGGACTCAGTACAGTATAAAGGACTAAATAAGGTCCCTCCATTCTGGCTGTTATTTACTACATGGATTTGAATGACATTTAGTATACCTTCAGTCATCATCTCCTGCACTTTCCGCCTTTTTCCTGCTTTCTGTTTTCTTCCAGGGGATTCTTCTGTAACTATAAAATCAATTTTGTATGACTCAGTTTCTAAGAATTCTTTGAGAAACAGACAAACAGTGAAGCCCTGTTAATGCGGACACCAAAGCGACAAGGGAAAGGGTCCGTATTGAGCGCGGAAGGGAAAAACTTAATATACTGTAGGATGGTTTATAAATTAAAGTTTTTTTCTTAATTATTGTTTATAATCAACCTTGTAAGAAAACTTGTTGTTCATCGTACGCTTTGGAAGGTGAGCTGGAGAGATTCAACTCCTGCAAACGACTAAGGGTGCCATGGAGTTCGAGTCATTATATATGTAAGCTTTTGAGGACAGACCAATCGACTGACTGAAGCGTCACTTAATTATACGACTTAAATTAAAGTAGTCGCTAAATTAAAATGACAAATGATAGTACTTAGCACTCGACGAAATTTCCTTTCTACAACACCCTCACGCAACGTTCTCAGAATACGTGAGAGCCGTTAAAACTTTTAGACTTTTTAGACCTAACGTAGCTCAAGCATACCCCAGAAACAAATACGTCGACGCTCTCTTGAAGGTAACATATACATCCACTAACGACACGTAACTGGTCTAATAAAACAACGGACAGACAACCTGGAAAACCCTCTGGTGTTAGTTCACTCGGCACCGGAAGAATTTTCATCCAGTTAAAAATCCGTGCGTTTAGGTATTGAATTCACACAGAACCACAAAAATCAGACGCTAAGCCGTTAAAATTTCCGTGTAAACAGAGTGAAAATATTGAACGGTCCCGTATCAACGAAGTGTCCGGTCGAAAACCTTCGTTGATGAGAAAAAGGCTTCAAAACACAGTGAAGTTATCGTAACCTTGCTAACCACCAAAGCCGGCTGACTCCTCCATCAACAAGCGCCTGATTGGCAAGCTTTTAAATAATGAAGATCTACCTTGAATACTGTTTAAAACAATGCCTTTGAAAGGACTGATCGTTATCCGGCCTTATTACCTCTTTAAGGGACAAGCGTTCCAACTGGGACAAATCTTGAATCTCAGTCTGTGGCCACATCTCCTATGGAATAAAAAAAGAGAAACATACGGCTCATGTCACAGAAAAGTCCGTTCAAAACATTTATACCGTGGTTTATACAGCAAAATACCATTTTTTAAAGATTTGGCCAAACCAAAAAGGTACCCCTCCTTCTGAAGAGAAACATGTCAGTCAAACCGACCCCTCTCGACTACCCTGCTAGCAGAGGCTTTTCCCTTGTGTTTCTCAGCGTTGTACTGCCATTCTCTTGGCGGTTTTGGCTGCTCGCGTTTTGTTTTGGTTGTTTCTGTGCCGAGGAAAAGACTTCTGCAGACAGCCGTTTGGGATTCCTGTTAAGCATGCGCGAGATGAAAATGCGGTTACCATGGAATTTCTGTGTCACGTGTCGGTAATACGATGCCGCCGCCGGAGTTTGCTCATGTATTCATGAGTCAATTTTCCCACGGGAATGACTCGCACTCACCATGTTGATATAGCGGGCTCACTTTTGCACAGCAAACTAGTACATAAAAGATGCGCGAGTTAATAAAACCGATTCCACAACCGGTTTAGTCATGTGATTACCTCCTAGATCTTGGAGGTATCTAATGCGCATGCTCAACAGGAATCCCCTCTCGACCAACGCCGTTTTATCTTTCATTTGTTATTTATCTCACCCAACTTGCGTCCAAATAATCAATGGCATTTTTGTTATTTTAATCTTTATTACGGGCCTTAGTGTCTTTCAGGTGTCTTACATTATTAAAGTCCAGCTAGCCAAGGGTGAATGAAGCTCCTATCAACAAGTTTGATGTGTCTGATCCAGGGATGTTGAAAACTGAACAAAGTCCTCAAAACCTTCCAACCACGAAAGTAAAGGTACGAGCTTGAGTTCTGACACTCTTGGGGCTAACAACGCTCAATGACATTCCTATCAACAACTTTGTTATGGAGTAAACGACTGATCCATAAAGTCGTTCTCAGTAATCTTTAACACTGTTTCAAACTAATACACAAGAACAGCAATGTGAATTTGGTTCATCGCTTTTGTCCGGCCTCATTATCTCATCAATGGACAAACATTCCAATTCTGCTAACACAGGATCAGCTGGTGAGGCAAAAAAAGGTAGACATTAGCATCCCACGAGTAGGAATGGACGGCCCTGCTAACGTTGGATCACCTAAAGGAAGAAATAACGATCCCAAGTCATATAATGATATGTAAAGGAAACAATCGATTTCAGACTGATATTTAGACTTCTAGAACATTTATCCTTTCTTAATGTTATGCCCCCTCGTTTTAATACTAAGTTTAAATAATTAGTGCAAACATCGCTCAGTTTAGGTAACACCAGGAGAAAGAACAGGAGAAAGAGGATCTTTTGCTTTTAACCTTCCTCAGTGACAGTTCTAACTATTAACATGATTTTCGTTTCTGTATATGGCAGTAAGGCCTGGTCTGTTAAATACTCATGCCGGGTAGTACTGGGTAGAGTACCTTTTTGGTCTATAAACAGAGTAATGGATTAACGTAATCGATAAGTCCGATTTCTTTCATCAAAATTACGGACAGGATGTGATAACAGCAACTTGTTGTGTTAGCCCAATCCGGGTCAAACACAACAGCTAAACGACAAATAATCTGTAAAACTCAACATCTTTACTGCACTCGACATTCGATCGTTCTGATTACATTCGATTGCATCATCCCACGATTAAGGGCTCGGGCCCAGTCCATTTCAGTCGTCTCTACTTAGTCCTCTACAGTTGCACGTCTACACCGCAATTATTAAAAAGAAGGAAATCTCACAAAAGAAAACTGACGTTTGATCGCAACGAACTTATGTACAACTTCTTATTAGTGCTTAGGGTGTTAATCGCCAATAGGTTTTGTTACATCTGTGATTAGCAAGGCAGGGAACTGAGGGGGGAGGGGCTAGGGGATAATAAACCTTACCAGTAGGATCAGGAGGCGCTGGAAATGTTCCCACGGTGTCTTGTTTGTCAGCGGGGAATGGTGAGTCGTGAATACTGAGGCGAGTCTCTGCCAGAATCTGTGCGAATGGTAAAGGAAAACAAGAGTTGATGAGCCTGATAGTGGAGAGTGGCACTTGCCACTATCTGAACGCCTGAAACAGGCTACGAGTTGATGATGCAATAAAATGATTGAGCAAAAAGAAGCTCTTCTGTTAGTAATGAAAACAAAGCTATACAAAGACAGAACCTCAGTCTACTGTTGACTGGTTTGATCCAAGCCTCAAGCTCCATGTTTGCGTAAAATGCGTAAAAATGCTCTACTACAGCTATAGCGGTGAAATTTGCAAGTCAATAAACATCTCAAAGATGCACACTTTCTCCCGGCTTGTATAAACTTCACGTACGAAAATCAGCAAGTTGTTTTAAAGTGCACGATTAAATCGACTTCCCGAACAGTAAAGAACGTATGAAGGAAACTTACGTCGTTTCCAAAACCAGAGGTTTTTCCGAAACGGATTGCAGTCCGTTGCAATATTGTTCGGACAGCAACTTGCACAATTAAAAGCCATCGTTGTAAGAGAACCGTCGGTTTTGGTATTCTTAAAAGAGGTGAGCTAAGAGCCTAAGACCACAGAAATTACTTGTTACCGTTAGTAATCTTCACTTATATTCAACTGGGCTGCTTTGATTTGACTCAGTTTTTATGAAATCGCGACTAGAAAAAAAAAAAAACAGCCTGAAACCACTATGATACAAAACACATTTCCTGTTCCCTCAGTTTCAGTTTATAATAAGTGAACTCCTGAAAAGCTGAAGGAAAACCATACGTTTTTAAACGGAATGTTTTTCTTTCAGTTTTCTTTTCCAAGAAATAACCAAACTCAGGAAATATTATACTCGATTTTCTTTTACCAAAGTTGATGACCAACCTGTTGCTTTTGCGGCTGTGATTCATTTGATGAGTGAGAAAAGAGCCAGGGATACCGCCTTTTCCAATAGTCTTCTGATGGCCATCTCTGTTCAGGCTTAGGGTTCCCTTTAACATCCTAGAACAAATCACAAAATAACACAAACACCATTCAACTTTTAAAGGAACGTTTTAAAGATCGAAAGTGTGAGTCTAGATTTTAAAACTTTTCTTTAAGTGATAAGCAATTAAAGAGTAAAAATAACCTCAGGGGTTAACTACTATGTGATGGGGGCGTGAATGATCATCGGACAACTAGAATTGTACCCTTAACCCATTAAACCCCAATATCCAAATAAAGTTCTACACATTAGTGTCCACACATTCCCTTATAGAATTAGTTGAGAGAACTTATAAAAGATCAAAGTACTTCTCCTTTGTTCATCAGTTTACTACTTCTCCTAACCTTTCTTTTGATAATGTTTGATATCGTTAAGAGAAAATTCATGTTGATCACTGTTGGAACTTTGAGACCAATCTGAGTAAAGCTGAAGATGATTTCACCCCGAAAAGAGGTCATTTCTACAACACATAGCCAAAGAAGTACCATATACATTTCTACTTGCGACAAAGACGTTTTTCTTCTTTAATTTAGTTATATTTGGGGCTAAACAAGAGATTTTGCTCATTTTGCGATCCGTTCCGAGGCCTTTTTTAGTTCAAAGTCTTAAAATCCGCATGCCATAAACAGTAATTTCGTTCTGAATGGTCTTGCGAGTACTGCTACGTTAGAAAACTTTCTAGTGAGTGTCTCAAAATTAAGGCTGCTTTTCACTAGCGACAGAGTCGGAGTCGGAGTCTTAATCAAAAGCGTAGAGCTTATGATTTAGTGAAAACAGGGTTCCGATTCCGCTTATGATGTAGTGAAAACCAGATTGTTAGAGACGGAAGAAGAAGCGGAAGAACCAAACCAATCACAACGCGTGAGAACGTGCATCGGGATTGGTTTATCCTTCTGCTTCTGCTTCCGACTCCGACAATCTGGTTTTCACTAGATCATAAGCAGAACGTGACGGAATCGGAATAAATAGAAACGTTCTACTCCTTCTGACTCCGATTCCGGCGCGCTTATGACTCCGCTTACGACTCCGATTTTGATTTTCACTAGGTCATAAGCGATCTTACGACTCCACCTCCGAATCCGTCGCTAGTGTAAACCAGCCTTTCGGTTGCTGCGCGAGAAGTTCCTGATTTTTCATTGTCAACCCCAAATTTCCGAATTTTTGTGCCGTTTGATAGTGATTAGAAATTACCTACATACAGAAATAGCAAGGGCCTCACGAACTAAAGTTCTGTTTAAAAAAAAAGTTAAAATACGAAAAAGAGGGGGAAATGACTAAACCAACAAAAAACACATCTAACTCTTGGACGCACGTCTATGAGGTGCCCGCAGCTTAAAGACCACATTCTACTTTTCAACCCCTAAAATTCGCATGCAAGACTTTCAAAACAGAAAAATCAAACGATATACTCTAAAAAAAGTGCAAATTATTGAAACCTTGGAGCCCTTTCTTCTGTCCATAGAAATATTATGTCCGATCAAGAGATCATAACCCTATCATGATCTCTTGGTCTGATAAAATTCTCACAGATCAGTTTTCCTTAGTGGGGGTTGGGAGGGGAGCCACAGAAAAACCTGCGTCTCGTCTGAAGAAACGCTTGCTGCGCTGCCAAACAAAAAGCGGGAAAATTCTACCACGTGGGTAGTTATATAACCAATCAGCTGTCGCCACGTCACAAGCCTTCTCTCACGCCACTTTGAATGACAGTTTGTTGATTTCGTAGTTTGTTGTTTTTCACTTCAGTTGAGTTTGTTCATCAAAGAAAACTTTCAACGCAAAAATACTCAAGATGATGGACACAAAAAGAATGAGAAAACACCGTAAAATGTCAGTTAAGAGAAAAATTCGTCTCACGTACTCGGGAATTTGGCAAAGGATTTGTGCAAGCTAAAGAAAACTACGTTTATGAATTTCAACTCATTCATACAAGACACGAAGTGACGCAGGATTTGTTGTGTTCGTTGTAAAACTGGAAAACAAGTAACCGACAAAAATAGGCAGCTAGTACCATAGAGGAGTGCTTTTACCTATGATTACATGTATGGTTTTTAAATTCCAACCAAAGTGTCTCAGAGGAATTATATTTTTTGTAGAACGCTATCTCAAAAACCTACGCTACAGTGAAGTTATTTGCGGGAGGACAAGCATTTACCGAAACGCAAGGGATATTCAAACAAAAGGACAGCTATGAAAGGACTTCTTCGTTTTCTGGACTCTCAAAGAAACTTTACTTGAGTTTAGTTGATGTTACGAAAACCTTAGCGACAAAAGTGAAATTGTAAGTGGTTAATCTTTTTCCTCTTACACATTTTTGCAAATTATTTGTTTGAATTGAACATGAACAGAACATATTTTGTCTTTATGCTTGTTATTCATCATTTTATAAAAAGCAGTGAATTAAAATTGATTGAGAAATTAATACCATGGAATTTTTGTGTTTTTACTTGTATCACAAGTTTGTTAAATGAACTCATATCGATTTGAACCAGACTCAAAGAGAAATTTCAAATCTGCTCGCTGATTCATTATTTTGCACAGTGCAAACACCTTCAGATTAATTTACTTGTTCACGGTTAAAACATTTTTTTGGATTTAGTTTCATCGATTGAAAGGAATGAATTTGAAACGATACTTTGAATCTGCTAAAGTTTGTGATTTGTTTTCAAAAGTAAATCTCGTGTTTTGTCGAGTATAAAAATGAAAAAGAAAGGAAAATGGCGAAAGGCAAGAGCTGAGTAGAAATAAACTGTAAACAAAGAATAAAGAAACAAATTGCGATAAAATTGGAAAACTTACGTGGTAGTCTGACCACAGTTTAGTGATGTTGCTGCGCTGCTTGATGGCTGATAACAGATCCTGCACCTGCTGTGGAGTCATCTTCACTCCTTTAATCCTCATTTCCTTCAGGTGAGGAGCGCAGCTGAGATGTTTAATCAAGCTGTCGACTCCTGCACCTGGAAGAGGATTGGATGACATGTTGAGGAAGTCCAAGTTTGGTGCTTTTTTAAATAAACTGTTGATAAACTCCACAGCAGGTGATGATGTTATGTTGATACGTTGGAGTGTTAATCTCTTCAGTTTCTGTGTTGGTTGAATGCTCCTCAGTAGAGACTCTGTTATCTCAGCATCAAACACTTCACCGTATTTACCCCAAACATGTATCCCGTGTGGAGCGGTGATAAACTGCATCATTTCACTGATCAGTTCCACTTCTGACCTGTTCACATTATCAGCTCTAATCCACCAAACCCTGGAGAGACCATGACGACGCTTTGAACAACAGCTGCTGCTGCTCTCTTCACTTGACTCATCACCATTCATGTTTGTCTTCTTTGTTGTCTCTTGTTTACTAATAAGCGACTTAATTATATCAAAAGGTTTAAAAATTTTAGCTAAATAAAGGTGAGTTTTGTCTTCTTCTTTCTTTAAAAAAAAATGATCAATGCTACGCCATGTTGAGTTGGTTAAAAATTCTGATGCTTTCTTTTCTCCTTCACAGCTAATAATAACTGCATTTAATTGTTGTGTTAAAATGATTAAATTACTATAGTCTTGTTCTGTATAATAATATTCATTAAAAAAAACGTAGTTGGGTGCTTTTTCGGTAGTTTGAACTAACTTTTCCTGTATGATAACATTTAGCTGCTCTGCATCTTCAATTACAAGAACTCCTCCTAAAGAGGAAAGAAATGTAGGAAAGAGGTTTGTTTTCTTCTCAGCTGAGAGACTGAAAAAGAACTCATTACAAAGATTAATAAAATCTTTTTGTTCGTATGACAAGTCATTCTCTGACGGTGTTTCGTTGTCGAATTTGAACTCTTTCAGTCCGCTCTTCATTCCAAGGTGAATCACAATCTCGCGCGCGGCTTCTTCTGACAACTGAACAGCAAATTTTAAAACCTCGAACATCTCCCGGATCTTTTCAACTGAGTCCAACTTTAAGAGAGAATTTGTACTGTCAGTCCTTCTAGATGTCAGCTCTTCTTTCAGAAAATTTCCAGCGAGGTATTCTTGAACGGATTTGTGGATAAAGTACACGCCTTTTTCAGGATTCAAACTCGCCATATTTAAAACCTGAAAAAGGCCGACTTCAATCAGTTTCTCGATCAAACTGTAACCAGCAGGTAACTGACTAACAGGGAAATAAAGCTGGCCTTGCAAAAGAGCTTCAAAGGCCAAGCGTCCTAATGCGTACAATTCATCAGAGTAATCTTTAGCAGAAACCGATTCAGCAGACTGTTTTTCACGCAAGTGATCAAACAAAGTCTTAACAAACTGGGCGAAGATGTCTGCGCGTTCCTTTGGTAGTTCTTCGCGTTTTGTTTTTCCCCAGAGTAAGCACAACATCAACAATAAAAGGGGAATTTGTGCTAGGTCGCTTAGGTCGTGATCCTCTACGTATTCAAAAAACTCTTCAACATCTTCATCTTTCAAAAATCTACGAGCGAACTCTTCTTGACGTTGACGATTAAAGCCGTCAATTTTGAATTGAACATCACTACAATTTCTCAACGTCTCAGCTTTCATTTCCCGGGAAGTAATTACAACACAACAATTTCTTAATTGGCTTTTTTTCCAGATTTTGTAGACAGGCGATTTGTTTTTTGAACTGTAAACATACTCATCGTAGCCGTCCAAGATAAGCAATACTTTTTCTTGATGGCGACAAACGTAATCATACAGGTTGTGTACGGAAATTGCACCATTACTATCCAGTACTTCACAAGCCCTCAGAATGGACGGAACATCTTGGAGATTACTAACATCACGTAATCTCACCAGAAGGACGAGATCAAATGCTCCCAATGTTTCTGAATATCTTTGCTGGGACCAGTCAAAAGTTGCTTTCTTCGTGAAAACAGTCTTGCCGATACCTATAGGTGACGATAACAACAAACTGTTAATACGTCTTGAATAGATTTGTTTTACTTTATAATAATGGGAAGTCACTGATGTAAAATGGAATGAAAAGTATTGAAATGTTCTTTTATTTTCAAACAACTTAATTTTATGGGAATTTTTTTAATTATTCGTACAGAATAACTTTATTTAATACCATGTGCGGTGGATAGTTAACAATTTAACACAGTATCAGTTAATGATGGGTGGCCTATATGCATCTAAAATTATGCCAAGGGGACATTGTGGAATTATCAGCTTTGTTAAAAAAATTACATCCACCGATAATGATGTCTCTTTTACATATATTAATGTATTTGGTCATTAAATTTAATTCTCTCGGTGCACATTTTCTCCTTCCTTGTTTTTGAGCATATAAAGGTAGTTTAGTGTGATAATATCAGTTGTATGTCTTCATATACAGACTATTTACCTGATATCAAATTAGTCAAATTATATGGGTTGTGGTTCAGTTTTGTCCTAGGACAATTTTTTTCTTTTTACCCCTTCAACATACATTTCATTAAACTTGAACTTCAGATAAAATTGAGTCACAATATTAATATTGTTACCATATTACTACATTAATTGGAGCCCACAGTGTATGTTAATCTGCTGATTGCTCTAAAGCCAATTGTTTATCACTCTGGATAACTCATAAAAAAACTGTGCCACTTAAATGTTTTAACATTCAGTCTATTGCAACAGACCAAACTTCCTATTGGGTTTGACAGCATGGTTAAAAATTACCCCACTTCATTGGAATGTACAATAATAATTGCCAGTGAAACACTCAAGAAACATGTACCTCACCAGCTGAAAGACTACATTGACGCTAACACCTTGCGCAGATTCATTATGTTAGTAGATGAATGGTTTCTGTGTTCTTGCATGTTTTTGCAGGTACTTACCCTCTAGTTAAATTAAGACAATTCTTTACTTCATTCACTCACTTACCTGGTTGTCTATAAACCAAAATTCTCTTGGGTGCAGATTGAGGTTCTCTGTGAGCAAAAATCTCAGTGTAGTGGTCAAGGTCTTCTTGTATCACTCCCCTGGGCATCCTGTCATCCATGACCCAAGACAAGTCTGTGTAGATCTTGTCAATATGAACAGCAGAGTTCTGGTCCCATGGAATGATTTTGACTTTGCTACTGGTTTCATAACGTGATCGCAGCTGTTTCCGGCACTCCCCAAGGCATACAGCATCTGTTAACAAGGATGTTTTGTCAATTCCAAGAAGTGTTTTTTTCAATAAGTTATGGTAGTTGACTGACTTGATTAGCAACCCTTACCAGTCAATTTAAAAATATGAATAAGTTAATAATAGAAAACAGCAGGTGGATGAATGATTGCTAGAAATAAATATTAGGAACAACAAAGAAATGCTTAGAAAAAAATCCAAGCCCTTAGCAGGAATCTAACCCACAACCTTCCAGATACCAGTAGGATGCTCTAACCACTGAGCTTAATGGGCGACTCACATGGTGAGCAGGTCGTAGGTTATTTTGTTGAGGAAGTTGTTAAAATGTGGGTGGGTGGGTGGATACTGAGAGTATACCATACCATCAAAAAGTTTGGGAGTGGACACCCTTCCGCAAAATAATTTTCAGTTTGGTGCATTTCCTTAGACTCGCAGTTCCTAAATTATTGAAATAATTCAAACACAGCTGAAACAAAGACAAGAATGTTTTCAAGAAGTTCCATTGCCCATCTCCTCTTCCTTCAAAATAATTTGATGATGCTAAATGCTTTCCTAAAAACATTGTCTCACCTAAAAGAAGCCTGGTAAATCCCAAGATAAGACAAAAATGGGGCAGGGAAAGTGTCATAGAAGTAGGGAGGGGAGAAAACAACAGGGAAAAGTTGAGGGGGCTGTGTCACTTTTCAAAACAACACTTATATTAATTTTATTTTAGCATATTAGGAGCAAAAGGCAGCATAGTGTAGCACTTACAGCATTTTAGAAAATTTTGACAGATCTTTTTGGCCAGATAGTGACCAGAAAACGGACAAAAAAATGACCTTCCATATTGCATATTTCAGCAAAATTCCCGCGAAAGAAAAAGGGGTTATAAAACACCAGGCAAAAATAGACTGCTGTTTTGGCAAAGACATATCTCACAATAATAAGAGAAAACTCAGTGCTCTATACACAAACAACTATATCAAAAGAGATGTTATTTCTACTGAACCCGGTGTTCAATCATTTAATCTGGAAAAATAAACTCCTGGATATAGTGTAATTTCACTGACAGGATAGCTGTACCTAGTATCTGTTTGTCTGGCTTTGTGGTTGTCTCTGGCTGATTCTTTGCTGTCAAGTCTGTAAAGAAAAAAAGTATTGTTAAAACTTGAAAAGCCCTAAAAACAAATTTTTCTTTTGGTCTTTGTTATTTGGTATTTTAATATTAATGTATGATTTGAGTTTGAAACAGACAAAAATGTGAACCAAGGATATAAATATTGAACCTGAGTCCACATAAAAATATCTGAACAGAAAATTCATCACTATTTTAAATAATCAGTCACCAGACATCAATCACTAGAACAGGGTGGGATGTGACATACCTTCATAGTGAGGCCATCCTTTAAAAACAACAGGATCATTTAACATGTTAGACACAAGAGAAGCTGCCATGATAGAAGCAAATGACTTCCAGGACTCATCAGAAGTGTTGCTATCATCAGAAAAATGTGATATCCCTTTAACAATCACCCATTCAATGTTCATATTATGGGCTGCTGCAAATAGTCCTGTAAGTGGAAAGAAAAAAACAGATGATGATCCTTATATTATTCAATCCACTGTGAACAAGAATCTATAGCACAGCTAATTAGCTCAGAATTTTTTCTCTGCAATGTAGTGCCTGAAATTTATGTTTGAAGCTCAATAATAATTTATGTTCCTGGCACAATACTTTGTGAACAAGAATCTAGTGCAGTGTAATTACTAAATTCTATGATGTTTTAACAAGCTTAACATTAACATTTCCCTGCAAAATATTAGTTGTGAACTACTTCCCCAGAACGAATGAAATACCAAAATTAAGATGACTGCAGGTCACACCCAATAATATTGGTCACTGACAACACTGTCAACCATAGTCACAAGCTGTTGCTGAGGGAAAATTTACAGTTTTAGACATCATATTGAACACTACATAAACTGTTATAAATTAAGTATGATCTAATTACCTTTCCCTTCCCTTTCAACTGCAATCACGTGGGATCGAGACATACATTGTTGTTTGCTGATGAATTCGAGACTTCCACTAAATATATCACCATCACGGTGTACCTGTACTGTTTCTTCACCTACTGGATCTTGTAATGGTGGAATCCAGCCTTGAGTTACAAACAAGTTAAGTTTGCTAATATTTCTTCTTAATGGAGTTGTGAATTGTTCAGTTGAAAGTTTAGAGGCTACCACTACATCTCCCAGCTTGGTGTCATCTGGGTTTAAACCCATGCAGCTGCCAACCAAAAAAGCAGCCTTGGGTCTCAGTTGCATCACTGCATCTTTAATAACATCTTGAGAGCCACCTGGACCAGAAGAACCTTTATAACATCTCAACAAAGCAACTTTCAGTGTCTCTTCTCCACTTTCACCCATGGTCCCAAAGTACAAATATCCCAGGTTCTGGTGATAACTTCTAAAAGAATTTTCCAAGAAAGTATAAGCTAAAAACTCGCAGTCTTCAACTGTCAACAAAAGAATGTCAACAGGAAGCTGGGCATCATTCCAAGGGTTTGACTTGTTTGGAAGATCACTCATTTTAGTCACTTCAATACTTAGAGGAGGAGGAGGAGGGGCCTGATTTCTTGACGACTGATGATCAGGATCAGCACGTCCTTTTCTTTTAAGGTCTTGATGCTGCGCCATTGAGTCTCAGTTAAAGATTTCCCTAAAGAGTGTAAATTTAAATTAATATGATCACCACATTAAATAACTTCAACAACTTTTTTTATTAACAAATTACCTTTATGTCGCAGGTATATTTGTAAGGGTCAAACCTCTTATTATAATAGTGGACACGTACATGCACTGTATGGTGACTATGGGAAGTGTCCACCTACAGGTTAAAAAGATCGATCAGGTGTTTGCTGCACAAAGGTCAAAATGCAGATTTTGTAAGTGCCTCATGCAGTCCATGACTTAAGTTATAGTGTCGACTTTTAGATTAGAGATGTCCACTTCACAAAGGTCAATATGCAAACACTCATGTTTGTAACTTCCTGGGTTCACAACTAATTCTAGCTGTGGAAAGGGGTCCGTTTCACAAAGGTCAATATGCATGTGTTTGTAAGTGTCTGCAAGGGATCATATATTTTATGAGAGATTCCCACTTAAAAGAAGGTCAACCAGTCCAGAAATAAACTCTTAAGACTCAAATTAAACAGGGACCACGACTATGCATAGAGGAGGGGCCCTGGATGATTAATAGCAAAGGTTTGACTGTACCATGTATTAGAGAGGTAATGTTACGAAAAATTGTATTGCATGATTGGCGTGATTAACTTTCTAGAAGCTTTGTGAGAGTTCATAGTTTGTTTATTAGTTCTTGTGTAAGGGTTTCTAAAGCCGTATATTTTGTACTCTTTCTATAATAATAATTATTAGACTATTTAGAAATTTCTAGAACCCCCATATTGTGAAAGGATATTAAGTATAGGCAAGTCTGACCAAAGGTTTCACTATAGTTTTCACAAGCAAATTAAGAAGAGTTTAACGCTAGTCGTCATTTTCGTCAAGTGTGACGGAGGCAGTGTTTAATATTCAAGTCAAGGTGGAGGCCGTGTAAGTTTATTGAGTTACATGCTCAGTTGTAGAATTTTACCTCTTGGAAACTTGTCAACATTTTTTGGAATAAATCTTCTTGTTGCTGTTCCGATCGACGTTACCCTGCATTCAGTTTAGTTTGCAAGCTAACCCGTCCTCTAATAGATTACCCACGTAACTGAGGTTCACACAAATACTGATGAAGGCAATTGGTATACTATAGCATTATCCATGAAATGTTTGGAAAGTTGACAGTTTCTGGCCTGTACTGTGAGGCATTCTACCATGTACTGGTACTGTAATCAATTGTATAATTATATTTAATGAATGCATCTAAATTAAAAGTAAGGTAAATGGTATGATAGTCTAGTGATGCAAGAAAGCTTTACAATCTTATCTCCCTTTACCATTTTACTGCAATCAACTGAATAAACTTAGCTAAATTACCTTCTCCTTTGATGGCTTCTGAATCACAACATCTAACTTATTGTATGTGTTTAATTCAACTGACATAAAAACCTGAAATAAAAAAAAAGATCATGGTCAAGATGACATCAAAATTATTATAATGAGATATAATCCTATTTTGAAGCCATGCAAATTACTCCAAGAATTAATTGCCCCTGGGGGAGGGGGTACTCAACAAGTTCTATACAGGGAGGCTCTGCCCCGAGGTCCAACCCCTCCCCCTATGAAATAACATTTTGACACAAAAGGTACCCCTTGCGTATATGAATATACCTTCTTTTGACAAAAAAGGTACCCCTTTGACATACCTACAATCATGGACAAAAGTCTTGGGACAAAGTTATGCGTTTCTGGGGTGTTTTTCAATTCACACAGGTCGGACCCCAGACAGTCCCCTCACCCCACTGTTGGAAACATGGACTCAACAGTAGTCACTCTCAATCTCGTAAGCTTGTTTTAATGATCACAGTAAAATCACTCCCTGTCTCGAAAACAATTTCTTAGCACTCCTTCCGAAAACATGGCTATTTCCTATAAGAACACCTTGATTTGGTTGCTACGGTAATACGATTGACGTCATTGTTAAATCATCATGTGTAACGCTAACTGATTTCCACGTGCTAGATAATAAGTGTCACGCTCTTAATATTTCCAATACCACAAACAATGTTGGAAGTATGTATCCAGAATTTTTTCTGAGTTTCAACTTTGTATATAGGGTGGGGGGAGGGAGAACTGCAAGAAAATTTTGAAAATGATGCACTGTTTTAAGAGGGAACCGAGAAATGACGGAAAAATATGCATATTGCAGTACTGTCCCAAGGACTTTTGTCCATGATTGTAGTTTAGGACTTTGCATCCCTTTTTAACAGCTGATTAGGCACTTTAAGCAATTAGGTCCAATGATCCGCACAAAGGGTCGGTGCTTTAAAAGAATGCATAACAAAGTCGAATATACTGATATCAAACAGGCTAATGAATTATTAAAACAAAAATTAGCGAATCTCACGGCGACCCACATAAAACGTGGCAGCAGGTCTTCTCTTAAGGAATGGAGTTTCTATAACTAATTCAACCACTTTGTCAAACGCTTTAGTCGATCACTTCTCCACAATTGGCCTGTACCTGGCTTCCAAAATACCTTGATATCCTATTGTCTAAATTACATCTTTATAGTCACTATATCAGGTATTAACCATAGCTCGCCTATAGGGTATCAGGTTGAGCCTCCCCCTTTAAAGGACATTACAGTGTCGTCATCTCTCCCAGATAATCCGGGAGACTCCAGATTTTGGACCATATCTCCCGGTCTCATTTAGAGTATGAAATCTCCTGGATAATTGCTGAAAACTGCCATTTTTTCAGCAGACTCGCCTTTCTGACAATAAAATTTCAACTTACTATATTATTATAGTACCCGTATTTTGCATTGTTTGAGCTATTTTCATGTTAACATCAAACGTTTCCTCAAAAATGCCAACATGCCATATTTGTAGTATAATAATGTGATTGGTGGGAAGTAAACCAATCAGGTCAAATGTTACAATTCCAACAACATCTTTCTTGCACATTTTGTGTTATATTTCCAAATTCGAGATGATCAGAGTCAAGGAGTATTTTTTACACAAATGACATCATGTGCCATGCATTATGATGTCATCTATCATCCCTTCCCTATCAATTCTCAATATTTGAAGATGTGGGAAGAGACAGCCCTGCCATTATAGGGAGTAGCTCCCCCCTCCCCCCTCCCCCCTACCAAGGGGCATTGCCCAAAATAATTATCTGCTTCAGTGATAAATCATATCTACATCAACACACCAATAGCAGAGGTACGTCACAGAGAATATAAACTTACTTTCAGGAGCACAATTTTAATCCTGTGTTGTCAGGTGGTGACATGACTTGTTCAGAATCTTAATTAGTAACTGGTATACAAAGCTGAAAAAAATATCATGCACTTAACACCTTTTTACGTATAAACGGGTGATTTAAATGTTTCTGATTCAAACTCAAATAAAACAAGTGATCCCTGCAGTTACGTCTTCTCCTCTTGCCTTTTTGTTTGACTTACATTTCACTACGATTTCACGATTTGACTGAAAGATGGTCTTTGTGAGCATATTGGCGGCTGACACAGCAGCACTAGTGCATAACATAAAGTAGTGCACGTGATAAAACTTTTCTTGCGAGCATCAAACAAAAATGACAATTTTTCCACCAGCAAAAACCTTTTTTTATACAAGAAAATGCCTATAAATAAATGTAATGCTAAGAAACTTAAGCTTACCTACCTTGCCGCAGAGGACCGTCGTTGATTTGACTGAGTGTTCACGATCACATTCATGTGATCAGTGCATACGATCTGGAAGAAAGAGTGTAATTCATTATAAATAATCAGCTATTATGTATTGTTAGCTAGACAAACTGTAAATGTTAACCAAAGGGAGAAAGACCTGAACATGTAACTTACATGTAAATCAGGGAGGGTAACGTACCTTACAAACAGACTGAAACAGAACACATCTGAATCCTGGATAGTATCTTCTGAAATCTTCACTTTGGAATAGTCCCAGTGTCTGCTCGGTTGACCTGCAAAAATTCTTTATTTTAGCGGCGCGCGCAGAATCTTGTGGAATCACATATTTTGAGCTATCTATAAGAGAACTTAATTTTGCAAAAAAGCTGTTCAGAAAGCTCTTTCTTGACAATTTATGCAAGAGGTCCTTGAATTCATTCCTCCCGCCCTCGATACTTCAAACTTTCTTTGAAACGAACAGTTGGCAATAATTCTTATATATCAGGAAAAATGAGAAGCGGTTTTTAAATACAACTGTCATATAATTGGTGCTGAACCTGGAAATCACTCGCTTTAAGGAGCGCTTTAAGAGTTAGACTGTTCTTTCTCAGTTTCATCTTAAGAAATCAAGCAGTTTATATCAAAAGAGCTTTATCGT
This sequence comes from Porites divaricata, assembly GCA_038088405.1. Lineage (NCBI taxonomy): Eukaryota > Metazoa > Cnidaria > Anthozoa > Scleractinia > Poritidae > Porites > Porites divaricata. Next base: position 1,093,548 of record JBBMOI010000017.1, read on the forward strand.
CTCTTGGTTTATATCCATCACTTAAGTCCTGAGGACAATAACCGATGCGCTTATGTCAGATGGAATGACTCTTGAACGACGTTATAAACATATGATTCTATTTATATATTAAGCGTAAGCCCCGGCAATACACTTTAAAGAGTTTTATATACTGGCCCGATCGAGTTTTTTTTAGTCCGTTAGTTTCAATTGTTGACTACTCTTCTCTTCACAAAATTTTGCATCTTAAACGTAATCATATATTCTTAAAGATCTGAAAACCCGCCCAGTTTTAAGAAGAAATCAGAAGTTTAGCCATAAACCAGACGTAAACGTAGGAATGGAAATCATACCTTGACCAGTACTTTGTTAGTTCTGGCTGCCTGATTGTATGAAAGAACATGAAATCCTATTGAAAGTGCACTGGAAGTTAGCATATAACAAAAAAACACTCTTTGATCTTTTTTAAGTGAAAAGCAAGCTCTGAGTACTCATATGGTGTCGAAATCTCGCAGTCTGACATCACTTTCATTCAGGAGATCTTAAGAATATTTCTGAGAGGGGCAAATTTTGTCATGATAGATGTCAACTAAATCATAGTTATGAATAAAATTGTATTTCATGTGAGCGGCTTTCCAGTGACTTATTCCTGTTAGAGAATTTTATAGATCACTGTTGCATACTGCATGATTGTGTCATTGATTCTTCAGATGATTCTTTGATAACCACAGCCACTAGCTCATGTACTTGTAGTCTGGTTAAATTATTCTCTCTAAGTGAAAACCTAAGAATGTATAGTGTAAAATTAAAAACGGGGCTCTCTCCAAGTGCAGATGATCACAGCATATCTGAACTTCAAAAGAAGAGAGGAACGTACGCGTTTAAACTGCTTAAAAATACGGAGCCTGTTACAGAAAGTTGTACTGTCTGTACTGGGTGCGCGGTCTCTAACATCGGTGTGGCCTAAGTTATCGGGAACGCGAGATAAGATAATAATAATAATAATAATAATCAACTTTATTTAACGAGGGTAACACGGGACAGTACTTCAACTGAATAACTAGTGGCCCTCAAACTAAAATTATAAAACGAAAATTAAGTTACAAAATACATATCGTAAACGAAAAAAAGTATAAATATATGTATGGTTAAGACTAAAAGAGTAAAAAACTATATTACAATTATAAAATATCCTTACAATGAATATCTACAAACTATAATTACAATAAGAATACAGCTAGGATGGGTCAAGCGAAAGGAAGGTTATGATGAATAAATATTCGGCCTTGAATTAAAATATGAATTGACCGCAATTTGAAAACCGGGAGATTTGATTTTCTGAGTGTCAGGTGGAATTGTAATACGCTCGTTGCAGCCCTCATACATAATTTTTTGACCAAAATCCTCTTCCAGTTCTCTGGGTGAAGATAGCATGAATACACAGCTAAGAAACGATTGCGACACACAAAAGCTGACCGTGAGTTAGCTCTGAATGGCTGAAAATTACTAGGAAGTATAAAAATGTAAAACAAACCTTTAGACTCTTGGAGGAAGTCGTAAGAGAAACCAAAAGCTTAGAGCGGGTCCTTTCTCAGAGTCAGGTAACGTGATTCTTTCCTATGAAAGGAATAATTGATTATTATTGAAAAGGATTCCGCATTCCTCGGCTATTGAAAGGCATTGTGTTGTTGTTAGGGACTGCAAAATTAGAATAATCAATCTAGAGTAGAACAGTCTATTTTGCTTTATGTTGTTATTACTTTATTTCATTTCGAACGTAGGTTACACAACATTGGTGCTGTGTGTTCAGAGGAACAAACAGAAATCAAATTGAAAGGTCAAGAAACGACGCCATCGTCAACATACCTTGACATCTTCCCCGCTGAAGGAGTGTCCGACTTGTTAGCAAATTCCTTTTGACTTGAGTTTAACAATTTTAAAATCGTGAAAGAAGAAACTGAAAATGGAAGAGAAAAAAATGATATGAAAAAGACAACTATCGACTTGGATTGAATTGATACTTGATTGATCTTTTTAAGTAGATCAGGGTGTGACTGTCTAGCTACTCCTTAGATGATTCATTGTTTCGTAACACTCTGTTGATGTTTGGTCGAAAAGTTTTAAACACTAAGAAGATGAAAATCACGCGTTAACAAACCTGTACATGAAGTGCGATTATTAACAAAAACGGGCTGCGAGGCTCACCTGGCATGAAAGTCTAAAAATGGAGCGACATAATTCTTTTTTACGGTACATGCTAGAAGTTACACACACAATACGTGCTTCCTTTGCTACAATTCAGTTGTTGATCATGATTGGAAATGAATAATGTATGTAAATAGAACACTTGATATGTATAAGCAAAGACAATACACTGAAGAATCACGCCACTTTTGAGACAACAAAGCAATTTAGTCTAGATCAGTCTTTTTGCTTCATTTTAAAATTGTTACATCTCATTCGAACGACAAAGATGGATCTGAGTGTTCAGACGCGAAACAGAAGCTACAAGCCTAGATTATTAAAGATTAAGTCTTTAAAAAGGTCAAGACTTGTTAATTTTTCGCGCAGAAAATTCCTTTTATAAAATTTCCAACTTGAAGCTAAGGCAATCAGTTCAGACTACTAATAAAGAAAGAAAGAACTGATGGTAAGGCACGAAAGAAGTTACCCTTGAATTGTAGGTGGAACCTTCATCCGTTGCGGCGTCTGGAATGTTCTGAATGTTAAAGGTAATTCACGCGAATCTTGTGAATTTTTTCCACAAGTCAAGCGATTTTAGCGAAAGAGTTTATAGTAACACGGTATTTTTTAGCTTTGTTACTTTATCTTAGTTTGCTAGAAATAGCGTTCATGCTTTCACGTTCGAGCCTCCTGAAGTCCATTGTTTTCAATTATTTTTATGGGCGAAATATTTCACCCTACAAACAGTGTACAAAGTCCGCTCCTTAGTCATTAATGCAAACTGGATAAACTGAGAAGATGGAGAAGATCGAAGAGAATACTCATAAGTGATAGCACCAATTGGTTTATGGACAACGATTTCCCATTCCGACTTCCTCGTAGCCTGATTGTCAGACGTCCGAGGTTGTTCGCAGTCCCTTCACTTCTCGGACGTCTGAGAATCAGGCTAGACCTCCTTGCCGTGACCTCGCAGAAAGAGTGAAAATGCCAGTCATGGGGGATACTGTAACTCGTCCATACGGTCGAATCCGAGTTTAAAATCGCCTCTACGAGGCTTGAACAGATGATATGACAATTCGAGCACTTTTAGACCAAGCTTGAAAAGGACTTTACCTTTCCTTTACACTTCAACAGGCACACACACCGCATATTTATAGATTTATAAGTGAATAATGCCTTAAAATCCCAAATCAATAAATGTCATGTTTTTCTAACACGATATCTATAAACAAACCTTTGTTTGAGAGCCAAAAGTGAGACGTTTTTGTTTGAAGATCAGTGCAGTGGATGGTATGGATTCTTTGGGCAGGTATGCTGCAGTAATTAAATTAATGTCGGTACGTCCGTGGAAATGAGTCAGCAGCATTGTACTCTTGGCATGATTGGTCATGTGATGAAACAAAAGACCATTGTTTTAAAAAAGTAATGAAGCAATAAGTCGTCTATTTCAAGTTTGCCTAGAAAAGCCGCAATATTACGTTTTAAGGATGACAGAGCAAGATGACACTCCTTAAATTTTGAATACGACACCATTTTACCGGCTGGGCCGGAAAATCCAACCAACAAAAGGATAAGTCGGTTTTGTCCCACACCGTCCAAACCTTCTTTAGGCACCTCCTAAATTCTATTGTAGACATTTCTCTTTGGGTTCCGAAAATGTAAAACTTCCTACAATTCCTACAGTGTATACTATATATAAATGCATGACAACACCTTTTTATTCCATGGTTTGGTGCCCAGTCTCCCGGTGCTTTGCTGACTCCGGTCCAAGCGCGCTGCGAAGAAGACTATTTGGTGTCCGTATTTAAAACATGTCGTATAGTGGCAAATCTTAGGCTGGCACTCTTGAAAACTAATTATAAGCAGGGCTGCAAGATGTACTATCACATCTTGGGGCTCCAGTTAGTTTTAGTGCCAGCTTAAGATTTGCCACAGTACGACATATTTTTGAGGGACGATGGAAATCATGAGCCGCGATAAGTTTTTCCTGCTAGCCTAATTACCCATCCAAAAACGGACTCATTTTAGAAAATCTCTGCCAGCCTTGAGCCTTGCACTTTTGCATTCGAATTTACGCTCCCTTCACTTCTGTATTAAAGTATGGACAAGATTCAGGGAGGTATTTACGAAAAAAAATTCCTTCCAAAAAGATACCGTCAGAAGAGCTGTTTCTGAAATCGCAAGAAAGTTGCAAGCTTTTGTTTCTACAAGCAACAAAAGCTTGAGTTGTGTAGCTGGCAATCGAAATACCGGCTATGTGCTGTATGTGCATACTTGTGTCGGGGTATGGATCACGTGACGTTCCCGACCCGTCGATGTTGATGACGTCGCCTTCGTGCGCAAGCGTAGTTGCTTGGTAGATATATTTACAAGGGCGAGACTTTACTAGGCCACAACCGTCTTTAACAGTTCCATTGAGTCTAGATACGTACCACTGACTCGCAGAGACACCTAGTCAGATTAAACCAAAACAAAAGACTGATAAAGGCATTATTTTACCTTTTTAATATGTAGTAGTATACTGTATACCACAGTGCAACATCCCAGAGAGTCCACCTCTTATGCAAGGCCCGGGTAAGAGCTTGGAAGACATTCACAATATTTATAGTTACATCTTAAGCCTCCCCTTCCCCTCCCCCCTTTGCGATATTTTGATCTCGGCTTGCTGGACCCTGCGGTTGTTGGAATCTGAAGTTTATTCGGGCGTACTTTCTTTTCAAGATAGTTTTTGTTCCAATTTTTTTGACAGTCCTGTCTTTTGCCTGACCTCTTATATGAGTTTGTCATACCACACTTAAATGTCTGTGAGGGGTGACGAATGGTTTTTGCGAGCATTCGCGAGCATGCCGAGCTTTCCATTTTTTTTGCGAGCAGCGAGCAGTTTGGAGAGTACAACTCGCGAGCAGCAAGCTCTTATTATATTTTCCGTTTACAGCAATACATATGGAAATCCTCTTCTTTAAAATAAAACAGAGCGCGCCAAGTTCTTTGAAGCTAGTTTGAGTGACACCTTATCGAGATCTAACCAATTACAGTCGCGTTTGATGCAAAATGACGTCACACTTTCGCTTCACTTCATCACGCACGTGTTCGTACGGATCCGAAAGCAAGGTCACAAGAAAAACAACCATATATAACCATGTATAGCTAGATTAGCTAATTTATTATTTATCGTTGTCATTTATCGCGTGCATTTCCACTGAACTTGATAGCCATATTTATAGGAATTAAGCACCATACAGAATTACATTTACTTTAACCCAAAGAAGGATTTACTCGAGCAATACTGACAAGAAAGCGAGCTTGTGAGGAACTGCAAAAATTTGGGGAGCACGAACAAGCGAGCACTCGTTTAAATTTCGCGAGCAGTTAAAAATTTTAATGGCTCGGCGCGTATTTCGGGAAGGCTTTTTTACTTCCGGTGCAGCGTTTCCCACTCCTCCGAAACGTACTTTTTTAAAATATAAAAAAATAAAAACAAATACAAATCTCTCAGTCTCCCCATGCCCCTCTCCCCCCGTCTAAAAAAAGAGAATAAAAAAAAACCAAACAAACAAACAAAAGAAAAAATTGAAAAAAAAATTGTGGTTTCTGTTATGGCGTAGCGTAATGGTGGTTCTCCCGTTTTCTACGAGCCTGCAGGATGATTTGTTTAAAGATATGTTTTCTGTTTTATTCTTTTGTTTACTTCTCATCGCCTTGGAGTAAGGATCAGTTGCAGTTTTATGACAGATTTCACCTGCTGCGGTACGTATTGCGCTCTTTGCAAATTTCCGAACTCTTTAACGCCGCTTGGCCTCTTCAAGCATTTATCCCTTTTAAACGTGGCTTATCAAAGTACATAGACATAAGTAATCAGTCTACAAATGAGATATACCCACCAAAAAGCCAAATTGACAACCAAAAGAACAGCCGCACATCCATTAGTAACCGATCGAGTCAACGAACTCCCTCCAAATAACATTGTCGATAATTGTTTTTTATTTCTGGAAACGACCCACGCCGGAACTAGCCAGTTTAACATGAATGTTTCCCGATATAACAGGTAACTGATGTCCGTTTTCCGGGGGAAACCCCGTCACGAGGACGGACCGAGGTAGATCACATGACCGTAGATTCAGACCTCGCCCGTAAATTCTTCAACCGTAAAATCATGCGCGAAATAATAAAAATATAAGCTATATACTGATACTATTTTTATGGCTTTTAAGTGTTATATCACTTACCAAGTTTAATACTAAATGGGGTTCTAAAAGAAAGTTAGAAAATCCGGTTGGTACAAACCCATGGTGCAAACCGGAAAAGGGACCGGAAGCCGGGTTCAGATAATGTTGGTCATTTTTCGTATTAGCTTATATACGGTAAAAAACAAAGGATACTTATGATCAGAAGGCGTGGTTGCTAAACGTTCTGTTCAGAGTTGCAACTTGCAAGGAAGTACAATTCAGCTGTTTAAAAGGCTATGTGATGAGAAAATTTAAATGTTGAAGGGTAATTCTTACAAGCTATGCATCCCTCTTTGGCGCCTCATCTTCATGGCGACTGCCAAGAAATTATACATCAACTGCATCGCTGTTACTAACAGGTTAGTAGTTAAACGTGTTGTGCTGTAAACACGTGCCTGCTTGGCCATGTTCTTGTGCTGTATTCAATTTTTTTTTCGACTTTTTTTTACAGCATCCTGTTGGGAAATTCCTAGGCGAGTGCAATGACATCAAAAGAGCATTGAATAGGTGTTTAAAAGAGGAGGTATTTAAGTCTTTTTTATCTGATATCCATTTCCCTTCGTTAGTTGAGGAGAGTTGTGTTATGTAATTCAAACTGTGAGTGTGAGGACGAAATTCTCTGAGTTTGCCATATGGTAATATTTATAGTAGAATTTTTATAAAAAGAGGTTTTAAAATTTTGATTTTGAACATTATTTATTGGGGGTGTGATAAATCAGTCAATTAATATGTTGATAAAAATTAATAATGATGAATAAATTGAGTGGTTGTTCATCCAGCTCAGTCCTGACTGAATTGAGTAACAAAGTGTGACATAACAGAAATGAGAATTTGTGAAATTATCGGATTTTTTGTCATCCTCTTCTGTACCAAAAATCAGTGTGTTTGCACCAAACTAATGGTGAGATTTTATTTATTACCAATTCACTCCACTACATTACAAGCAAATAAGCTAATACTAATATGGAGAAGGAGACAACCAAAAGCGCAAATGCGCCATACTAGGGATGCCCCCGACTATCTAAATATAAGAAAAATATGTACAAATAGAAATGTAAAAGTTCTAGTTATCCTTAATAAAGCTTAAGACATTTTTTTTAAAAGTTGCAATACTGTGTGATTCTCTAATATGATTGGGTAAACAATTCCATTCATTTACAATCCGGTTAAAAAAACTATATTTAAAACCATCAGTTCTACTAAAATTTGGAACAAGGTCCTGTGTGTCATTTTTCCTCAACTTATAACCTGTATTTCTGTCCTTACAAAATATGAGCTTATTTGAAATGTCAATATCATAATGTCCATTAATTACATTAAAGAAAAATGTAACATCTCTAGTGAACCTCCTACTGGATAATGACAACAATCTTAGCTTAGATAGTCTAGTATCATAATCATCACCAGACCCAATGATCCATCTGGTAGCTCTTCGCTGAACAGCCTCCAATTTATCAATGTTACGTTTAGTATAAGGGTTCCAAGTTTCGCATGAATATTCTAATAAAGGTCTCACAAGACTACAATAAAGTGTGTTCATGGTATCAATATCCTTTAAGTCCCTACAAGTCCTCTTAACCAACCCTAAAACCCTATTAGCCTTGGCAGTTATTTTATCTACGTGTTGGTTCCATGAAAGATTACTAGCAGTAAATAATCCTAAATCTTTATACACATTAACACTTTCCAAAGGTTGACCTTCAATATTGTACTCCCCAACCAAGCATCCTAGCATCCTTATGTTCTGACAACTGCATGCAAATCCTTCAAAAGCCAATTTTAGAGGATTTGTATGGAGCCTTAAATAACTATCTCTGTTCATGTATTAGGAAAAAGCAGCAGGTTTGAGAGTAAATCCTCACCAAATTCTTACATATAAAAGTAAAGGGAGAGTGGCTGCAGTATACTGGCCCAACTACCAATTACGTGTACCATCTCTGATCACAATAATTGTTGACTCCTTAATTAGCCTGGGTAGTAAGTATTTCCATGCAGGTTATTGCACATCTGCAAGAGTTTTCACAATAATTCAAGTGGATGAGAAATAACTACAGCCAAAATGGTTGCTACACAGGCTACTTGTCAATTCTGATCCACACTTTATTGCAATAATATTTATTTAATATTGTTAGTTTTATACCTTACTATATCCCCCGAGGTGACAGGCGAGGCTGCATGTTATAATCATGATGCTAAGAACATGATGTCTACAGAGGAAACAAGGTCTTTAATTTAACTCATGCAACATTTATGGTTCTTTAAATATTGTTCCCTTTTTTATTACAGGATTTAAGAAAAAGAAGGAGAAACCAAGAGGATGCAAAAAGAAGGAGAAAGACATTACAAGATTTGTGTTCAGAAAAACAGGAATAAGGACTAGGATTTTTCAACAGAATTAAACATCAGAGATGCCTCATTCATTTACAATTCTAGTAAGATAAGAGATGTTGGCGTTCAGATGATAACCTATTTACAAATGACCATCTGAAGCATTGCTCTTTCTAGATGGCATGTTTGATTGTCAAAGTACTCTCTTTGACAGTTTTATGACAATTTTTGTCAATAGTACAAATCAAGGCAGATCATTCCGAGTACCTTTAAAGTCATGCCAAAGAGATTACTATCAGACTGCTGGAATCTCAGCATGTTTTGCACCGTCTGCTAAAATGGGTAAATTGTGAGGAGCATTGTCATGAATTATCATTACTGGCATTTTGTACAAGTCACAATTAAAAATGAACAACTCTTGTTACCAGAAATTTGATTTTTTTGTGATTACTTAGTATGAAAATGGTAACTAGTATGGAAGTCTGAAATGTTACATTTACAGTATCACCATTGTTAATACTGTACTTAAAATTTGAAGTATGTCATCTTTATAGTCCATTAATTTCAACAGATCTACTTATACAGATACATGCTCAGAAGAAAACCCATTCCAACAATTTTGAGTAACAATTAAAAATGAATTAATAATAATGATTATTGCTGGTCAGCAACAAATGCCAAAAATATTTGGTAAAAAACTAGTTTTATTGGATCCTAGTAATAAGGTAAGGTAAAAGGTAAGGTAATTTATTTTACGTCAAAAACACGGGGAGTGGTTGCCCAAGTCTCCCGAGCCAGGGGCTCATGATAGAAGTGTTTGACAATACAAACAAAAACAAAAAAAAAAAAAGGATTTAAAAACTATATATTAAAAAATACAATATCATTATACCATTGAAAATCCTAAAAATATGCGTTAAAAATACAATATTAATACAATATTAACAAACGATAAAGATACAACATGCCTATAACGGAATCATTTAAGACAAGAACTGCATTGGCAGCCACCAAAGTTTGTTGTATTAAGATGATTGATAAAAGCTGGAACGTTTGCTGCATTTTTAGCTGCCGGCGGTAACTGATTCCAAATTCTAGAGATGATATAAGAATACGAGCCGTGGAAGAATCTGCTATTGTAAGGGCGTTGTTCTACGTTTAGCCCGCTGCTTCTAAGATTGTATGACGTGACCCGGGGCTTGAATAAGTTGGTGATATAACGTGGGCCATTTTCTTTAAAACACTTAAAAAATATTATCAGAGATTGTTCAATACGTCTATGTTCTAGCGTTCTCATGCCCAGCAGTTTGAGTAATGACTCATAATTAGAGGTTTTCCCCGTGTTCATTACTGTACGTAGACCGTAGTAGTTAGCGTCTTCCATTTTTTTGTTGAGCGTTTTACCTATACCAATCAGTAAAGAATTACAATACTCAAAATGCGGTATTATGAAGCTCCTGTATAAAAGTAATAAAGTGTCTATGGGTACTAAGCGCTTGAGGCGACGAAGTGCGGCAATCTTAGCGTATACTCTTTTCAGCATTACATTTGTGTGTTCTTTGAAAGATAACTCATTGTCCAGACATACTCCAAGGATCTTTAAGTGTTCTTTGATATCGATTAAGGTGCCATCAAACTGCAAATCGTAATTGTATGTTGAATTCCCGAGAATCATTGCTTGTGTCTTGTCCCCGTTGGCTTGAAGATAGTTGTAGTTAAGCCAGGTAGATACTTTTTCCATGTCTTGATTTAAGACGTGTTGAAGCACAAGAGGACTTTCGTCCGCCATATATTCGGTTATATCATCCGCGTAGAGGCGGAGGGAGGAGACGGAAACAGATTCGTTTATGTCGTTCATAAAGATGTTAAACAGTAAGGGGCTAAGGAGACTTCCCTGCGGGACGCCGCACTGTAAAAGTGACCAGCTAGAGCGCGTATTATTGCATATTACCCTTTGTTTACGGTCATGCAAAAATGATCTTAAAAGTTGTAGGGCTGGTTCTTGCAAGCCATACGCTTTTAACTTTGCTAGCAGCAGATTGTGGCAAATGGAGTCGAAGGCCTTGGAGAGGTTTGGTTGAAACTCTCAGGTAAATCGTCCTTATAACAGAAAAGAAACTTATCAATACAAATTTCTTAGCCTCAAGGCATATAGTAAGGGAGAAGACCTCACTTCCGGTTGACGTGCGTCGCTCAAAAACGTCTTTGCTTAAGCTCTCTAGTAGTTTCGTAAGGTTCCTACTCTATTGACGAACACGAACACAATAGAGTTAATCCCTGTCCCTTCTGGTTTGTTCTTTCAACCATGATCATGTCCTGAGAAAATGAAAGCGTGGACGCTACGAGTCTGGAACAAAATTATTGAACATTCCATTGTCACACGTATTTCTTCACTATACATATCATCCTATCTCAAAAGCTTGATCTCCATCCGTATAAAAACTATTACTTTTAGAATGGTTTCCTCTTATAGAGGGTCAAGAGTAAGGTGGCTTCTTTTTTCTCAGTTTATCAAGCTTATGTCTTAAGAAATAAAAGGAAAAAGAAGATAAAATATTCTAATGCGAATTCGGGGTTAAAATAAAGTGGAGAACCGTACTTAGCCAAGAATACGCACTACATTTCAATCAAAAACGCCGATTTATTGATAATAATTACATTGATTATCGAACCTCTATAGCTATCAGCTGAAACAAGTTGTGGCTCCTTTAGGTTCTGTTTACACTGAAACAGCTATATAAACAGGTAAAAATGACTCAAAATGAGTAAGTAAAAAAAGTTTAGAAGCAATTATTACTTTGATCAAAATACACGGTGCATACAATGGCAAACCTAACCCTAAAAAATTGCAAAACATTTCGAGTTCCATTAATGCTTAACTCTTATCACTATATATAAATGGGAATTAAGCACCGACTATAGTGATTAGGGTTAAGTACTGGCAATTTCAGTGGTTAACCCTGACCTGACTCATTTTAGGCGTGGTCTACAGTCTATTTCATTCATAGGCTGGCTAACAAAATCTCATAATCATTAAATTCTCTGAACTATTACAAAGTAACGTAAATTCCATGAAAACTTGTAAGGCCGGTCTTCACTTGGGACCAACCATGGGGGAGAAAATCCATTATCCACGAGACAAACTAAGGCAAAAAGAGTCCTCAAAACGACAAACTTTATATTAGCCAAAATTCATACTGTTATTTCAAGCGATATATGGTTGTTTTTACGGTTAATTCATCACAATAAAAAAGAGTAAATGGCTTAGCCGTGTAATGCGAGCTTAAGGCTGCATTAGGAGACACTACATTAAGAACTTGGGAGCCACGCCAATTGGGGCTCATTCCTCCTCGACCAGTGGTCGCATGGGAACCCGACATTTGGCATTCGTTGTCATGACAGCGGAAGTACCAACACCAGGCGCGATGATGATAGGACCTTGATTGGAGGAGCGGCGCCTACAGCAGCACCAGTAACAACAGCAGCCACAGCAGATGGCGATGAGAAAAACAACCGTTCCAGCGATCACTGCTATTTTGGCAGGAACACTTAAGTCAATAAACCATCCGAAGAATCCTAAAAAAAACAAATTTTGGTCATTTCTTTTCAAGCTGACACCTTTGTTACACGTATTGCACAGTGGAAATGAACAGTTATTCCCCAGTAAATCGAACCAGACCTACGTAACTCCGATATCTGCAGTGATAAAAAATGAATGAAACGAAACTTCCCAGCAAAGAACCAGGCCCGTTATGTTTTTCTGTGCACCTGGCACTTGTTTATACCGGAGTTCCTCTTTACTCTACTCCTTTGTCTGTGTTAATAATAATAATAATAATAATAATAATAATAATAATAATAATAATAATAATAATAATAATAATAATAATAATCAACTTTATTTAACGAGGGTAACACGGGACAGTACTTCATCTGAATAACTAGTGGCCCTCATGGTTACCAACATCGCAAGGTAATGAGGTGGACACGCTGATTTAGCCTGAGTAGGAGGCACTTGGAAATATTTGCGTGCAAGAAAGAACGAGCGCGCGAGAGTAAGACACGAGTGTCTACCTCGCGCGGCCCGTTCTTTTTCGCGCCCACTACTTCGAAGCACCTGCTACGCAGGCTAACACTGATTACGTTCGATGTATACACGTATGGCAGGCACATAATATAATCCCGCGGATGTCCCTCTCGTATTAAGGTCTTAATTTGGTCCCGCGGGTGTCCCGCTATAAGTAAAGTGCTTATATTTAGTGTCGGACACCGCCTTATCCTACAGATTATTACTCGTGACAAGAACTGCTTTTAATTAGTTATAGTACGCCACGTTGATCAAGATCAGTTTTACTTGCCACAATCGTCAGTTGAGATCGGCAAGTCTCCCTCCACAACAGGGACTGGGGGGAGATAAGCACCCAATACTCTGACCAGCAGATTCACCTGGTAAAAGATAAAACAGTCACCTTGAACTGATTCCATTCAATTGAGTGATGGTTCATTCAAATCTTACAAAAGTAGTTTGAAAGCTGCAACTAGAAAAACCTATTCATATCAAAAATATGACAAGCATGAAGAAGTAAAAAACATTTAGTTTTCCTGGTTGTCAAGTGTAATTTTTTTAATAAAATATGTAGAAAACAATTTACACAGTAACCAGTTGTTTCGTTTTCATTTTCGAGGATTCGTTTCTGTATGTGGGTTTTGATGTTGATTTTTATGTCTTAAGCTAGTTGATGTTACACGTTAGAACAAGCCTAGCCTGCGAAGACATCCGTTTCTCCTCGTTCTTCGCCGCTGGGGAAGTTTCGCACGGAAAGAAGAGCGAGTCGAAGAGCGCGAAGCATCACGGTGAGGGTAAAAGGAGGAAAGAGTTTGCGGAATGGCATGTAGCATGGCTTGTGGAATGAAATAATTATGCGGAATGCAATATATGGAAATGGCTAAGAGAAATAAATTAAAAAGAAAAGCATACGCGCGTCTCTGCCGCGCCTTATTTAGGCACAAATTTGAAGGAGCAACCGCTCTGCCGGTCCGTTTATTATTGCTGGCTCAAACCAAGAAGCCAGAGCAGCGCGCTGGAGTTCACGAGGATTATGGAGGAAATCACTTCTAGTAGCGGTAGACTTTACGAGGCTGCTAGGAAATGGTAGACTCGGTAGTCACAAATGAAATAAACACGTAAATCTCGTGAATACGCGCAGATGTACTGTGTCGAAAATCTGCCTTGTTCTGTATATAACCTGTACTTCACTAAACTCAAATCAAGGGTCACTCTTTATCGTAACGCTAGAGGGAAAAGAACGCTCGCTGAATGTGCATGAAGTCGGATCTATTTGATCTCGATATGTTATGTCACGATCACGCAACCCACTTCTCACGCGGTTTCAAATATAATAGTCAGCTTAAGCAGCGACGTTTTTGAGCGACGCACGTCAACCGGAAGTGGACTTTTTGCCCTCTTGAGCCGTGATTTTGACCAAATGTTTTGGCAAATCGTCTCTATAAGAATTAAGACACTTGACAATAAAATATGGTAGCGTCAAGGCTTATCAAAAGAGAAAAAGGGTCACTTCCGGTTGACGTGCGTCGATCAAAAACTTAAGCTCCCTAATAGAACCCCAGTAACTCGAACTCAGAAGGGAAGGGGAAAACAGTTCGAGTTACGGCTGAAGTAGACTACTAGCAGTCTCTCTTTTTTCTTGGTCCGTCGAGCAAAACGCCCGAGGCACGCAAATGACCACGCGCGTGACTGAAGATGCGAGACGGGAGAGGCTTCACCGCTCAACGCTCGCGCGCGTGTGCACTCCCCTTACTAAATCTGAAGATAAAGAGAGACTCCTCGCAGTCTACAGCTGGAGTTAGCGAGGGTTCAAGTTATCGGGATCAATTGGAATTCAATTTGCCAGGTTAAAATTGATTTTTACTGGTCTTTCAACACTTCAGTGTATAGTGCAGTACAAATCTATCTTAATTCTTATTTCATCAGAAACGGTAAAATGATTAACCATTTTTAGTCATAAAACGTAATCTGTTTGCACCAATCAAAATCAAATCGCTGTAGTGCTGACTAGTCTTATTTTTAGTGTTTTTACCATTCATCCAAGGAGAACTAATTGGATGGTATCTGAGTGGAGTTCCAAGAACCAGAATTCAAGTTACTGGGGTAAATTTTGCGAATTTCTGATCAAGGGAAAGGAAATTTATCTTGAGTCAGTGGAGAATTCGAATATCCGAGTTCGAGTTAACGGTCGCGTAAAAATGAATGAAAAGTGGGATGAAATCCAGGGGAAATTGGACTTAGTTCGAGTGAGCAGAGAGTGCGAGTTATCCGTGTTCAAGGTATAGGGGTTCTGCCCTACAAGTAAAGGTAAAAAACCTGTGAAGTTAATCGTGCAAACAACTTTTGCAGAAAAATCAGAGCAGAAGGGAGCGTGACCTTCCAAAACATCTTTTCTCACTGTTTTCTTCCCCATGATGGCGACTTTAGTGATTTAGTATCGGTAATGCCATGCACCCCGCCTGAATAAATCTAATCTTTGTGGCTGTGCGAAAAAGGCTAATCGAGAGTGAGAAATCAAGGAACCTTTCGTGGCTTTTTGATTGTCATCGTAGTCGAGCCCGCAAAATTAAAAAAGTCGCCTCTTTTGCAAATTGATTGGCGCCAAAAAAGGGTGCACTTTTCAGTTTAATTTATTTCTTTCAGTCATTCAGCATATATTACATTCCGCATGATTATGTCATTCCGCAAGCCATGCCACACGTCATTCCGCAAACTCATCAGATCTCCGCCAGTCGGCCGATTGTTTATTTATCGTCACGTAAGGGAGCTTTCATTTATTGAGCTGGAAAAAGCCCTGTGGGAATTGGCTTGTGTGAATGGGGTTACTTGAAAGTATGGATTAGAAATTGAAACGGATTTTGACGACCACCCTCCCCCCCCTTCCTTCCAGGTGATTATAAATGAAAGCCTTAAGAACACACCTTTAAATGCAGTGTATCTCCGTTATTGGTGAGGTCTACTTCAACGTACACACCACCACCAGTAACACTAAATCCGGGCACTGGAATTTTGGCATCACCACTGTAAGTATGAGACCACTTGATATCCCGATCCGGGACATCCACGGAAGTCGTTACAGTAACAGGGTCATCACATTTGTTGATCTAGTGAGTAAGGGAATATATATTTTCATCAATAGAGCCTATTTACGCACGATAGCTATTCACATGTCACTGCTTCATGAGAAATGGTCACACTTTAAAATTTCATCCACAGTAACTCAAAAGTTAGAACCACCGTGTACAGTATAATAAACAGTACAACAGGAAGGAGCTACCCAGTAGCTTTTGAATGGTTACACCATAGGATTCCATCCACAGACTCACAAGTTAGATACACCTTGTACAGCATACTAAAGGAATTTAACTGCTCAGTAGCTTTCATTTTAATGGTAACACTTAAGGATTTCATCCACAGACCCAAGAGTTAGACCCACCCTGTGCAGCATAATAAATAGTACCACAGGAAAGAATTTTAAACTACCCAGTAGTTTTCATTTCAATGGTCACGCTTTAGGAGTCATCCTCAGACTCAAACGTTAGAACCACCTTGTACAGCATAATAAACAGCACCACAGGAAAGTACTGTTCAGTAGCTTTCATTTGACAGGGGCACCCAACGACAATTTTTGGAAAATATCTGTTCAGAAGACGATTTGAGATCTAGAATTTTCGGAACATTTGTTGTTACATTTTTTGCTTGCCTGCCTCTCTTAGGATTTTCGATCTAAAAAAATGGTATAATTGCCCATTTTTAACGGATTTTTACTCTAAAAAGGTCCCCTAGAGTTTTCGGGAACCATTTTTCTGGCTGAAATTTTCGAAAAGGCAAGTTTTGATCCCTATAATTTTCGGATCACTAGACTTTCAGCTAGAAAATCCGAACAGATAAAAATGTTTTAGGGGATAAAAATATGCCTATATCTACCGTTTAAATACTAAAACAGTACGTTCAACAATGCTATGTTTAAGTGGTTTTGGACTATATTCTCGTTGGGTGCCCCTGATTTGAATGGTCACACCATAGGATGTCATCCACAGACTCAAACGTTAGAACCACCTTGTACAGCATAATAAACAGTACCACAGGAAAGTACTGCTCAGTAGCTTTCATTTGACTAAAGTTATAACTTATAACAACATTGTCTCATTATAGTTGAATTCGTTGCTTGCCATAAGCGTTTCAGTTCGCAATCTAAAGCTACCTTTAGATTGCTTAGTCCTTTATGGCGTTAAATTCTTAGCATACCTTGAGTTTGAATGTGATTTGGTTATCGCGAAAATCCATTTTGCAGGTGATCGTGCTGCAGTCATCGCTTAGTGAACAGCCATCGCCCAAGGTTGGGGAAGAACCGGAACATCCGCCAACCTCAGAGATGGAGTTTGGCTCTATATCTTGGTGGTCTTCAGATTCTTCAAACTCAGCTAAAAACAAAATGATTTAACTGCTGATCATAAAACCATTACCTACTGATTAGATTACGGCTACGTTTACATTACTAGTACCAGATAGCTTTTATCGGATAGGGCTTCTGTTGACACACAGGAACTTCGATCACGGTGATCTCGGCGCGACTTCTGTAACGATCTCTAAAGTGCAGAGTCGCATATCGCATAGGTGTGTTCACACAATATCGGATACGATAGCTAAACTGTGATCAGGCTTTTTTTTTTTCCCAAACAAAAAGGGAAGAAGGATACCTCATGATACCTGATCGCAGGTTATTCGATAGCTGGTAGTTTCGAAAACGAAGCACTCGAAAACGAAGACCGAAGCACGAAGCACCCAAAACTCGAAAACGAAGACCCCTAAATCTCGAAAACGAAGCACCCCATCTCGAAAACGAAGCACCCAAATCTCGCTGTCCTTTATAAGCACGAGACCAATGTAAATACAGCAGAAATCAAGCGCGATAACGAATCGAATGCAGTTCAAATCTACTCAAGTTGTAAATGCATTTCCGCCGCTGATTGGGAGGCCCGGTGGGAGGCTATGTTTTTGGACGTGATCAGAAAACCGAGAACGCCCAAACTATTTCTAGACTGTTACTGTAGTCTCCTGCATGGGGGACTAATCAGATGTGAGAAAATCGCAAACACTAACGGAAATTGATTTTCCTTTTGTTGTAGTTGAAATTTTGCATGAATTTTAATGCATTGCTTACACGTTGTTTTAGTTGAGACAATATTATTGTTTGTTACATGCCATTTGATATTTTTTATGCTTTTTATCTATTTGAACTGCGCCGCCTCACCAGGGCGCCTCACTGAATAATGAAAAACGCAGCACTAATGGGGATAGAAACATAGCCTCCCACCGGGCCTCCCAATCAGCGGCGGAAATGCATTTACAACTTGAGTAGATTTGAACTGCATTCGATTCGTTATCGCGCTTGATTTCTGCTGTATTTACATTGGTCTCGTGTTTATAAAGGACAGCGAGATTTGGGTGCTTCGTTTTCGAGATAGGGTGCTTCGTTTTCGAGATTTAGGGGTCTTCGTTTTCGAGTTTTGGGTGCTTCGTTTTCGAGATAGGGTGCTTCGTTTTCGAGATTTGGGGTCTTCGTTTTCGAAACTACCTTCGATGGCTGGCCTTCTGTGGTAGTTTCCGGATACCAAAGTTCTCAACACGATAAATGCGTTTTTCTTGCATGTACTTTACTATACCGAGCTTTTAATAAGAATTTCAAGAATAAGACTGACTAACGTATTACTTTATTGTCTTAAGGGGGAGATTTGTATCAAAAGACGTCCAAAATTTTAACGTCCACAAATGTTCACCGTCGGTCAAAGGCTGGCAAAAGTTTAAGCGATTATATGAAACTAGAATAAATCACTGTAGATTCCAAATGTCGATATTTCGGAAAAAACTGTAAGAATATCCTTGTGCAACTTTCCTTGTATTAAAAGTTTGCAAAATACTATGGTATAAATTACAAACCGATTTTCACGCCCGTTCCTTGGTGGTCATCACAGATGAGGTGTGATACGATTCAGCGATATTTGGAGTGTCTTCGCATAATTTAAAAAAGGCCCAGTTCAGACGACGTGGTGCTTCTGGCGTGCCGAACTAAATTCAGAAATTAAGTTCGACAAAAGAACGGCAGAAGCACGGCGTCTGAATCAAACTTTTGAATTAAGTTCGGCAAGCAATTACATGTAAGTCGTTGTTACTAAAACCCGGAACGACCCACAACGATCCACAACGATCTTCAAACGACCGAGGACGATCTCAAAACGACCCAAGAAAAAAATATCAAAATTTCACTTTTGAATTTTTTTCAAAAATTAAGCTCAGTGTAAGAGGTCGCACAAATTCATTCACAGCTACAAAAGAGGACTTCATAACCTGTTTTGAAGGTCAGGTTTGCCTGAGCAGGGTAATGAACGAGTGCCTCGCTTACATGTTTACATACTCGACAAACGAAGTAAAATTTTCCCGCCTAACTCTCGTCTACGACCATACCACACTGGGAGAACACCGGTTCTCGTCTGATCACCGTCGGGCGGGGTTAGTACTTGGATGGGTGACCGCCTGGGAATACCCCGTGTTGTAGGCTTCTTCTTTTATTTTATTTTTAGAGGAATTTTTTCATCATTTCTGCTGTTTGATCCCCTGCTCGAATGTATCTCTGCTGTCGGTCCCAAAGTTACTCGGAATTGTTGCCCGAAGTAATCAAGTTGGGAGGTAATTTTTTTGCAAAATAATATAACTTGGGCGTTTGTTCTGGATCGTTGTGGGTCGTTGTGGATCGTTCCGGGTTTTAGTAACTACGACGTGTAAGTTCGACAAGCGCTGCCGTGCTACACGGCTCTAGCACGGCAGCGATTCAAACGTCGTGCTTCTGTCGCGCTAAAACAAAATTCATAAATTATATTAATGTATTTTGGAGGGATTGCGTTCCCACGGGGAGTTGGGAGAAGAATTGTTACGAGGCATCAGTGAATGATAAATATGGATCATCTGATCAGTGGTCTTCTGAATCAAAGTTGTTTTCTTGCCGTGCAACAGTCGAACCAAATTACAATTAAGTTGGGCACGGCAGAAGTACGACGTCTGAACTGGGCCTTACTGACATTTTACTCCCCCGAAACCTATTGCATTTTAAAACATCTTAAATGTCATGGACACCAGAAGTGGTATTTACAAGGAAATCGTCGGTGGTCGGCGCAGTGTTTGAAATAATTGAAATGCCACCACGTACTATCAGAGTATCAATAAATTTAATACTTGGTATGATTCTGTGTTGTTGTGGACGTTTTCATTCTACAGTTGCATACTCGCACAGTATTGCACAATGAGTATTTCAAAGATCTCTACTAGAAATGGAAATGACGACAGGCAAGCGGCCATTAAATGCACATATCAAGGGATAATTTGCCATCACGTTAGCGAAATTTTAATTTTAAATAACACGCTAGACAATTATATACAAGCTACTCTTTAATTTCAGGAGGTTTTAGAAGTTTTTGATTCGTTTGTGGAGCCTTAATTCTATTATTGTGAAATCGAGTCAAATTTAAAAACCGGAGAATGCACTTTAAGTTTTTGAAGCAACTTTCCCGGCTAGCTGAACAACTGTGGAATTCGACTGGACAAGCCAAGACTAAAATATGATCAAGTATACGTATTCAAGTTTAATATTTAGTTTGCTAAAAATACTTAAAACTTTAACATCTCAGTTTACAACGTTACCAGAGAGGACTGAGTTGCGCAAAAAATACATTTGTCTAGATAGAGCTATAGGTGACAATAACTGAATGACACATTATAAAACTTTTCGGCGATGGATTGGTCTTTGCCGTACCGCGACAACAGCCTTTTATATACCGAAAACGTTCAAATGTCCTCGAAACAAGAATTCTCCCTTGGCTATCGTATCAAGATTTCCGAGAAAACTGTAACCCACGACAATGCTCTCTTCAATGAGTATTTCATCAAGTGATTCTAATAAAACAAACACGTTTTTGAGTAAAGTTACAATGTGATTTCTGGCACAAAGCGGGCAAACTTCCTCATTTCACAGTTAAAATAAAGACTGCACAAACCTACCTGCAGTTGAAGAAAATGCCTGGCAAAAAATGAACACTAAAAGACCAGCAATAATTATCCGCTCTGAAGCCATTTTTACTACAATATGGAAATAGATTCAAACAGAAATACTCCGGCCTAGTGAAATTTGTAAGCCTTTCTTCAATAAACGACCCTTTAGGAAGTTAAGCGCGCCTCGTTTTCTCGGAAATCATGCATGACGCAGTAGTGCCCAGACTCTGTAGTGTGACCAGGCACTTGAATGAGATGGGGTTAAAGTACTACCCACTGGCTCGCTGAATAACCTGTTTATAATTATATGCAACGGTTTCAGTTTTCTGATTGGAATAAACGATTCCCTCTTTTATTAAAGCGCCTCCCGTCTCAAAAACGCCCACTCTTTCGAGGTCTGTGTTTTCTAGACACCCACCTGCAGTCTTGCTGAAAAAAGTTCTAAGTGTCACAAAACATGGTTTTGTCTTCTGAGCCAAGCGTAAACCAAACGCTATACTTGCCGATCTATAAAGCATTTGAGGATCGCTTGACTGTTCTTAATCGACACTGTATGATAATTTAGATTAGCTGGGATTTTTCGATTTTGTGAAATTTACTGAGAATCAGTAAAAGCTGGTGGCGCTAGTGTTAAGGTTAAAAGACTTGTTGTTTGCCTTCGCTTTTTGTAAAAAATAAACCAGGAAAACTGGTGTCCTCGCTCGTTGGCTGTTTGCTACGGTTTGCTCTTTGTTAATTTCGATTAATAAATTTAGCGAGCCAAGTTTGTGTGTTTGTAATATTGTTTTTCGTTTTGTTTATAGGTCAGTTGATCATACAGTTTTAAAAGTGTCGTTTCGTTTTTCCTAAGTGGCAGATAATATTTATCTGGATTTAAAAAAATATATATTCTTTTGGACAATTGTTTCTCCAGTAAATTCCGAAATTGCAAGTGTACGCACGGGACTAAATCAGTTATGCACTTGAGAACTCCTTTGGTTTGTTCTGAGATAATTTATATATCCTTTGAAAAAGTTCGCAATATATTTCTTCAAGATTTTTAAAGATTTTATTTGTACTGAAAATCGGGGAAAATTGTCGAGGAAAATATTTAAATAGGCCAACAGACAACACAGGTGGCCCAAGCGTAATATCACAGGTGGCCCTGTGCGTAATAGGAGAGTTTGTATGGGAGAAATAGAGTTTGAAACTTAGATGAAATAAATGAAGTAAAAGCGATAAAAGTTATCAATAAAGTGTAAATATTGTTGTAGACATATAATTCTGCAAGCAGAATACTGCAATGCTGATCGTACTACGTGAAAATTAACTCTGCAAGACATCAACAAGACACCGAAAGAACTCAAAACATAGCGGGTTTGTAGCCATAGACAGCTGTACAAACCCGCTATGTTTTGAGTTCTTTCGGTGTCTTGTTGATGTCTTGCAGATTTAATTTTCACGTAGTACGATCAGCATTGCAGTATTCTTCTTGCAGAATTATATGTCTACATTTTTATTTTTGCTGATCAGGTCTTTACAGATCCTACGTTCTTCGGCATATTCGTTTGCGTTTCATTGCAGTCCCTTGTGGTTAATGTTTGTACCAAATATTGTTACCTGGAGTCGTTGTCTTTGTTTTTCTGAAACTTCGTAAAAACAAAGACAACGACTCCAGGTAACAATATTTACACTTTATTGGTAACTTTTATCGCTTTTACTTCATTTTCAAACTCTATTTCTCCCATACAAACTCTCATATTACGCGCAGGGCCACCTGTACAGACAAATAGATATTTAAGTATTTTAAATTCGAGCGCGCCTAGCCAAAATATTAAAACTAGAACATCGTGTCGCAGTCTTTTCGAAAACTTTTTACCTCTATATTTTCGTTTCGCCTTGCCCTTCGGAATGTAATATTCAAAGCGAATTAAACGAACGCTTGCTACGCAGGCTATAGCTTTTAAGGAAGTTGTTGCCGCGCCGAAATGTAGCTCGGTTGATTGGCTGAGTCACTCTTTTTTTGGCAAGTGACGTATTTTGTTATTTGTGAAAGTTTTTGTCAGTTAGTGTATTGTTTTTTGACATGTCTTAGCTTGTCTCCTAGGAACGGCCATAAAAGGCAATAGTTTTGAATATTTAAGCAGGAATTAGCGGTTTCCAATTTTAACACAGTGAAGGTTCGAACATCAAGATGGAGGGAAAGTTTCTCTTTTCGTTGCTGATTTTGGGCCTGGCTTCTTCTTCTCTAGGTATGTTTCTTCTGTAAAACACTTTTCTGAGATCTGAGTTTATGCAGCAAGTGCGTACCAAAGTGAATGTTTTTTGGTTAGGTGCAAATTTTGTTACGCAACATCTTTGTTTTGACACTACACTGCCTATTCGTCACGTAGGAGAAAATTTTAAAGATAAACCTAAGTTTCCTATCCTTTCCCGGATACTGGTTTTGCTAGTCTTTTAATAGGTGAAAAACGTTACGTTCAACGAAATTGCTGGATAAGAACTTTTCGCACCAGCCATGTCGTCTTTTGCAGTGCGATCATGTCATCACGATCGAAAAAATTCACTCTTTTCAATTTCTTCAAGGAATCGGTTCACTCTATTAAAAAATCGTATAAAGCGAACGCAAAAGTTTGGAAATTGCTTTGTGTTTGTGAGGAAAATTTCGAGGAACGTTTCATCTGCTGTTCCTAGATTTCAGCTGCTTCAAGTTTGTTTATTTCATGACGTTTCAGAAAACCTTGTCCTGTAATTTTAGTTTGGGGAAAGAAAACCGATTAAAATGCGAGCCATTTCCACTGCATTACCTCACGGAAATTAAAAGCACAAGATATCTTCACTAACGTATTTTTCCCTAGCTCTGTTAATTGATTCCGTCTAAACGAAAAAAGCTGCGTCATATAGAGACTGTCATCCGGAACGAAGACTTTGTTTGTACACTTCATTGTTTAATACTTTGAAATATTATTCGTGTCCGAGTTTAGTTGTTTCTTTGTTAGAAGTGATTTATTCTCTTTACATTTTTTTAAGGCTATCTTCCAAATTTATCGATAACATAACTTCAGCTTAGTGGTACGTGAAACAATTGTACGGACTGTAAGTTGTCATAAGAATTAAACAGCTACATGCATGTGACGTCTTCTTTACTTTGTTTCTCGCGGAAATGTGGGAAGTGGGATATGCGAGATGTGGTTGCATGCGGAGCTTACCCGTTAAGGTGGTAGCGGAGGCCGATTTGGGCATTTTTTTGTCAATTTTAGTCGTATGAAAATATTAGAAGCATTCAATAAAAGTAAGTGAAATTTTTGGATGCAAGTCATAACTGGAAGTACATCTTCTTTCAGATATCTATTTATGAATTTGTGGAATTTATAAAAATTTTGGGTGTTGTCGAAGAAAAGCTTTTTTGTCTATTGCTGGTTTTCAGTGTCACAATTCAAAATAGATCAAAATAAAAAATCAAAACCGTTCAATAGATCAAGGAAATGAAAGGAGGTACATATATAAAGACCCTCGCCAAGATTCAGGCCAGACGAATATTTCTTATACGAGATATCCGAAGAAATGTTTTACCCAAACTTATAGAGATTTGTATGGAGACGCCATGCTGGTGCTCACCTTGATGAGCTCCAACATGGCGGATGGAAACCAACAGAAACATCTGTTATCGAATTTTGCTACAAAAGCGTGAATTTATTCTTCGAGAAACTCATAAACATTTAAGTAATACTTTTTGTAATACATGAAGTGTTTAGATAGCAACATTTCCTGAAATAAGTCATTTTTTTAACCTACATGACAGCTCTCTTGGCCGTCATGTAAATGCCGCGTCACGCAAAAGCTTAGAAATTCAAGCATACCCTATCACAAAACCAAGAACCCTTTTGAAGCGAAAATTTGTATGAAAATTAGTTTTCAGCTGCTGTAATGCATCGTAAAAGTAAAATATCGGTAGGATCGATAGTTTTTTTGTTTGAATTTTAGTGACGTCATGTGAAAACTAACAATTACTTATGGTATGACTAATTAACAAAGAAGAAAAATTTGCAGTCTCATTGGCATGAAGCACTGAAATGCACAAAGTGACAGACAACACGATAATGAACATGTTTAATTACTTAGCTTTGTTTTGAAAGTGAGAGTTTTCAGAACTCGGAAGTGGCCTATTAGTTTGCTGCGTGACATAGTGTTTTTACTTCATTGAATATCAGCAAAAGGTGGACGCCATGACCATGATCGCGATAGGTATCACAAGAAGCATGATGATGACAAGAAATGTCCTCCACTTTACACTTCTCCTAAACTTAATATGAAGTGTTCCACCAGTGGGGAAGGCTGTAGCAAAATCACTTGCTCTACACAGCTGGAGGGTCAGACAGTGATGCTGAATCTTGCGTTTAACTCTGCTGAGGGTGTAATGAGTGCGACAATCACTCTTAAGGTTCCAAACCTTGACTATGAATGGTCGCATACTTTCAAGAGTGGAGACAAGATCCAGGTGCCAGGTTTCCCTCTGAAGATCGAAGGAGTGGCTAACCCAGATATGTACCTGATGTTGAAACTCGTCAAAGGAAGAATGGGAGTTGCATTCAAGGTAATTTATTATGTGAAAATGAAATACAGTCCTTGCATGAAGTCACCTTGTTTATATCCTCATAGATAGTTTTCTGTGTGTCAGTGGCTTTGCATGTACCTGAAATCAAGGTAAGCAGATAAAAATGTCCTCTTTCCAAAATGAGGTCCTGTGAGATTCCAACAAGGGACAGAGCCTTGAAAAGACAACATATCATTAATGATTAATGGTGACATAACAACACAAAGATGGGCTGAAGCTGTGACATTGACACAGACGATCAGTGCCACAATATTATCGTAAAATACCAACTTGGTTGGCCTGCTTCTAGATTTCTGAAGCGACAGGTTTTGAAATTCTGATGAAGGACACTCGCACACCCCTTAATTTAAAAAAAAAGAATGGAAAGAACATGAAAAACTCATGTGTCGGGTGTGGTTTTTCTTTTTCTCGTGTGAAAACCATCTTGTAGTTTTGCTTCTATGCATGCAATGCCTGGACCAAGAAATTAAGGTTATATTTTTGCATCTGGAAAAAGGAAAGAGCTGTTTGCTGAATTGCAAATTAACTGTATACTGTTTTGAATACCTATAGGTGCATTTTGCTATTAAAGCTAGCTTCAAATATGGTTTATAGTGAGGGGAGTTTTAAGGAAATACTAAAAGTAGACACAGTTGTTATTTGTTACGTTTTGTCAATCTTGGTTTTTATTTTTTCATTGACAGGTGGATATCTATATCAAGACTGACATTTCCGAACCAATGGATATTGTCCTATTGAAGGGCAAGGTGCCTCATATGGATCGTGAACATGGTGATGATGAGCCCTAAAAGCATCATCGCTGGGGCAAATGTGGCAGTGAGTATTAATCTCATCTGTAAGTTCGTAAGTGATGCATTAAATAATATCCCGTTTTGTGGAAATATATGTATCCCCTTCTCTGAAAGAGGGCTATAATTCAGTTTCTATAGAGCATGGTTGATTCCTTAATTCCCAGTGGTCAAAATCGAGAATTTGTTACTTAAAATCTTTGAAAGAAGCCTTATTGTAGTTAATTCAAGGTCAGGCCAATATCCAGTTATCGAGAAACCAAACAAGCTTAATGGTCAATAATGCAGGATTTACATGTCTGTGTTAGATGGCCACAAAGAAAACTATTTCTGGCGGGACCAATGTGGGAAATCCTAAGCCAGCATGGGAAGTCAATCAGAACATGAGGGTTTTTTTGCTTCATCCTGCCTGATAATGGACTCATGGCCTGGATATAATGAGTGAAATGCCTTACTGAATTTAGACAGGAACTAATTTGGCCACTCCAAAAATACACAGGTAAAAACCATGTACTAAAACATCGAGTCATTAACTCATCCTTGTGAAAAATTTGTATTTCGTCCAGGGTTTGCATCCTGGTTCAAACGTCAGTCCACCCCTGTCAAGGCCAGCATTATTGTCAGTGCTATCTTGGTTTTCCTGATGGTGGTCTTTGCCATTGCCTACTGCTGCAAGAAACGTCGTGCCAGTGCAAGCAAGTTGGACGTCAAGCCTCCACCCTATGAAGAGGCTACATATCCCACTAAATCCAAGGTTCCAATGGAACCGCTGATCAATGAGGAGTAGCTTGCAGGGGCACCTCATCGTCACATATCCCAGTCTACATAACTAAGAACACATACTGCCATACTGTAAATTAGAAAATTTGTCTAAGCAGTTTTAAGTAGCATTAAGCTTATTTTTAAACCCTCGGTCGGGTTGTTCAAAGTTGGTTAAGATAACCCAGGGTTAGTGCAAAATTTGAATTCAGATATGAAAGGTTAAAAAGTAATTTCACTTTAATTATTTTTGTCAACAAGTTGATGATTGGATACTCTTAAAAATAACAGAGAAAATTATCCGAGAAAATGTTTATGAGGAAAAGAAAAAGAAACCTGTGTTAAATTTAACCCTGGGTTAAGTGTGAATTGGCTGCCGAACAACTGGGCCCTGATTATCACATATTCTTTGGAGCTGACAAAGGGCTAATTAGTGCTTAAAATGTCAGCTTTTGAATCTCTTGAATTTACTTAATCAACTCAGTGGATAAAATTAAATGTGTGCATTTTACTCCACCCACCAACATAGCTAACATGTAGTACCCCTTCAAAGTCACACAATGTTTCCTGCCTCCATGCATGGGAGCAAGAAGCTTTTATATTTTAAGGTGGCTGAACACAGTTTTGCAGGCGGTCAGCGGTAACTTGCGTGACGGCGCTTGTTTTAAGTTACACAAACAAACATGGCGTCGAAAAAGCAATGGTACACAGAAGACGATTTCTCAAAATCTACGCATTAAAATTTTGTGATATTTGGCAGAATTTTTACTTTTATCGTACTTTCAATAATAAGAACTTTAAAATGGAAGTTGAACAGACGAATTTTGTGACACTTTTAATAATTACCATGCAATCATATTATTGATTATCAAAAAACCCATCTGTTAAAATTTGGTCAAATAAGTTTCAAATGGTAATGATTAATCATAGTACGCTGTGTAAAAGTTTATAGGAAAATCTAATGAGTGAATTTTATGTAAACTGAGCAAAAGTGAAATTTTAAGGTTGTATTCAATCGTTCATGTTGCCATGGAAACTACGAAAACGTCACATTTTACCTGCTTGTCAAAATCTTTTATCAGTATATTTTTCACTTGCCAAGTTTCAGCTTATGAGCTGCAACCTTTCTTATGCCACGATTTGGCAAAGGACATATACTCACAAACTGCCAAAACTGTGTTCAGCCACCTTAAATATATATATGCATGACTTGCTACAGCTACCAATACCATGCTGGAATGGTATTGCTACATGAGGCCTCCATCAACACAGCAGAACTGTTTAGGAAGAAACTTTTTCCCCTTATTAATGTGGATAGGATCAGCTAACATGAATGCTCGTGCTATTTTAATCCAGGTCGTTAACCAATATCCAATAGCAGCATGCAATGAGAGAGACTAGGTTTGGTGTGACTGAAATTGATCATCTTTGTGTTGAAAGGAGTGTGTGGGTGGGGCAGAGGCCTGTGCCATTGTTTTGCCACTGCACTTTTACCAATATTTTGTGACGGATTTAGTTTTAAGTCACGGTGTGTGGTTCCTTTATTATGGCATTCTAATTCATTCTGCATATGTGACAATCACATAATTTTAAAACTTAAAACTGCTTGAGCCTTTAGTGTGAAGCTAAAATAGTTTGTAAACTTAATGCAATGCATACTGGGAAGCTCATGTGACCTTTTTTTCACTTTTGTAAGAATAGTGCATTTTTGCTGTGGTGTTTACTTTTGTATCATTACTATGTGTCCTTTATTTTCTATTCATTATAATTAAAGAAGCACAAAAAAAGGTGGAATTGTGTGTGCCCCCTGTAGTGTATCCTCTCTCCTTTCTTCATGTTATTTCAAACTTGGCAGTTTGCAGGATGGTTGTCACATCAATTTAATAGCTTAAAGGTCAGCAAATACATAACAAACACATCCAAATCTAAATATAGTCCTTATGATTGGTTGTAAGAATGCATACAATGAAATGAAACTCCTTGCCATTTAAATAGATACAAAATCAAAGAATTGAGTTAAGTTTTGACCTTTTTACTTAAGAGTATGAAAAGATTTTTAAGATCAGGAGCCCATAAGAGACATGACCACTGTTCAAAACGTTGGTTTTGTTA
Source organism: Porites divaricata (assembly GCA_038088405.1). NCBI lineage: Eukaryota > Metazoa > Cnidaria > Anthozoa > Scleractinia > Poritidae > Porites > Porites divaricata. The sequence goes on from JBBMOI010000017.1 coordinate 1,122,627, forward strand.
CTGAAATTTGTTACAAGGGCAATAAAAGAATCTTTTGTTTTAAGAAGCAATGCGCTTCTGGATGGCACATTAATATCAATAGGTGATGTCAGCTTGAGTATCGCTATAACGGGGTTGTGGGCTCCTGATAAAGACTTACTTTTGTAGATACCAACATCTGGAATAAAAACCCGGGTTGTGGGGGGTATTCGTTTTAATGGCCTAAACTGAGAGGCTCTTCCTTGGCCCTTTAGGTCTCTATAGTGACCTGTGTTAATTTTCTCCTAACATTTTTCATACATGATAAAGAGAAATGGTTAGGAGAATTAATGAAATAATCACCAAGTATGAAATGCCTTAATCTTTTTTCTTTTTTTCACCCTGGGCTCCTGCTCTCAACTAATCCCTGAAGGAAATGTATGGAGATAAGTGTGGAGAATTTTGATCTGGATACTGGGGCTAAAAAAGTTAAAGAAGTACCCTTCTTAACCTTTAGGTATATGAAGTGGGTGGGATTTCATAAGTTGAAGTTGAGTTGTATAGAATGTTTTCTAGACAAAAACAATGAAGTTTTGAAAAAGTATACATAATGGAAATTTCCCAAAAGGATTAGTCTATGGAATTTGTCAAAAAATAGCCATTTTCCATTTTTTTTCTCTAATATGAGCCAAAAAAAATTGTTTCTTACCATTATGAATAGAAAAGAATGTTTTTCAAACATGAAAAATGAAGTTTTCAAAATGCGATAAAAATCCAAATTTTTCCCTCAGTTACTGAGGGAGTTATAACGACTCGAAGTAATCGCATGAAATTCAGGCTACAAAACTTTGCGTTACTCCAAATTTGGCCTCCAAGATGAACCAGAAAACATTGTTTCTTGATATTCTAGACAACAAAAATGAAGTTTTGAAAAATTAAAAAAAATCGATGTTTCCAAAGGGGTTAGTCCATGGTTTTTGTTAAAAAATATATTCAGGCTACAAAACTTTGCGTTACTCCAAATTTAGCCGACAAATTTTGCTCAATTATGTGGCTAGTTCCAGTCCCCGGTCGGTTATTATAGTAACGCAACGATTTTTTTGAAAAATGAGGATTGTTGCGGGGTTTGCGAAGAAAGACTATGAAAGCTTGTATCGACGCATTTTGACCAAATACAAGTCAAGCAAGTTATTTTGAAGGATTCTGCAGGATAACAAGCAAGATAAACGGGAAAATCTAGGTAAGAAAACAGTAAGAATCGCCGAGCCGGCTATGTCTACCACACGTACTCACTTATACTCTTCAAACGCGACGAATTCCTTTCCGCTTAGCTTTTTGCCTTCAAAGCCTTGCTTATTTTGATGAATTCTATCTGTAAATTCATATGTGCTTGTTTTTAACCCGATATTTCGATGAAAAATTAATAAATAACGCGTCTTTTGAAGGTAAACAGCAAACCACGAGTGTTGAGTTATCTTTAATCTCATTAGCATTATGTAACTAGTTGCTGTATATTTTCAAACAATTTTCGGGCTGGTTTGTTTAGATATATCTCACACAAAATAGACAACTTTCGCGGCAAAATTACGTTATATATTAATGGCTTGGTCAATTCCAAGCATGGCCTTTCCCTCCTGGATATTTATCGGGTATTTGTCATTTTGTTTTGGAAAGCTGCAAATGCCCCACGGTGGGGCTTAAAAATTGGGCACAAATGCCCCACCCCGGGACAACACCAAAATTGTTTTTCCAGTAGGTAAGCTGCAAATACCATATTTATAGGAAATCTGTAATAATTTGATGAGGGGGCAGGCACAGGAGGGTAAATCTCCCTCCTTCCATACTTTTTCAGCCAATTTCTCTCTCCTCTCTACGTTTTGGGGCCATGTTAATTTTGGAGAACCGGTAACATACGCCCACCAAACATTCCTGGGAATACAACACCCCCCCCCCCCCCCCCCCCCACCCTCCGGGTACCTACCAAATGTCTACTGGAGAAATAGGAGTTTAAAAACTCCTGGTTCCCAATTTTGAGGTAGCAACGAGGCTACAGACCCATGGAACAGCCATGGGAACAAAGATGGCTGTTGCTTTTGCTAACATCTTCATGGCCAGAATAGATAACCAAATATAGGGACAGAGGATTTTTATCGCATACAGCGGGATGCTTCGGTCTTGGCTGCAGGCCGACAGATCTTTGACCGAAGGCAGAACTCACTAGATGCGAAGCCACAAGAAAAAACGCTTTTCGCGTGGGTCACTATCATGAAGACTTTACCAAACTAAAAACCGTGCATAAAAAGTCTCTGGGCACCTAGGGATATTGAACCGCTGTTTTGGAAAAGATAGTATATTGATGATGTGTTCCCTATGGAACACAGGTCTAGACAAAATAGAGAGCTAAAAATAATTACAAGTGGAAAAGGCAAATAACTTTCACTCTACTATCAAATTCAAGGGGGAGATATCAGAAATAGAGATCACTTTCTTGGACACAAAAGTGTGCAAAGGGATTAGATTCAACAAGGAACCAAACCTAGACGTGCAAAGACATAGTAAACCAACCAGGAGCCCATGTGTTTCACGTACTCATGTCAACCACCAGGCCTGAAGAAATGCTTAATGACCCTTCATTAAAGGAGAAATACTATACACAATACCACCCGGCTTTACTTAGACTAGTCTGCATGGCAGGCATTAATAATAATAATAATAATATACAATATTTATAGAGCGCTAATTCCCAATGGTCCAAAAGCGCTTTACATAATAAAAATAACAACAAAAACCTAAACCTACAAAAGTACATTGTCATCCTATAAAAAAGGGAAGGTGGAGGAGGGATTTGGGCACGTGAGGGAGAAAGGAATAGTACATCTTGTATACAGTAGCTTATCCAGACCTGTATTTTCATTGGCCTAGTAGTAGTAGTAGTAAACTTTATTTAAGTGTCAATCGTTCTAGCATTTTACACACTAATTGGTGGCACTAATAAAAAACTAAGATAAACATTAAAATTTTGTGAAAATTGAAACCCTCATTCAAAATAAAACTCGAGTTAAATACATTTTTAAAAACCTACACTTATTCTAAATAAAAGTCTAGTTACAAACGTATTTTAAGAACGTACACTAATTACATAATCACGATCACTTTCTAAAATTAACTATTGCATAAATAACAGTTCTTGCAACCCCCGTCTTCAATTAAGTGTGTTAAGTCTCTTTTCCTTATCCGACGTTTAAATGAATTCGCACTTTCCATACCACGTTCCTCCTTTGTCAACTTGGACCACAAAAAAGGCCCAAAATATTTCAGAGAATGTTTCCCGTACTTAATAGTGTTAAAGCGTGGTAGGGTAAAATCAGAATTCCTTAAGTTGTATCGTTTTTCTCTGTCCAAGTTTATGTTGAAAAGGTCTTGTAAATACTTCGGTAGTAGGTTGTTCTTAGCTTTAAACATTAGAATTGCTATATCTTGTAACCTTCTGTTATAAAGAGTCGGTAGGCTGGCCTGCAGAAGCAGATTCTCGTATGAGTCCGATCTACTGTTGAATACTGTACGTAGAGCTCTCTCCTGTAGCCCCTGTAGTTTACGCCTGTCTGACGCTCTACAAAAATGCCAAACGGTACTGCAATAAGTTAAATGGGGTAAAATAGCAGCCTTGAATAGCTGCAGCTTGGCAGGGGTAAGTATAAGGTTCCTTAGTCGCGTGACTACGCCAATTTGCTGACCCGACTTTATACACACTTCACTGATGTGATTACTAAAATTCAGATCAGAATCAATATTCACGCCTAACAGTTTGATGTATTGGGATTGTTCTATTTTAACTCCACCTATTTGCATGTTCATTTCAGCTGTGCCATTTCTTCCACCAAGTACCATCGACTGATATTTCTTAATGTTCGTTCACTTGCAATAAGTTCTCTTCATACCATTTAGTTATTTTGCTTCCATCATGTAGTAACTTCTCTTCACTCTACCGATCGAGTGATCTGATGAAAATATTTGGTGATCGTCTGTGTACATTGATATGTCAGCTTCTACAGTAGCTTGAGTAAGATTGTTCTGAAATACATTCCACAAAAGAGGGCCTAAATAAGCATTAGCATCTTTTGCTTTGAGGTAGAGGTATAATTGTTTCTTTGTTTCATTTTCCCTTCTACAATATCATAAAACACATTTTCCTGGCTTATATTGCCTAATGAAAACATAGAAAAATGGCCCGTTTTGGACCAAAACTATGACTAACCCCTTTGGAAAAATCTCAATTTTTCAACTTTTTAAACTTCTTGTTTTTATAGCCTTGGAAGGTGGTTTTCATTCTACAATATCTTAAAACACATTTTCCTGGCCTATATTACCTAAACAACAAATAGATGGAAAAATGGCCAATTTGGGACAAAAAAAAAAACAAAAATCTTAATTCTTCAACTTTTTGTACTTCTTCTTTTTATAACCTAGAAAAGTATTTTTTTATTTAAGAATATCTTAAAACACATATTGCTGCCCTATATTTCCTAAAATAAAAAAGCTGGAAAAATCTCCAATTTTGGACCAAAACCATGTCCCAGGTGGGGACACACGAGGGATAGATGTTTCCCTGGTGGGGGAACACATAACACTAGAGATGTGTTTTGCAGGTGGGGGAACACATAACACTAGGGATATGTTTTTGCCAGGCGGGGGACCACATATCATTAGGGATATGTGTTTCCCAGGTGGGGGAACACATATCACTAGGGATATGTGTTTCCTAGGTGGGGGAACACATAACACTAGGGATATGTGTTTCCCAGGTGGGGGAACACATAACACTAGGGATATGTGTTTCCAAGGTGGGGCAACACATAACACTAAGGATATGTGTTTCCCAGGTGTGGGAAAACATAACACTAGGAATATCAGTTTCCTAGCTGGGGGAACACATATCACTAGGGCTTTGTGTTTCCCAGGTGGGGAAACCCATAACACTAGGGATATGTGTTTCCAGGTGAGACAACACATAGCACTAGGGATATTTGTTTCCAAGGTGGAGAACAAATAACACCATAAGGATATGTGTTTCCAAGGTGGGGAAACACATAACATTAGGGATATGTCTTTTCTAGCTGCGGGGAAAGATATCACACATTTTCCTGGCCTATATTGCCTAAAAAATAAAAAGATGGAAAAATGGCCAATTTTGGACCAAAACCATAGACTAACTCCTTTAGAAAAATCTCAATTTTTCGACTTTTTGAACTTCTTGCTTTTCTAGCCTAGAAATGCGTTTTTTCGTTATACAATATCATAAAACACATTTTCTTGGCCCATATTGCCTAAAATAAATAAGATGTAAAAATGGCCAATTTTGGACCAAAACCATAGACTAACCCTTTGAAAAAATCTCAATTTTTCGCATTTTTGAACTTCTGGTTTTTATAGCCTAGAAAGGGGTTCTTTCGTGTACAATATTATACAAGACATTTTCCTGCCCTCAGTACATTACCTAAGAATAAAAAGAGCGAATAATGGAAAATTTTGGACCAAAAATCATGGACTAACCCCTTTGGAAAAATCTAAATTCTTCGAATTTTAAAACTTCTCGTTTTTTATAGCCTTGGAAGGCGGTTTTTCGTTTTCCAATATCTTAAAACACATTTTCCCGGCCAATATTGCCTAAACAACAAATAGATGAAAACATGGCAGATTTTGGACCTAACAACCCCTTTAGAAAAATATCAATTTTTCGACTATTTAAACTTCTTGTTTTTAAAGCCTAGAAAGGCCTTTTTTTTGTTACATAATATCATAAAACACATTTTCCTGGCCTGTATTGCCTAAAACATAAAAGATAGAAAAATTTTAATTCTTCGACTTTTTGAACTTCTCGTTTTTTTAGCCTTGAAAGGCGGTTTTTCGTTCTGCAATATCTTAAAACACATTTCCCTTGCCTATATTGCGTAACAAACAAATAGATGGGAAAATGGACTAACCCCTTTGGCAAAATATCAATTTTTCGACTTTTTGAACTTCTTGGTTTTATAGCCTAGAAAGGCGTTTCTTTTATTTAAGAATATCTTAAAAGACCTATTGCTGGCCTATATTTCCTAAAATAATAAAAAAAAATGCCCAATTTTGGACCCAAACAAGGAACTAACCCTTTTGGAAAAATTCCAATTTTTGACTATTTAAATTTCTCGTTTTTATAACATACAAAGGCCTTTTTTTGTTACATAATGTCCTCAAATACATTTTCCTGGCTTGTATTGTCTAACATAAAATATCTGGAAAAATGCCTAATTTTGGACCAAAACCATGCACTAACCCCTTAAGGAAAATGTGTATTTTTCGACTTTTTCAACTTCTTGTTTTTATAGCCTAGAAATGCGTTTTTTCGTTCTACAATATCATAAAACACATTTTCCTGGCCTATATTGCCTAAAAACACAAGGTGGAAAAATGGCCAATTTTGGACCAAAACCATAGACTAACCCCTTTGGAAAAATGTCAATTCTTCAACCTTTTCAACTTCTTGTTTTTATAGCCTAAAAATGCGTTTTTTCGTTCTAGAATATCATAACACACATTTTCATGGCCTATATTGCCTAAAAACAAAACGTAGAAAAATGGCCAATTTTGGACCAAAACCATGGACTAACCCCTTTGGAAAAATGTCAGTTTTTCGACTTTTTAGATTCTTTTTTTTATAGCCTAGAAAGGCGTTTTTTCGTTCTAGAATATCATAAAACACATTTTCCTGGCCTATATTGCCTAAAAACAAAAGGTGGAAAAATGGCCAATTTTGGATCAAAACCATGGACTAACCCCTTTGGAAAAATGTCAATTTTTCCACTTTTTCAACTTCTTGTTTTTATAGCCTAGAAAGGCGTTTTTTCGTTCTAGAATATCATAAAACACATTTTCCTGCCCTATATTGAATAAGAACAAAAGGTGGAAAAATGGCCAATTTTAGACCAAAACCATGGACTAACCCCTTTGCAAAAATGTCAATTCTTCAACCTTTTCAACTTCTTGTTTTTATAGCCTAGAAATGCGTTTTTTCGTTCTAGAATATCATAAAACACATTTTCCTGGCCTATATTGCCTAAAAACAAAAGGTGGAAAAATGGCCAATTTTAGACCAAAACCATGGACTAACCCCTTTGGAAAAATGTCAATTTTTCGACTTTTTGAACTGCTTTTTTTTTAAAGCCTAGAAAGGCGTCTTTTCGTTCTAAAATATCATAAAACACATTTTCCTGGCCTATATTGCCTAAAAACAAAAGGTGGAAAACTGGCCAATTTTAGACCAAAACCATGGACTAACCCCTTTGGAAAAATGTTAATTTTTCGACTTTTTCAACTGCTTGTTTTTTTAGCGTAGAAATGAGTTTTTTCGTTGTAGAATATCATAAAAGACTTTTTGCTGGCCTATACTGCCTAAAAACAAAACGTGGAAAATTATCCAATTTTAGACGAAAACCATGGACTAACCCCTTTGGAAAAATGTCAATTTTTCCCATTTTTCAACTTCTTGTTTTTATTGCCCAGAAATGCGTTTTTTCGTTCTAGAATATCATAAAACACATTTTCCTTTCCTATATTGCTTAAAAACAAAAGGTGGAAAAATGGCCAATTTAAGACGAAAACCATGCACTAACCCCTTTGGAAAAATGTCAATTTTTTGCATTTTTCAACTTCTTGTTTTTATAGCCTAGAAATACGTTTTTTCGTTCTAGAATATCATAAAACACATTTTCCTTACCTATATTGCTTAAAAACAAAACGTGGAAAAATGGCCAATTTTGGACCAAAACCATGGACTAACCCCTTTGGAAAAATGTCAATTCTTCAACCTTTTCAACTTCTTGTTTTTATAGCCTAGAAATGCGTTTTATCGTTCTAGAATATCATAAAACACATTTTCCTGCCCTATATTGAATAAGAACAAAAGGTGGAAAAATGGCCAAATTTGGACCAAAACCATGGACTAACCCCTTTGGAAAAATGTCAATTTTTCCACTTTTTCAACTTCTTGTTTTTATTGTCTAGAAAGGCGTGTTTTCGTTCTAAAATATTATAAAAGACATTTTCCTAGCCTATACTGCCTAAAACCAAAGGGTGGAAAGATGGCCAATTTTAGACCAAAACCATGGACTAACCCCTTTGGAAAAATGTCAATTTTTCGCATTTTTCAACTTCTTGTTTTTATAGCCTAGAAATGCGTTTTTTCGTTCTAGAATATCATAAAACACATTTTCCTGGCCTATATAGCCTAAAAACAAAAGGTGGAAAAACGGCCAATTTCGGACCAAACCCATGCACTAACCCCTTTGGAAAAATGTAAATTTTTCGACTTTTTCAGCTTCTTGTTTGTATTGCCTAGAAAAGCCGTTTTTCGTTCTAGAATATCATAAAACACATTTTCCTCGCCTATATTGCCTAAAAACAAAAGATGGAAAAATGGGCAATTTTGGACCAAAACCATGGACTAACCCCTTTGGAAAAATGTCCATTTTTCGACTTTTTCAACTTCTTGTTTTTATAGCCATGAAAGGCGTGTTTTCGTTCTAGAATATCATAAAACACATTTTCCTTTCCTATATTGCTTAAAAACAAAAGGTGGAAAAATGGCCAATTTTAGACCAAAACCATGGACTAACCCCTTTGAAAAAATGTCAATTTTTCGACTTTTTCAACTTCTTGTTTTTTTAGCGTAGAAATGAGTTTTTTCGTTGTAGAATATCATAAAAGACATTTTCGTGGCCTATATTGCCTAAAAACAAAAGGTGGAAAAATGGCCAATTTTGGACCAAAACCATGGACTAACCCCTTTGGAAAAATGTCAATTTTTCGACTTTTTTAACTTGTTGTTTTTTTAGCGTAGAAAAAAGTTTTTTCGTTCTAGAGTATCATAAAAGACATTTTCCTGGCCTATACTGCCTAAAAAAAAAAGGTGGAAAGATGGCCAATTTTATACCAAAACCATGGACTAACCCCTTTGGAAAAATGTCAATTTTTGCACGTTTTCAACTTCTTGTTTTTATAGCCTACAAATGCGTTTTTTCGTTCTAGAATATCATAAAACACATTTTCCTGGCCTATATTGCCGAAAAACAAAAGGTCGAAAAATGGCCAAGTTTGGACCAAAACCATGGACTAACCCCTTTGGAAAAATGTCAATTTTTCCACTTTTTCAACTTCTTGTTTTTATAGCCTAGAAAGGCGTGTTTTCGTTCTAGAATATCATAAAAGACATTTCACTGGCCTATACTGCCTAAAAACAAAAGGTGGAAAGATGGCCAATTTTAGACCAACACCATGGACTAACCCCTTTGGAAAAATGTCAATTTTTCGCATTTTTCAACTTTTTGTTTTTTTAGCCTACAAAGGCGTTTTTTCGTTCTAGAATATCATAAAACACGTTTTCCTTTCTTATATTGCTTAAAAACAAAAAGTGGAACAATGGACAATTTTGGACCAAAACCATGGACCAACACCTTTGGAAAAATGTCAATTCTTCAACCTTTTCAACTTTTTGTTTTTATAGGCTAGAAATACGTTTTTTCGTTCTAGAATACCATAAAACACATTTTCCTGGCCTATATTGCCTAAAAACAAAAGGTGGAAAAATGGCCAAGTTTAGACCAAAACCATAGACTAACCCCTTTGAAAAATGTCAATTTTTGGACTTTTTGAACTGCTTTTTTTTAATAGCCTAGAAAGGCGTCTTTTCGTTCTAGAATATCATAAAACACATTTTCCTGGCCTATATTGCCTAAAAACAAAAGGTGGAAAAATGGCCAATTTTAGACCGAAACCATGGACTAACCCCTTTGGAGAAATGTCAGTTTTTCGACTTTTTCAACTTCTTGTTTTTACAGCCTAGAAAGGCGTTTCTTCGTTCTTGAATATCATAAAACATCTTTTCCTGGCCTATATTGCCTAAAAACAAAAGGTGGAAAACTGGCCAGTTTTAGACCAAAACCATGGACTAACCCCTTTGGAAAAATGTCTATTCTTCAATCTTTTCAACTTGTTGTTTTTATAGCCTAGAAATGCGTTTTTTCGTTCTAGAATGTCATAAAACACATTTTCCTGGCCTATACTGCCTAAAAACAAAAGGTGGAAAAATGGCCAATTTTGGACCAAAACCATGGACTAACCCCTTTGGAAAAATGTCAATTTTTCGACTTTTTTAACTTCTTGTTTTTATAGCCTACAAAGGCGTTTTTTCGTTCTAGAATATCATAAAACACCTTTTAAAAAATGTCAATTTTTCGACTTTTTCAACTTCTTGTTTTTATAGCCTAGAAAGGCGTCTTTTCGTTCTAGAATATCATAAAACACATTTTCTTCGCCTATATTGCCTAAAAACAAAAGGTGGAAAAATGGCCAATTTTAGACCAAAACCATGGACTAACCTCTTTGGAAAGATGTCAATTTTTCGACTTTTTCAACTTTTTGTTTTTATAGCCTACAAAGGCGTTTTTTCGTTCTAGAATATCATAAAACACGTTTTCCTTTCTTATATTGCTTAAAAACAAAAAGTGGAACAATGGACAATTTTGGACCAAAACCATGGACCAACACCCTTGGAAAAATGTCAATTCTTCAACCTTTTCAACTTTTTGTTTTTATAGGCTAGAAATACGTTTTTTCGTTCTAGAATACCATAAAACACATTTTCCTGGCCTATATTGCCTAAAAACAAAAGGTGGAAAAATGGCCAAGTTTAGACCAAAACCATAGACTAACCCCTTTGAAAAATGTCAATTTTTGGACTTTTTGAACTGCTTTTTTTTATAGCCTAGAAAGGCGTCTTTTCGTTCTAGAATATCATAAAACACATTTTCCTGGCCTATATTGCCTAAAAACAAAAGGTGGAAAAATGGCCAATTTTAGACCGAAACCATGGACTAACCCCTTTGGAGAAATGTCAGTTTTTCGACTTTTTCAACTTCTTGTTTTTACAGCCTAGAAAGGCGTTTCTTCGTTCTTGAATATCATAAAACATCTTTTCCTGGCCTATATTGCCTAAAAACAAAAGGTGGAAAACTGGCCAGTTTTAGACCAAAACCATGGACTAACCCCTTTGGAAAAATGTCTATTCTTCAATCTTTTCAACTTGTTGTTTTTATAGCCTAGAAATGCGTTTTTTCGTTCTAGAATGTCATAAAACACATTTTCCTGGCCTATACTGCCTAAAAACAAAAGGTGGAAAAATGGCCAATTTTGGACCAAAACCATGGACTAACCCCTTTGGAAAAATGTCAATTTTTCGACTTTTTTAACTTCTTGTTTTTATAGCCTACAAAGGCGTTTTTTCGTTCTAGAATATCATAAAACACCTTTTAAAAAATGTCAATTTTTCGACTTTTTCAACTTCTTGTTTTTATAGCCTAGAAAGGCGTCTTTTCGTTCTAGAATATCATAAAACACATTTTCTTCGCCTATATTGCCTAAAAACAAAAGGTGGAAAAATGGCCAATTTTAGACGAAAACCATGGACTAACCCCTTTGGAAAAATGTCAATTTTTCGACTTTTTCAACTTTTTGTTTTTATAGCCTACAAAGGCGTTTTTTCGTTCTAGAATATCATAAAACACCTTTTAAAAAATGTCAATTTTTCGACTTTTTCAACTTCTTGTTTTTATAGCCTAGAAAGGCGTCTTTTCGTTCTAGAATATCATAAAACACATTTTCTTCGCCTATATTGCCTAAAAACAAAAGGTGGAAAAATGGCCAATTTTAGACCAAAACCATGGACTAACCTCTTTGGAAAGATGTCAATTTTTCGACTTTTTCAACTTTTTGTTTTTATAGCCTACAAAGGCGTTTTTTCGTTCTAGAATATCATAAAACACGTTTTCCTTTCTTATATTGCTTAAAAACAAAAAGTGGAACAATGGACAATTTTGGACCAAAACCATGGACCAACACCTTTGGAAAAATGTCAATTCTTCAACCTTTTCAACTTTTTGTTTTTATAGGCTAGAAATACGTTTTTTCGTTCTAGAATACCATAAAACACATTTTCCTGGCCTATATTGCCTAAAAACAAAAGGTGGAAAAATGGCCAAGTTTAGACCAAAACCATAGACTAACCCCTTTGAAAAATGTCAATTTTTGGACTTTTTGAACTGCTTTTTTTTATAGCCTAGAAAGGCGTCTTTTCGTTCTAGAATATCATAAAACACATTTTCCTGGCCTATATTGCCTAAAAACAAAAGGTGGAAAAATGGCCAATTTTAGACCGAAACCATGGACTAACCCCTTTGGAGAAATGTCAGTTTTTCGACTTTTTCAACTTCTTGTTTTTACAGCCTAGAAAGGCGTTTCTTCGTTCTTGAATATCATAAAACATCTTTTCCTGGTCTATATTGCCTAAAAACAAAAGGTGGAAAACTGGCCAGTTTTAGACCAAAACCATGGACTAACCCCTTTGGAAAAATGTCTATTCTTCAATCTTTTCAACTTGTTGTTTTTATAGCCTAGAAATGCGTTTTTTCGTTCTAGAATGTCATAAAACACATTTTCCTGGCCTATACTGCCTAAAAACAAAAGGTGGAAAAATGGCCAATTTTGGACCAAAACCATGGACTAACCCCTTTGGAAAAATGTCAATTTTTCGACTTTTTTAACTTCTTGTTTTTATAGCCTACAAAGGCGTTTTTTCGTTCTAGAATATCATAAAACACCTTTTAAAAAATGTCAATTTTTCGACTTTTTCAACTTCTTGTTTTTATAGCCTAGAAAGGCGTCTTTTCGTTCTAGAATATCATAAAACACATTTTCTTCGCCTATATTGCCTAAAAACAAAAGGTGGAAAAATGGCCAATTTTAGACCAAAACCATGGACTAACCTCTTTGGAAAGATGTCAATTTTTCGACTTTTTCAACTTTTTGTTTTTATAGCCTACAAAGGCGTTTTTTCGTTCTAGAATATCATAAAACACGTTTTCCTTTCTTATATTGCTTAAAAACAAAAAGTGGAACAATGGACAATTTTGGACCAAAACCATGGACCAACACCTTTGGAAAAATGTCAATTCTTCAACCTTTTCAACTTTTTGTTTTTATAGGCTAGAAATACGTTTTTTCGTTCTAGAATACCATAAAACACATTTTCCTGGCCTATATTGCCTAAAAACAAAAGGTGGAAAAATGGCCAAGTTTAGACCAAAACCATAGACTAACCCCTTTGAAAAATGTCAATTTTTGGACTTTTTGAACTGCTTTTTTTTATAGCCTAGAAAGGCGTCTTTTCGTTCTAGAATATCATAAAACACATTTTCCTGGCCTATATTGCCTAAAAACAAAAGGTGGAAAAATGGCCAATTTTAGACCGAAACCATGGACTAACCCCTATGGAGAAATGTCAGTTTTTCGACTTTTTCAACTTCTTGTTTTTACAGCCTAGAAAGGCGTTTCTTCGTTCTTGAATATCATAAAACATCTTTTCCTGGCCTATATTGCCTAAAAACAAAAGGTGGAAAACTGGCCAGTTTTAGACCAAAACCATGGACTAACCCCTTTGGAAAAATGTCTATTCTTCAATCTTTTCAACTTGTTGTTTTTATAGCCTAGAAATGCGTTTTTTCGTTCTAGAATGTCATAAAACACATTTTCCTGGCCTATACTGCCTAAAAACAAAAGGTGGAAAAATGGCCAATTTTGGACCAAAACCATGGACTAACCCCTTTGGAAAAATGTCAATTTTTCGACTTTTTTAACTTCTTGTTTTTATAGCCTACAAAGGCGTTTTTTCGTTCTAGAATATCATAAAACACCTTTTAAAAAATGTCAATTTTTCGACTTTTTCAACTTCTTGTTTTTATAGCCTAGAAAGGCGTCTTTTCGTTCTAGAATATCATAAAACACATTTTCTTCGCCTATATTGCCTAAAAACAAAAGGTGGAAAAATGGCCAATTTTAGACCAAAACCATGGACTAACCTCTTTGGAAAGATGTCAATTTTTCGACTTTTTCAACTTTTTGTTTTTATAGCCTACAAAGGCGTTTTTTCGTTCTAGAATATCATAAAACACGTTTTCCTTTCTTATATTGCTTAAAAACAAAAAGTGGAACAATGGACAATTTTGGACCAAAACCATGGACCAACACCTTTGGAAAAATGTCAATTCTTCAACCTTTTCAACTTTTTGTTTTTATAGGCTAGAAATACGTTTTTTCGTTCTAGAATACCATAAAACACATTTTCCTGGCCTATATTGCCTAAAAACAAAAGGTGGAAAAATGGCCAAGTTTAGACCAAAACCATAGACTAACCCCTTTGAAAAATGTCAATTTTTGGACTTTTTGAACTGCTTTTTTTTATAGCCTAGAAAGGCGTCTTTTCGTTCTAGAATATCATAAAACACATTTTCCTGGCCTATATTGCCTAAAAACAAAAGGTGGAAAAATGGCCAATTTTAGACCAAAACCATAGACTAACCCCTTTGGAAAAATGTCAATTTTTCGACTTTTTGAACTGCTTTTTTTTATAGCCTAGAAAGGCGTCTTTTCGTTCTAGAATATCATAAAACAGATTTTCATGGCCTATATTGCCTAAAAACAAAAGGTGGAAAAATGGCCTATTTTGGACCAAAACCATGGACTAACCCCTTTGGAAGAATGTCAATTTTTCGACTTTTTCAACTTCTTGTTTTTATAGGCTAGAAGTGCGTTTTTTCGTTGTAGAATATCATAAAACACATTTTCCTGGCCTATATTGCCTAAAAACAACAGGTGGAAAAATGGCCAATTTTAGACCAAAACCATAGACTAACCCCTTTGGAAAAATGTCAATTTTTCGACTTTTTGAACTGCTTTTTTTTATAGCCTAGAAAGGCGTCTTTTCGTTCTAGAATATCATAAAACAGATTTTCATGGCCTATATTGCCTAAAAACAAAAGGTGGAAAAATGGCCTATTTTGGACCAAAACCATGGACTAACCCCTTTGGAAAAATGTCAGTTTCTCGACTTTTTCAACTTCTTGTTTTTACAGCCTAGAAATGCGTTTTTTCGTTCTAAGATATCATAAAACATCTTTTGCTGGCCTATATTGCCTAAAAAGAAAAGGTGGAAAACTGGCCAGTTTTAGACCAACACCATGGACTAACCCCTTTGGAAAAATGTCAATTTTTCTACTTTTTGAACTGCTTGTTTTTATAGCCTAGAAAGACGTCTTTTCGTTCTAGAATATCATGAAACACATTTTCCTGTCCTATATTGCCTAAAAACAAAAGGTGGAAAACTGGGCAATTTTAGACCAAAACCATGGACTAATCCCTTTGGAAAGATGTCAGTTTTTCGACTTTTTCAACTTCCTGTTTTATTGGCGCAGAAATGAGTTTTTTCGTTGTAGAATATCATAAGAGACTTTTTTCTGGCCTATACTGCCTAAAAACAAAAGGTGGAAAATTGGCTAATTTTAGACGAAAACCATGGACTAACCCCTTTGGAAAAATGTCAATTTTTCGACTTTTTCAACTTCTTGTTTTTATAGCCTAGAAATGCGTTTTCCCATTCTAGAATATCATAAAACACATTTTCCTGGCCTAACTTGCCTAAAAACAAAAGGTGGAAAAAAGGCCAATTTTGGACCAAAACCATGGACTAACCCCTTTGGAAAAATGTCAATTTTTCGACTTTTTCAACTTCTTGTTTTTATAGCCTAGAAATGCGTTTTTTCGTTCTAGAATATCATAAAACACATTTTCCTTTCCTATATTGCTTAAAAACAAAAGGTGGAAAAATGGCCAATTTTAGACCAAAACCATGGACTAACCCCTTTGCAAAAATGTCAATTTTTCGACTTTTTCAACTTCTTGTTTTTATAGCCTAGAAAGGCGTCTTTTCGTTCTAGAATATCATAAAAGACATTTTCTTCGCCTATATTGCCTACAAACAAAAGGTGGAAAACTGGGCAATTTTACACCAAAACCATGGACTAATCCCTTTGGAAAAATGTCAATTTTTCGACTTTTTAAACTTTTTGTTTTTATAGCCTAGAAAGGCGTTTTTTCGTTCTAGAATATCATAAAACACATTTTCCTGCCCTATATTGAATAAGAACAAAAGGTGGAAAAATGGCCAATTTTGGACCAAAACCATGGACTAACCCCTTTGGAAAAAGGTCAATTTTCGAAATTTTTCAACTTCTTGTTTTTATAGCCTAGAAATGCGTGTTTTCGTTCTAGAATATCATAAAACAGATTTTCATGGCCTATATTGCCTAAAAACAAAAGGTGGAAAAATGGCCAATTTTAGACCAAAACCATGGACTACCCCTTATGAAAAATGTCAATTTTTCGCCTTTTTCAACTTCTTGTTTTTATAACCTAGAAAGGCGTTTTTTTGTTCTAGAATATCATAAAACACATTTTCCTGGCCTATATTGCCTAAAAACAAAACATGGAAAAATGGCCAATTTTAGACCAAAACCATGGACTAACTCCTTTGGAAAAATGTCAATTTTTCGACTTTTGCAACTTCTTGTTTTTATAGCCTAGAAAGGCGTTTCTTCGTTCTAGAATATCATAAAACACATTTTCCTGCCCTACATTGAATAAAAACAAAAGGTGGAAAAATGGCCAATTTAGGACCAAAACCATGGACTAACCGCTTTGGAAACATGTCAATTCTTCAACCTTTTCAACTTCCCGTTTTTATAGCCTAGAAAGGCGTTTTTTCGTTCTAGAATATCGTAAAACACATTTTCTTGGCCTATATTGCCTAAAAACAAAAGGTGGAAAAATGGCCAAATTTCGACCAAAACCATGGACTAACCCCTTTGGAAAAATGTCAATTTTTCAACTTTTTCAACTTCTTTTTTTTATAGCCCACAAAGGCGTTTTTTCGTTCTAGAATATCATAAAACACCTTTGGAAAAATGTCAATTTTTCGACTTTTTCAACTTCTTGTTTTTATATCCTAGAAAGGCGTCTTTTCGTTCTAGAATATCATAAAACACATTTTCTTCGCCTATATTGCCTAAAAACAAAAGGTGGAAAAATGGCCAATTTTAGACCAAAACCATGGACTAACCCCTTTGGAAAAATGTCAATATTTCGACTCTTTTTACTTCTTGTTTTTTTAGTCTTCAAAGGCGTTTTTTCGTTTTTAGCGTAGAAATTGGTCTTTTCGTTTTAGAATATCATAAAAGATATTTTCCTGCCCAATACTGCCTAAAAACAAAAGGTGGAAAAATGGCCAATTTTGGACCAAAACCATGGACTAACCCCTTTGGAAAAATGTCAATTTTTCGACTTTTTTAACTTCTTGTTTTTATAGCCTACAAAGGCGTTTTTTCGTTCTAGAATATCATAAAACACCTTTTAAAAAATGTCAATTTTTCGACTTTTTCAACTTCTTGTTTTTATAGCCTAGAAAGGCGTCTTTTCGTTCTAGAATATCATAAAACACATTTTCTTCGCCTATATTGCCTAAAAACAAAAGGTGGAAAAATGGCCAATTTTAGACCAAAACCATGGACTAACCTCTTTGGAAAGATGTCAATTTTTCGACTTTTTCAACTTTTTGTTTTTATAGCCTACAAAGGCGTTTTTTCGTTCTAGAATATCATAAAACACGTTTTCCTTTCTTATATTGCTTAAAAACAAAAAGTGGAACAATGGACAATTTTGGACCAAAACCATGGACCAACACCTTTGGAAAAATGTCAATTCTTCAACCTTTTCAACTTTTTGTTTTTATAGGCTAGAAATACGTTTTTTCGTTCTAGAATACCATAAAACACATTTTCCTGGCCTATATTGCCTAAAAACAAAAGGTGGAAAAATGGCCAAGTTTAGACCAAAACCATAGACTAACCCCTTTGAAAAATGTCAATTTTTGGACTTTTTGAACTGCTTTTTTTTATAGCCTAGAAAGGCGTCTTTTCGTTCTAGAATATCATAAAACACATTTTCCTGGCCTATATTGCCTAAAAACAAAAGGTGGAAAAATGGCCAATTTTAGACCGAAACCATGGACTAACCCCTTTGGAGAAATGTCAGTTTTTCGACTTTTTCAACTTCTTGTTTTTACAGCCTAGAAAGGCGTTTCTTCGTTCTTGAATATCATAAAACATCTTTTCCTGGCCTATATTGCCTAAAAACAAAAGGTGGAAAACTGGCCAGTTTTAGACCAAAACCATGGACTAACCCCTTTGGAAAAATGTCTATTCTTCAATCTTTTCAACTTGTTGTTTTTATAGCCTAGAAATGCGTTTTTTCGTTCTAGAATGTCATAAAACACATTTTCCTGGCCTATACTGCCTAAAAACAAAAGGTGGAAAAATGGCCAATTTTGGACCAAAACCATGGACTAAACCCTTTGGAAAAATGTCAATTTTTCGACTTTTTTAACTTCTTGTTTTTATAGCCTACAAAGGCGTTTTTTCGTTCTAGAATATCATAAAACACCTTTTAAAAAATGTCAATTTTTCGACTTTTTCAACTTCTTGTTTTTATAGCCTAGAAAGGCGTCTTTTCGTTCTAGAATATCATAAAACACATTTTCTTCGCCTATATTGCCTAAAAACAAAAGGTGGAAAAATGGCCAATTTTAGACCAACACCATGGACTAACCCCTTTGGAAAAATGTCAATTTTTCGACTTTTTCAACTTCTTGTTTTTATTGCCTACAAAGACGTTTTTTCGTTCTAGAATATCATAAAACACATTTTCCTGGCCTATATTGCCTAAAAACAAAAGGTGGAAAAATGGCCAATTTTGGACCAAAACCATGGACTAACCCCTTTGGAAAAATGTCAATTTTTCGACTTTTTCAACTTCTTGTTTTTATAGCCTAGAAATGCGTTTTTTCGTTGTAGAATATCATAAAACACATTTTCCTGGCCTATATTGCCTAAAAACAAAAGGTGGAAAACTGGGCAATTTTAGAGCAAAACCATGGACTAATCCCTTTGGAAAAATGTCAATTTTTCGTCTTTTTCAACTTGTTGTTTTTTTAGCGTAGAAATGAGATTTTCGTTGTGGAATATCATAAGAGACTTTTTTCTGGCCAATACTGCCTAAAAACAAACGGTGGAAAATTGGCCAATTTTAGACGAAAACCAGGGACTAACCCCTTTGGAAAATTGTCAATTTTTCGACTTTTTCAACTTCTTGTTTTTTTTGCGGAGAAATGAGTTTTTTCGTTTTAGAATATCATAAAAGACATTTTCCTTGCCAATACTGCCTAAAAACAAAAGGTGGAAAAATGGCCAATTTTGGACCAAAACCATGGACTATCCCCTTTGGAAAAATGTCAGTTTTTCGACTTTTTCAACTTCTTGTTTTTATAGCCTAGAAAGGCGTCTTTTCGTTCTAGAATATCATAAAACACATTTTCATGGCCTATACTGCCTAAAAACAAAAGGTGGAAAAATGGCCAATTTTAGACCAAAACCACGGACTAACCCCTTTGGAAAAATGTCATTTTTTCCACTTTTTCAACTTCTTGTTTTTATAGCCTAGAAATGCGTTTTTTCGCTCTAGAATATCATAAAACACATTTTCCTTTCCTATATTGCTTAAAAACAAAAGGTGGAAAAATTGCCAATTTTAGACCAATTTTGGAAAAATGTCAATTTTTCGACTTTTTCAACTTCTTGTTTTTATAGCCTAGAAAGGCGTTTTTTCGTTCTAGAATATCATAAAAGACATTTTCCTGGCCTATATTGCCTAAAAAGAAAAGGTGGAAAAATGGCCACTTTTAGACCAAAACCATAGACTAACCCCTTTGGAAAAATGTCAATTTTTCCACTTTTTCAACTTCTTGTTTTTATAGCCTAGAAATGCGTTTTTTCGTTCTAGAATATCATAAAACACATTTTCCTTTCCTATATTGCTTAAAAACAAAAGGTGGAAAAATGGCCAATTTTAGACCAAAACCATGGACTAACCCCTTTGCAGAAATGTCAATTTTTCGACTTTTTCAACTTCTTGTTTTTATAGCCTAGAAAGGCGTCTTTTCGTTCTAGAATATCATAAAAGACATTTTCTTCGCCTATATTGCCTACAAACAAAAGGTGGAAAACTGGGCAATTTTACACCAAAACCATGGACTAATCCCTTTGGAAAAATGTCAATTTTTCGACTTTTTCAACTTCTTGTTTTTATAGCCTAGAAAGGCGTTTTTTCGTTCTAGAATATCATAAAACACATTTTCCTGCCCTATATTGAATAAGAACAAAAGGTGGAAAAATGGCCAATTTTGGACCAAAACCATGGACTAACCGCTTTGGAAAAATGTCAATTCTTCAACCTTTTCAACTTCCCGTTTTTATAGCCTAGAAAGGCGTTTTTTCGTTCTAGAATATCATAAAACACATTTTCTTGGCCTATATTGCCTAAAAACAAAAGGTGGAAAAATGGCCAAATTTCGACCAAAACCATCGACTAACCCCTTTGGAAAAATGTCAATTTTTCAACTTTTTCAACTTCTTTTTTTAATAGCCTACAAAGGCGTTTTTTCGTTCTAGAATATCATAAAACACCTTTGGAAAAATGTCAATTTTTTGACTTTTTCAACTTCTTGTTTTTATATCCTAGAAAGGCGTCTTTTCGTTCTAGAATATCATAAAACACATTTTCTTCGCCTATATTGCCTAAAAACAAAAGGTGGAAAAATGGCCAATTTTAGACCAAAACCATGGACTAACCCCTTTGGAAAAATGTCAATATTTCGACTCTTTTTACTTCTTGTTTTTATAGTCTTCAAAGGCGTTTTTTCGTTTTTAGCGTAGAAATGGGTTTTTTCGTTTTAGAATATCATAAAAGATATTTTCCTGCCCAATACTGCCTAAAAACAAAAGGTGGAAAAGTGGCCAATTTTGGACCAAAACCATGGACTAACCCCTTTGGAAAAATGTCAATTTTTCGACTTTTTTAACTTCTTGTTTTTATAGCCTACAAAGGCGTTTTTTCGTTCTAGAATATCATAAAACACCTTTTAAAAAATGTCAATTTTTCGACTTTTTCAACTTCTTGTTTTTATAGCCTAGAAAGGCGTCTTTTCGTTCTAGAATATCATAAAAGACATTTTCTTCGCCTATATTGCCTACAAACAAAAGGTGGAAAACTGGGCAATTTTACACCAAAACCATGGACTAATCCCTTTGGAAAAATGTCAATTTTTCGACTTTTTGAACTTCTTGTTTTTATAGCCTAGAAAGGCGTTTTTTCGTTCTAGAATATCATAAAACACATTTTCCTGCCCTATATTGAATAAGAACAAAAGGTGGAAAAATGGCCAATTTTGGACCAAAACCATGGACTAACCGCTTTGGAAAAATGTCAATTCTTCAACCTTTTCAACTTCCCGTTTTTATAGCCTAGAAAGGCGTTTTTTCGTTCTAGAATATCATAAAACAAATTTTCTTGGCCTATATTGCCTAAAAACAAAAGGTGGAAAAATGGCCAAATTTCGACCAAAACCATCGACTAACCCCTTTGGAAAAATGTCAATTTTTCAACTTTTTCAACTTCTTTTTTTTATAGCCTACAAAGGCGTTTTTTCGTTCTAGAATATCATAAAACACCTTTGGAAAAATGTCAATTTTTTGACTTTTTCAACTTCTTGTTTTTATATCCTAGAAAGGCGTCTTTTCGTTCTAGAATATCATAAAACACATTTTCTTCGCCTATATTGCCTAAAAACAAAAGGTGGAAAAATGGCCAATTTTAGACCAAAACCATGGACTAACCCCTTTGGAAAAATGTCAATATTTCGACTCTTTTTACTTCTTGTTTTTATAGTCTTCAAAGGCGTTTTTTCGTTTTTAGCGTAGAAATGGGTTTTTTCGTTTTAGAATATCATAAAAGATATTTTCCTGCGCAATACTGCCTAAAAACAAAAGGTGGAAAAGTGGCCAATTTTGGACCAAAACCATGGACTAACCCCTTTGGAAAAATGTCAATTTTTCGACTTTTTTAACTTCTTTTTTTTATAGCCTACAAAGGCGTTTTTTCGTTCTAGAATATCATAAAACACCTTTTAAAAAATGTCAATTTTTCGACTTTTTCAACTTCTTGTTTTTATAGCCTAGAAAGGCGTCTTTTCGTTCTAGAATATCATAAAACACATTTTCTTCGCCTATATTGCCTAAAAACAAAAGGTGGAAAAATGGCCAATTTTAGACCAAAACCATGGACTAACCCCTTTGGAAAGATGTCAATTTTTTGACTTTTTCAACTTTTTGTTTTTATAGCCTACAAAGGCGTTTTTTCGTTCTAGAATATCATAAAACACGTTTTCCTTTCTTATATTGCTTAAAAACAAAAAGTGGAACAATGGACAATTTTGGACCAAAACCATGGACCAACACCTTTGGAAAAATGTCAATTCTTCAACCTTTTCAACTTTTTGTTTTTATAGGCTAGAAATACGTTTTTTCGTTCTAGAATACCATAAAACACATTTTCATGGCCTATATTGCCTAAAAACAAAAGGTGGAAAAATGGCCAATTTTAGACCAAAACCATAGACTAACCCCTTTGAAAAATGTCAATTTTTCGACTTTAACAACTTCTTGCTTTTATAGCCTGGAAAGGCGTCTTTTCGTTCTAGAATATCATAAAACACATTTTCTTCGCCTATATTGCCTAAAAACAAAAGGTGGAAAAATGGCCAATTTTAGACCAAAACCATGGACTAACCCCTTTGGAAAAATGTCAATTTTTCGCCTTTTTTAACTTCTTGTTTTTATAGCCTACAAAGACGTTTTTTCGTTCTAGAATATCATAAAACACATTTTCATGGCCTATACTGCCTAAAAACAAAATGTGGAAAAATGGCCAATTTTGGACCAAAACCATGGACTAACCCCTTTGGAAAAATGTCAATTTTTCGACTTTTTCAACTTCTTGTTTTTATAGCCTAGAAGTGCGTTTTTTCGTTGTAGAATATGATAAAACACATTTTCCTGGCCTATATTGCCTAAAAACAACAGGTGGAAAAATGGCCAATTTTAGACCAAAACCATAGACTAACCCCTTTGGAAAAATGTCAATTTTTCGACTTTTTGAACTGCGTTTTTTTATAGCCTAGAAAGGCGTCTTTTCGTTCTAGAATATCATAAAACACATTTTCCTGGCCTATATTGCCTAAAAACAAAAGGTGGAAAAATGGCCAATTTTAGACCGAAACCATGGACTAACCCCTTTGGAGAAATGTCAGTTTTTCGACTTTTTCAACTTCTTGTTTTTACAGCCTAGAAAGGCGTTTCTTCGTTCTTGAATATCATAAAACATCTTTTCCTGGCCTATATTGCCTAAAAAGAAAAGGTGGAAAACTGGCCAGTTTTAAACCAAAACCATGGACTAACCCCTTTGGAAAAATGTCTATTCTTCAATCTTTTCAACTTGTTGTTTTTATAGGCTAGAAAGGCGTTTTTTCGTTCTAGAATATCATAAAACACATTTTTTTGGCCTATATTGCCTAAAAACAAAAGGTGGAAAAATGGCCAATTTTGGACCAAAACCATGGACTAACACCTTTGGAAAAATGTCAATTTTTCGACTTTTTCAACTTCTTGTTTTTATAGCCTAGAAAGGCGTCTTTTCGTTCTAGAATATCATAAAACACATTTTCCTTTCCTATATTACTTACAAACAAAAGGTGGAAAAATGGCCAATTTTAGACCAAAACCATGGACTAACCCCTTTGCAAAAATGTCAATTTTTCGAGTTTTTCAACTTCTTGTTTTTATAGCCTACAAATGCGTTTTTTCGTTCTAGAATATCATAAAACACCTTTGGAAAAATGTGAATTTTTCGACTTTTTCAACTTCTTGTTTTTATAGCCTAGAAAGGCGTCTTTTCGTTCTAGAATATCATAAAACACATTTTCTTCGCCTATATTGCCTAAAAACAAAAGGTGGAAAAATGGCCAATTTTAGACCAAAACCATGGACTAACCCCTTTGGAAAAATGTCAATTTTTCGACTTTTTCAACTTCTTGTTTTTATTGCCTACAAAGACGTTTTTTCGTTCTAGAATATCATAAAACACATTTTCCTGGCCTATATTGCCTAAAAACAAAAGGTGGAAAAATGGCCAATTTTAGACCGAAACCATTGACTAACCCCTTTGGAGAAATGTCAGTTTTTCGACTTTTTCAACTTCTTGTTTTTACAGCCTAGAAAGGCGTTTCTTCGTTCTTGAATATCATAAAACATCTTTTCCTGGCCTCTATTGCCTAAAAACAAAAGGTGGAAAAATTGCCAATTTTAGACCAATTTTGGATAAATGTCAATTTTTCGACTTTTTCAACTTCTTGTTTTTATAGCCTAGAAAGGCGTTTTTTCGTTCTAGGATATCATAAAACACATTTTGGTGCCCTATATTGAATAAGAACAAAAGGTGGAAAAATGGCCAATTTTGGACCAAAACCATGGACTAGCCCCTTTGGAAAAATGTCAATTCTTCAACCTTTTCAACTTCTTGTTTTTATAGCCTAGAAATGCGTTTTTTCGTTCTAGAATATCATAAAAGACATTTTCCTGGCCTATATTGCCTAAAAACAAAAGGTGGAAAAATGGCCAATTTTAGACCAAAACCATAGACTAACCCCTTTGGAAAAATGTCAGTTTTTCGACTTTTTCAACTTCTTGTTTTTATAGCCTAGAAAGGCGTTGTTTCGTTCTAGAATATCATGAAACACATTTTCTTGCCCTATATTGAATAAGAACAAAAGGTGGAAAAATGGCCAATTTTGGACCAAAACCATGGACTAACCCCTTTGGAAAAATGTCAATTCTTCAACCTTTTCAACTTCTCGTTTTTATAGCCTAGAAAGGCGTTTTTTCGTTCTAGAATATAATAAAACACATTTTCTTGGCCTATATTGCCTAAAAACAAAAGGTGGAAAAATGGCCAAATTTGGACCAAAACGATGGACTAACCCCTTTGGAAAAATTTCAATTTTTCGACTTTTTCAACTTCTTGTTTTTATAGCCTAGAAATGCGTTTTTTCGTTCTAGAATATCATAAAACACATTTTAATGGCCTATATTGCCTAAAAACAAAAGGTGGAAAGATGGCCAATTTTGGACCAAAACCATGGACTAACCCCTCTGGAAAAATGTCAGTTTTTCGACTTTTTCAACTTCTTGTTTTTATAGCCTAGAAAGGCGTTTTTTCGTTCTAGAATATCATAAAACACATTTTCTTGCCCTATATTGAATAAGAACAAAAGGTGGAAAAATGGTCAATTTTGGACCAAAACCATGGACTAACCCCTTTGGAAAAATGTCAATTCTTCAACCTTTTCAACTTCTCATTTTTATAGCCTAGAAAGGCGTTTTTTCGTTCTAGAATATCATAAAACACATTTTCCTGGCCTATATTTCTTAAAAAACAAGGTAGAAAAATGGCCAATTTTGGACCAAAACTATGAACTAACCCCTTTTGAAAAATGTCAATTTTTCGACTTTTTCAACTTGTTGTTTTTATAGGCTAGAAAGGCGTTTTTTCGTTCTAGAATATCATAAAACACATTTTCCTGGCCTAGATTGCCTAAAAAAAGAAGGTGGAATGATGGCTAATTTTGGGCCAAAACCATGGACTAACCCCTTTGGAAAAATGTCAATTTTTCGACTTTGTCAACTTCTTGTTTTTATAGCCTAGAAAGGGGTTTCTTCGTTCTAGAATATCATAAAACACATTTTCCTTGCCTATATTGCCTAAAAAAAAAACAGGTGGAAAAATGGCCAATTTTGGACCAAAACCATGGACTAACTCCTTTGGAAATATGTCAATTTTTCAACTTCTTGAACTTTGTGTTTTTATAGCCTAGAAAGGCGTTTTTTCGTTCTAGAATATCATAAAACACATTTTCCTGGCCTATACTGCCTAAAAGAAACAGGTGGAAAAATGGACAATTTTGGACCAAACCTATGGACTAACCGCCTTGGAAAAATCTCAATTTTTCGACTTTTTGAACTTCTTGTTTTTATAGCCTAGAAAGGCGTTTTTTCGTTCTAGAATATCATAAAACACATTTTCCTGGCCTATATTGCCTAAAAAAAGAAGGTGGAAAAATGGCCAATTTTGGACCAAAGTATGGAGGATCGATCCTCTTGGCAAAAATCTCAATTCTTTGATTTTTTGTAGTTCTTGTTTTTCTAGCTTTGACGGGTGTTTCTTTCGTTCTATAATAAGTTTTTAAAAAGAGAAAAAAATCGAAATTTTTCAAGGTTTTAGGTTTTTGTCAAAAAATGGCTATTTTGCACCTTTGTTTTTTCCGCATAATTAGACAGAAAAAGACTGTTTTGCATTACTCTGGATAGAAAAGAATGTTTTTGAGAGAAGATAAATTAGGTTTTTAAAAGGGGAAAAAATTCGAAATTTTTCAATGGGGTTAGTCCATGGTTTTTGTCAAAGAATTCCGTTTTCATTTTTTTTCCTGCAAAATAAGACAAAAAAGACTGTTTCGCATTATTCTTGATAGAAAAGAATGTTTTGTAGACAAGATAAATTAAGTTCTTAAAAAGTGAAAGAATTCGAAATTTTTTATTGGGGTGAGTCCATGGTTTTTGTCAAAAATGTCCGTTTTCCACTTTCGTTTTTTTCTGCAAAATAAGACAAAAAGATTCTTTAGCATTATTCTGGATAGAAAAGAATGTTTTCTAGACAAGAAAAGTTAAGTTTTGAGAAAGTGAAAAAAAAATGAAGTTTTGCAAAGGGGTTAGTCGACGGTTTTTGTTTAAAAAATACCTATTTTCCACTTTTTTTTCCTGCAAAATAAGTCAAAAAAGATTGTTTTGTGGTAATATGGATAGAAAAGAATGATTTCTAGAGAAGAAAAATTAAGTTTTAAAAAAGGCAAAATAAATTCGAAATTTTTACAAAGGGGTTAGTCCATGGCTGTTGTGAAAAAATAGACATTTTTCATTGTTTCTTTTTTGGTGCATAATAAGCCGAAAAAAAACGTTTTTTTGATATTCTGGATAGAAAAGGATGTTTTCTAGACAATAAGAATGAAGTTTTAAAGAAGTGAAAATATTGAAATTTTTCAAAGGGGTTAGTCCATCGTTTTTGTCTAAAAAATGGCCATTTTCTATTTCGGTTTTTTTCTGCATAATCAGGCTCTTGAATCATGTTGAACAACAGCTACCTCAAGGACAGAGAAAAAGCTGCCGATGTAGGGACGTGGCCGTTGTTGGAGGTTCCACTGTAACTGCCTTAACTAAAATGGATGCTTAGGGTCATGCTGAACTGTGAAGAAGCCTGAAGAAAATGATGGAAGACATCTTAAAAAATACTATTTTATTTTAAAAGTCGATATGTTGTTACAGTAGTTCACTTCAGTGGAAAATCAAGTGTGAATTATTTAGACACAAAAGTAAATGTTTCTGTCTTGATAAGTTTATGTTTTAGCGCCCTTTATTAACTTTGAAATTGTTTTATTTTACCTAAACATCTGAACGAGTTCTAAGATTTGCGTTTGGATATCAAAGCTATGTAAGTGTTAAAAATCACTTTTCAGACACGACAAAATTGAGAAATTACCGAGCATGAACTTAGGCACTAAGATAAAATGCTGCTACCTGTTGGGAACTAACTACAACTACCGATTGGATTTTACAAAAATATTACAAAAATATATCTTTGTTTCTAATTTCACAGGACTAAATTATTTTCAGTTCAGTCCATTTAAATATCGTCTGCAATCATTGCAAATAAATAATGAAAAATTAGAAGGAAGCGACAATGTGACCAATGAAGGGATATTTACACCGGGCGGATTACTTTTTTGCCTTCTTTTTTGGTGATTTGCCCATGGCGGACTGCAACTTCCTCTCTGCCTGTTGTTTCCTTTCGCTTTCTGGTTTGCTTTCATGTTGTTGTAGTTGAGCTTGTTTCTCTTCAAGCCGTTTCTTGAACAAGTTAAGTCTTTCTAGGCAGTTACTCTTTTGCAATGCAGTAGATTCTAGGGAACCCTTCGCGGTGGTGATCTTTGTCGTTGTTTCACGAACTGCATTCTTGTGTTGCGCATGTTCAGTGCTGCCCTCTGCTGACTCCCTTAAGAGGTCGGTTTGCGCGAGAAGCTCTTGTTCAAGTTCACGCAAGTTTGTGGTGACGTCGAGTGCCTCTCTGGAAAGCTGAGCAAACTCTTGGTTCAAGGTATCGACAGTGTCCTGCATGTCTTCCACTTGAACCTAAAAGTCAACGGAAAACCATAAATCCCTCTAAAAAGAAACAGTCCGCTCTTATATGTTGTTTTTTAAAAACGGTGCCTCGTGATTTTAAGAATTTTGGGCGGTTCACGATTATTTGTCGCTACTGAATTCAAAAAGAAACTAAGAGATAACGACCGATTTCAAACAAAGCAAGCGCGTAAGAGTAATTAATCAAAATAGTCAAAATATCAAAAGAAATTATCATGACCTTTTTAAATAGAATTATTCCACATTTCCTACTTAGTATTATGAATTTAAATAATAAAGGTAAATATGTTGACAGGCACATTGACAGGTGGAAGATACAAGACATACCTGCAGGAATGTTTTGTAAAGGTCTTCATCTTCCTTTGGCCGAGATGGCAAAGATTTTCCAGAGATTGGCAAGCCTGTGGCAGTGCGTGAAGTTGCCATGGCACGGGAGGTTTGACGTGACATTCCACGAGTCATCAAATTACCGCGTGACTGAACGTAGCGTGACATAGGCCGGTCCTTGGTCTGTGGACCTTGTAGCTCTTGCAATCTCTTGTCAATGAATTCATCTGTACCCTGCAAACGCGCTTGGATGGACTTATCTTCTACATCACCTAAGAAAGATCGTAACTTGGACTCAACGGCAAAGTTGCTGTACTTCGACAAGCGTTCCACGATGGCATCCTGAGTGAAATGCACGCCGTCTTTGTTTGCACCCCGCAGCAACTTCGCGTCCAGCAGACCTTCTACCACGTTCGATTTATCAGCTTCAGCATGTGCGTCGCCAAACACTGATTCAAGCAACACCCGACTGGCGCTCTCAAGGTCTTCACTTGCCGGAAGTGACGACAGCGTACGCGCAAGCGCAGAGGAACGCCTATAACGCGCAAAGAACAAGTCATCGCATAATACAGCGAGAGCGTGATGAAATTCTTTAAGGAAGCCAGGATGAGAGTCGTCACGGAGATCACCGGCAGCGATATGAGAAAGACAGTGAACTAGAACAAGCACGAACTCCCCAACATTATCCATTCGTTCGGCACGCACGTAAAGAATGCGGTTGTTAGCGTCATAGAAGAAGGAATTGCGATACGCGTTCCTCTGGAGATGCTTATTCGGAGGAAGTTTGTCTGCCAGAAGGAGAGTGACTGGAAGATGGTGGCAATGAACAGCAAGTAAGTCTACAATGAACGAACCGAATTTGTACGTCACAAACGCACGGGCAGGAAGCTTGTTAAGATCCACAGGGACAAGATCATCATCGCCTGCCCACAGAGTGTCATCCTTGATGTCAATGTAGCCTTCGCCAGGTGCTGACGAAAGAAAAAAGCTTCATGTCAGAACTCGTTACATGCTGTGATTCGTCGGCGTGATCTGTGGACCTAACCTATGGGGCTGTGCCATGAAATCTATCAAGATTTGAAACAAGGAAACAGCCACCAAATTGAGTGAAGAAGATTGACACCGATTTCAATTGTGGTTTTTCAAGACTTGTTAGGTGTTAGCCTAACGTTTTTCAAAGTTGTTTATAGTTTTCTATAACAGCTGATACAATGCTTGGGAGACATTTTTATTTGACGCAAAGCTATGATTTTGTAGGATTAATTTAGGTTTCCGGGAAACTGCCCACCTTCCCCTCCCTAAGCCATCATTTTGCCCTACGAAAGAAGTGAGTGTTAATGTTAGCTTAGGGGAGGGGTAGTTGGGCAGCTTCCCAGAGACCTAGATTGATCCACTTTGTCATTTACAGGTAATTTCGCAAGAGGTTTTGCAAATGGGGATGCGCCACTAACAAAATAAACAAAATGGACTAGACAGGCGTGACATCGCCCCTGAAGACAAAAATATTTCTCCGTTTCGGGATGAACTATTCCATTTGAATTCTCCCTGGAATTACCGGATTTTCCATACAACTGGTAAGCGCTCCCAGTCTTAATCAACGCGTAGATTTGAAGTATTTCCCAGAAAGAAAAAATAAAGCGAATGACTCCAAGCCTTACCGGGAGCGCTGTAGTTCGTTCCTCCTTTTCCAGCGCCACTACTCAACATAGATTTGATGCCTTCAATCTTCTGATACAGCGGTGATGACAGCAACAAGGACGCCAGCTCACCCTCGCTTAGTGGTGCTGCTAATCGATAGCTCTCCGGCATCATTAGAGGTTGTGGTGGAGGAGGCGGCGCAACTTCGGACTCGATCGTGGCAGACACGAGATTGTCGACGTGGATACTTTCTTTTAGGGCTAGTACCTCTTCAGCCTGAACTCGGTCGCGCTCGGATTGTACTTTTTCTTCAAATTCTTTCTTTTCTTCTTCGTTTTTATTCGTCAGCTCCTCAACCTTGCAAGAACAGTAAGAAAGAAGCCTTTGTCAGACCAAAAATCTGTTCTAGAGTCAGAATAGCACAAACTACAGTCCTCCCGACCTTAATAATAACATTTGTTATTAAACATCTTTTACTATTCACAAGATGGGATTTATTTATGGTCAAGTAACCATTTTACTTCTTCAATAAATTCCAGTATAGCACTGCTCATTTGAATGGTTACTCTTATGGATTCTATCCACAAACTTAGAACCACTTTGTACAGCATAATAAACAGTACCACAGGAAAGTACTGCTCTGAGTAGCTTTCATTTCAATGGTCACACTTTAGGATTTCATCCACAGCCTCAAAAGTTGGAACCACTTTGTACAGCATAATAAACAGTACCACAGGAAAGTATGCTCAGTAGCTTTTATTTGAATGGTCACTCTAATGAATTTCATCCATTGACTTACCACAGGAAATTACTGCCCAGTAGCTTACATATGATTGGTCACACTTTGGGATTTCAACCACTGACTCAAAAGTTAGAATCACTTTGTAAGGCATAATAAACAGTACCACAGGAAAGTACTGCTCAGTAGCTTTCATTTGAATGGTCACACTTTAGGATTTCAACCAGAGACTCAAAAGTTAGAACCACCTTGTACAGCACAATAAACAGTACCACAGGGAATTACTACCAGTACCTTACAATTGATTGGTCACACTTTATTTGGTTTCTAGTATTCCACAAACTCAAACTCAAGATCTGGAGGTCCGGGGTTAGAGCCTCGCTCAGCAAATTTTCCTCAGACAAGGAACTTTACTCCACTTTGTCTACTCTCTCTTCCCCCGTGGGTACCGGCGACATACTGCTTGGGGTAACCCTGCGAATGACTAACATTTCGTCCAGGTGGGGGGGGGGGGGGGGGGGGGAGAAGCAACTCCTAGGAAACCGGGATAAGCTCCGGCCGTTTGGGCCTTTGGCTCGTGTGCGCCTTTACCTTTTTACCTATTCTACACAATACATCTTACCTTAGCTTTCCGCTTTGCCTCGCGTCTTTTCTTTAATCTTTCTTCTAAGGAACTTTGCATTCGCATTCTATCTGCGTCCATCTTGTTCATCAGTTTTGCCAAGTCCTTGCTGTGTTCTTTCAAAATGGCGTCCTGGTCTTCTTGGGAAGCTCCTTGTTTGCCTAGCTTTTCCATTTCTTGTTTGACCTTAGCTTTCTTTTCCTTAAGCAGAGCTTCTTTGCGTGCGTTCAAAGCAAGGATCGCCTTTTCGTTCTTCTTTTGTTCCTGCTCGGCCTCTTCTTCTAGTTGTTTATCGAACATTGCAAGGTCTTGTTGTAATTTGCGCTGTTGGTCAGCCTCGAAAGCTTTAAGTAAGAAAACATTTTATTTAGAACTGGTGGTGAATGCAATTGTAGTAAGTGAGCAAGATTCTAGATGATCATGAACTTCCGTTAGTCACATACTAGGTCAACACAAACCCTCCTGTGAAGCGCAAAAAAATAATCTGAACTTTCCCTAAGTTCAGACAGCATTGTAATCGGTACTAAGCTTCTGCCTCAGAATGGTAGGCGCTCGTTTGAGGGACGTTTCAGTCTTAGAGAAGAGTTAGTAATCTGTAGTTTACACAATCAGTAAAGACTTCGAGGCAATTTCCCACGGAAATCAATGTGAAATCACCCTTCCTGCTTCACCTAAGATACAAACCTTCATTTTCTTGTTTGAGCTTTTCTTCATTTTCCAAACGCTGTTCGTCCAACTTCTGCTTTACGGCTTCCAGCTCCCTCGCGGCCGCCAAAGCCTTTTCAACTGATCGCCTGTGTTCCTCTGCCTGCTCTGGCGTCAGCTCGTTCAGGGCATCGGCATATTCCTGAATAATAATATACTTAAGTCACATGACAGAAGGTCTCTTTTGGAAGGGGGTTAGTATTGATTTCTGTTGAAAACAAGTCAAGAGGGTGGAGGAGGGACGAAAATTGTCAAAGGTAGAACTCTACTACGACCACGGAAAGCCGTAACACATCAGAGAGCAACAGCCGTAACACATCAGTACAAGAAGAGAGAGTTATCCCAGTGAAAAACGCAACTTATGCAACTGCGAAAAGAAAGCCTGAACAAATTAAGAGTTTCTTTCACAACCGCATAAGTTGTGTCTTTCACTGCGATGATCGTCTCTTCATATATTTCCTCATTTCGTGGTTTAAATACGTGTATGCGAAATTCGGCATATATTCATCATTTCAATATAACTAGTAAATAAGACAGGTTAGGGAATGTGGGCGAATTTCAGACTTCTAATAGAGGGTCAAAACGCTCTTACCCCAACCACTATGATTTGCATAAGTTCAAGCGAAAGAAGATCAAAACGCACGTCATCAGATTACCAGTGATAGAAGATAAAAATGCGCGTGATCAGATTGCGTTTTTACATTTCATTCATTATTCGTGGAAGTCCAAGCGAATGCTGGCTACTTAAGGGGACCAGGCATGAGTAATAGCAACCTGGAGATTAGAACTGCGGTCTCCTCTTGTCACCCGCAACAACATTTTTATTCCTATTCACAAATGCTGACTCAAGTGCAGTACCTACACATACCCTAAAACGGTTCTGGGTCAACTGAAAAATCCTCATCCAAAATTATACCAACCTGATAATGCTTTTCTTTGAGTTCCAGCTTAGCACGAGCAAAGCGTATTTCCCAGTCGGATAACACGCCGTGTTGAATCTGCTTTCTCTCCTCAGCGTGTTTCTTGTCAAGCGCGCTCTGACGCAGTTGCTGTTGATTCAATAACTGCGCTCGTCTTTGCTGCAGATCGTCTGGACTGAGGCTTTGTTTCTCCAGATCTCTCAGTTCTTTCTCGTTCTGTGCACGCAGTTCATCGCTTTCCTGAGAGTGCCTTTCCTCCATCTTTGCTAAAGCTTCATCTACAGCCACTTTTCTTTCTTCTTGGAACATGCGTTCTAGGTCTTTTAGCTCTTGACTGTGTCGTTTCTCAAGAACCTGGAAAAGGGCAAAATAACAAATTGACGATAATCGCGAACCTTTTTTACGCCTACGGAGCACATTTTCCCGATGATAACATCGTCGAAACCGAATTTTTCTTACCTTTCTAATGACAAACTCCGCCGATTCAGAACCATTCTCCCTTATTCCTTCAATCATAGCCTGCTTCTCAGCTTCCTTGATCTGTTAAGAAAGAATACGTTTAGTACAACTTTATTCTTTACTAATTTTTTTGAAATTGTCCGCATTTGAGCATTCATGTTTGTACAGAATTACATTTGGTTTATTCTGAACAGCAAGCGACGCAGCCGCGTATTAACCAAACTGTCCCCGTCGATGACGACTTAACTGAGCCGTTAAAATGAGTTTGAGTTTTACTTTGTAATTGTTTTCCTCGTGATCATCACGCACTCTTTCTGAGAAAACAAGTGAAACGAGAATGCTACTCACGTGCTCAGACCGGACTTCAGCAAGTTCCTTCTTCTGTTCCAGAAGCTCCTTAGCCATTTCTCGTTCTTGTTTTCGTTTCTGTGCATCTTGCCTTTGCTTCTTCCTCTCCAACAACTTTTGATGCAGATTCGCTTTCTGGCGCTGTTTTTCTGCGTCCATCTTTTCCATGATTTCGTCTAGCTCTTGTTGGTGGGTTGCCAAAAGCTACAGGATACAGGATCAAGAGAAACGCTTGTTAATTCGAAATCAACACGGTCTTCTTAAACGCGCGCACGATACAAAACCTTTTCGGCGAGCACACAATGACACGAGTTCGAACCTAGAGTAGACAATTTCTTACAAATCACTCTGTTTGTCAACTTAGGCTTCGAGTTGGTGCCATTCTTACAAGAATAGACTCAAAACGGTTGTGCAGAAGACTAACATTAGGGAACTAAAGCAAAAGTGTTAGTGGCGCATGTCAACTGGAAGCGGGCTTTTTGCATTCATAGGCAGTAGAAATACTTGCGTGACAGATAATTATACGCCACTTCCACACTTCCCATAATGCACCTTATTTGACCCCTCCCCCCCAAAAAAAAATTGCATAGCAGCATTGTTTTCAATTTCTCTTGGGACAGCTGTAATGCCCAGGAAAAATGACAAATAAAGGTTATGCAAAATTTTGGGGGGCAAATAAGGTGCATTATCGGAAACGTGGAAGTAGAGTATTGAAGGTTTTCATTCCTGTCATACTGGTCAGGCAAGACTTAATTTACAACAGTCGTTCTTTTTGACGCAATCACCTGTTGTACGTCCTCTGGGGACATGTCCTTAGACCTCGCAGCCATTTCAGCAGCATGCCTGTCCTTCAGCTCTCTAAGTCGCCTTCCTTTCTCAGCTTCAAGCATCTCTGCTGCCTGATCTTCCTCTGCCGCCAGCTCTCTTTCAAGTTTTTCGTTCGTTTTCTGTGCATCCTGTTCGTGTCTCTCCCGCATGTCGGCCAATGTACGCTCCTGCTCATTCCGCAAAGCCTGCCATTAACAGAAAAAAAAGAGTTAAAGAGTTACGGAAAAAGAGTTACTTTAACAAAAATTAACATAAATTACCATAGCGTGTATAATAAATCATATTTACATAAATTAGCATAAATTATCACGAGTAAATTAAAACTTTCTAAAAGGTTTCAATATATACTGGCCATTCATAGAATGTAGCAGTTGACATGAAAATAAACATAGTAATCAGAAATTACTACGTCTAACCTCCTCCTCTGCTGTCTCACGTGGAATTATGACTTCAGGAACAACCACGTGATCTGCATCCATTGGCTTGTTGGCCGCGATGGCCTGCCTCTGTTCTTCGAGTATACGCTGACCAGCTGCTTCCTCTGCTTGACGGCGTGCTTCATCTTGACGTCGAGCTCGTCGTGCGGCGAGCTTAGCCTGTAGGGAAGAGAACGAAATCTTACATTTTTTAACTTTTCAGAGATTTCTTTCTGCAATGCAAGTTTATCAGTTGATATCTATTTTACTGTCGCCTGTTACACCGCGTAAAATTGACTCTCCTTAATTAAAGCCCTTTCTATTTTATATTTTTATATCATAATTTTCGCTCTAACTACGTTGCTTAAATACAGTCGAACCTCCAACAAGCGGCCATCCAAAATGCCAACATTTGGACATCAATTACGTGAGTTCCAACTACAGAGATTGGATTGAAAAAAAAGTGATTGGGCAAAAAAGCTTTTCCATAACGAAAGATTTGTCGTTACCTTCGTATCTGCAAGCGACTTGAGTTTGCGTTGTTCAACAGTTTCTTGCAGAGCTTCGTTGTCCTTTCGGAACTGATCCATTATCTGTTGCTGCAGAACTGCGTCCAGATTATCTCTTGTAACCTGTTAAAGCCAGAAAGACAGAGGTAATTGATTTTAATTCCAAGCCTGAAACGTTTTTTAGAAAACGCTCATGAAAACCATTTTAGATGAGCGACCACGACAATTTATCTGACGTACAATGTTGATATTGAATTAATCTGTTGGCTTCTTTTGACTTGTTCGAGAAAGAGGTACTTTTTATAAGTTTCTTTAAACACAATAGAACACTGCTACAAATATGGTGAAACAAGCACGACGTTTTCATCAGCATAAGTGCTAAAACCCAGTACAAATAGTAATCTAGAACGCATTCAAAACATGTGCTGTACATGGCTGGAATATATGAATCCTGGCCGGCAGCTGCCAATGCCTCATCAGACCTGCCGCTGATTGATTCATGACTTGATCACTCGTTGACGCGGAAAACCATCGCGGAAAAAAACAAATTTCCCTTCAGGCAATTTTATTCCTTTACCTGGGAAATCTGACACATACCTTATCCAAAAGAGCTCTGTTAGATTGTTGAACGTTATCCATGTATTCTTCGTTGAGTTTCTTGACAATCTCTGCAGAATGGCGCGCTTCTTCTGTATCAAAGCTAGCCTCCAGAGCAGCAATTTCCTGTTCCTGCTGCTTCATTAATGTTCCAACATCACCACCTTCGCTTATGACCTACAATGAGGTTGCCAAAATAAAGTCAGAATTTGTTACAAGGTAGAAAATTGTCTGTGGAAGACATCAATATATGTTTCAGCGTTTATTGCGTTTGTTAACACACGATAATTCCAAAATGGTGACAGATTTAATTGTTCTTTTGTCTTCATGATAATTGGTCCTTAACGCTTCGTTTCGAGGTAAAACGTCTTTTGAATTCTGCGAACAGAGTCGAGACAGAGAGGGCTAATCAACATAAGTATATATCCAAGAAAAATATTGTTGCTAGAAGTTTGGAATAATTTCAAAAATCTATTTTGAGCGTTGTGCCAACGCAGCTGAGAAAGTGGAGTTCTATGCTAGAGCCTTCAATAAGAGACAGCTGAAATGTAATGAGGTGATTTAAAATCTACTAAAGTAAGCCATATAGGCGTCCAATTCCATTGAAATGCTTTAGTGTCTGATTCGCCGATGTCATTTTATTCCGCAAACACCTAAGGCTAGTTTTTAACATAAAGGAAAATCAAGTTGAAAGATTGTACTATAAGACCTTTCAATAAGAATATTCCAATAAACCATTGCCGCCAGTAACAATAAGAGATAAAACCAACCTTGGCCTTTTCCAGCTCCTGTTGTTCTCTAAGTTTTTTCATTTTTTCTTTTCTCCTCTGCGCAAGTTTCTCCTTGAGCAGCGCTGTCTGTTGGGCGCGTTGCTGAGCGAGATCACGTGACATCTTTTCCTCCAATTCCATTTGCTCTCGCTTAATTTGCTCTGCTTGATCAGCGTATAAAGACCCGGATGTAACAAGGTCATCCTAGAAAATGGAGGGTTTTTATATCTTTGTACCTCG
The DNA here is from genome assembly GCA_038088405.1 of Porites divaricata. Taxonomy (NCBI): domain Eukaryota; kingdom Metazoa; phylum Cnidaria; class Anthozoa; order Scleractinia; family Poritidae; genus Porites; species Porites divaricata. Next base: position 1,159,875 of record JBBMOI010000017.1, read on the forward strand.
TAGGTAATATATTCTCCGGTATCGCGAGGTCACGGGTTCAAACCCCGTTGAAGTCCTGAAATTTTTTTCAGGCTTCTTTACGCAATTGCTTAAATTGCGTTTCACTGCGAGGATCATACCTTCATTTCATTTCATTTCCGCAGTTCATATATGATTCATTTCATATATCATTAACACTCATTTCTTTCACGGGAACATATGAACCCATAATTGACCTGCTCCCAACGTCAGTGGCTTCATAGCTCAGTTGGTAGAGCATCGCAACGGTATCGCGAGGTCACGGGTTCAAACCCCGTTGAAGTCCTGAAATTTTTTTCAGGCTTCTTTACGCTATTGCTTAAATTGCGTTTCACTGCGAGGATCATACCTTCATTTCAATATATTCTCCGTTACATAAGCAAATACTGAATTGATTAATATATTTTGGGTGTTAGCTGTTTCTATAAGCGAATCTTTGCCGACGTCATTGATTACATTTTTCCTCATTAGCATACGACTTAACTCATAGAAGCCGTGGCCGCATATATGAACTAAATGCAACAGTTGAAAGAGCTGATTACGTTGAGCAATTTGTGCAATTTTCAGTTCCTTGCAAGCAATATTGAAATAGGATACCAGCCATCAAAAACTGCAAAATGGCTGTGGCAAAAAGGTCAATGAGCCATACATTCTCTGTAAATTTCGAGTTTTTTTGGAGAGAATTTCTCCGAAACCATTCGGTGTATTGGGCTTAAATTTTCAGAGACAACTGAAACTTTTACGCCCTTTCAATATTCAGAGTTTTAACTTCATTTGCGTCATCAGATAGTGATAAGCATATGTAAATGAGGCAAAAAGTGTAAACAAAGATTCGCCTATTTTAAAGCTGTTAAGGTGCCTCTTAATTTTCTAATACGTTGATAAAAACCTTGAATTTCTGTTCAAATAAAAGGTACATAGCAGTAATTCCCTGTGCCACTGTTTCTGTGGATGAAAACCTTCAGTGTGACCATGCAAATGAGTCTGTGGATGAAAACCTTAAGTGTGACCATGCAAATGAAAGCTATAAAGTAGTACTTTTGTGTGGTATTCATTTATTATACTTTACAAGGTGGTTGTGACGTTTGAGTGTGTGGATGAAATCCTTCATTTTGACCATTCAAATGAAAGCTACTGAACACTACTTTCCAATGAAGTTATTATTGTTATTATTATTATTATTATTTTTATCATCATCATTATTATTATCATTATCATAATTATCATCATTATTATTATCATTATCACAATTATCATCATTATTATTATCATTATCAGAATTATCATCATTATTATTATTATCATTATCATTAACATTATCATTATTATTATTACTATTTTACATGGGCACAATTTCCAATAATGTTATTCTTACCACCATAGCACAGAACTTGTCTCCCATCTGTCGCTGGTATGTGTCCGCTTGTTCAATGGACAGCTGTTCTTCAGCTTTCGCCTGTCCAATTGATTCTTCCTTAACGATGACATCTTGAACGCCTTCTTGGGTCTTCAGTATTGTGTCTATACTGGCCAGCGGAGGTACGTCATCAAGACGAATATTGGACTTCTCAGCCTTTAGGAAAAAGAAAAAAGAAGAAATGCACAGGTGAAAACGAAATACGACAGAAATTGAGTCCCCCTATAAAAACTGCAGCGGGTTGCAATTTCACGCACGTGCGTAGCTTGGGTAAAACTGACCTAAACGAATGTTTCCTATAATACGAGAAATAATAACGGGTCGCACCGAGGTTTTCTATAAAAACCTTAATTTCAAGCAATAAAGCAACACATCTTCAGCCTCAATTATAACCTGCATGAATGTGTCTAAGATTTACAGTTTGCCTGGGGAAAGTCTACTTCAGGAAGATTATGTCTCTACCTTTTTTGTTGCCTACATTAAAAGTATTTATCAAGTTTTTTTTTACTTGAAAAATGATTTCTAACCAGCTGATTTTTCGATTAAACTGGTGTTTTTAAACGACATGTAAACATGTCGTTATCGTCAATGTTGTATTTCTGTACCTCTTCTTTCTGTTTTCTGAGCAGGGCGGCTTCTTTCTCTTCTCTTCTTCTTCTTAGTTTTTCTCTCATTGCCGCCAGTTGTTTGCCTTTCTCCGCCGCTAAAACGCCTTCCAATTGTGCCAATTGTCGGTTATGATCATCCATTATCGCCTTCATTTCATCTTCACTCAAATCACCTGAAAGTTTGTCGGCTAATTTCTCAGCCAGTTTCGTCATCTCCTCGGCACGTTTCTCTTCCTTTTAATTCAAAAAACGTAAGGACTATCAGCTTTCTTTAAAAAAAACAACATATACGCCAACAAATACTAAACCTAAGGCAAGGTATGATACATTGCAAGTGGCAGGAATCGTTTTTATTGACTTTTATTAAGAATTCTCTAACTTTGCATTCTACTTGTCATAGTTACCAAATTTTTATTAAATTGTACATCTGTTCTGCGTTTCTGAGCCTCACCTGTTCCTTAAGCAGTTTGTGTACAGCGGTTTCCTCGTCACGCCCAACCTGCTGCTCAAGATGCATGCGCTCTGCGTTCATTCTGCGTAAGAAATCGCTGACGTCACTTGTTCCTTGAACCTGCCAATGCACCCCGGGAGCCTCGCCTGCGTGTACTTCAGTTATAGTTTGACCAGCGGTTGGCGGATGGACCGTAGAAGTAGAGGCACCACCGCTTCCGCCCACTACCACCATGCCAGAGCTTGGAAGGGTAATGTTTGTACCTGAAACCATTGCTACAACAAAAAAGAAAAAAAAAAACGTGAGAATTACAATGCTTTTGGAAGAAAAATTAAACAGCTTTGCTACAAAGGGGAAAGGTGGATTTTTTTAAACTTCGCAATGCATGTCTTTGTCCGTCCGTCCGGCAGCCAGCCAACCAGCAAGTCAGCCACAAACAAAATCTGTTTTACTAACTAGGTAGATAGAGGAAATTGGCCATCAACTGTAAAGAATTTCGAAATCTGATAGGATCTTAGTTAGTCCGTCAGTCAGACAAGCAGTCAGTCAGCTAGCTAGTTAGTAAGTCAGTCGTTAAGACACTCATTTAGTGTTACACGCAGCCAGTTAGACACTCATGTATGCATGCAGTTAGTTAGTCAGTCGCTCATTCAGTAATCTAGCCAGTCAAAGTAATACATGCAGTCAGTCAGTCCTTCGTTCAGTACGACAGTCACTCAATAAGTCTTTTTTTCAATCTGTCACCCAGGTCTTCCTTACTTCCCTCAGCCCTCCTCATCTTTCCATCACCTGATTACTCATTATCTGGTTCGGTAGCAAACTGTCCTTTTTGTACCTTCTCCAGTAACATCTGTAGACTTGCCACGAGTTGTTGTTCTCTGACTTGTTCCCCTGCAGTCATACAGTACCTTCTTCCACCCTCACCTCCCACACTACCCACATGGTGTCATACAAGCAGCCAATCAGTCATGATCAGTCAGTCGGTCAATCAGCACGTCTCTCAACCTATCATCCATTTTTTCTTAATTTTCTTTGACTATCAGTGTATCTTTCAGGAAGTTCGTCAGTCTATCTTTCCACCACATGATTATACATTACCTGGTCCAGTAGCAAACTGCCCTTTCTCTACTTTCTCCAGTAACATCTGTAGACTTGCCATGAGTTCCTGCTCTCTTACTTGACCCCCTGCAGTCATCCCGTATCTCTTTCCTCCCTCACTCCCTACACCACTCACATGGTGTTCCTCAGAAAATTCCTTCAATGAAAGCACGGAGAGTAAAAGTTATTTTGCGATCTCTTTGACTTTGTATGTTTCCTAAGTGGCTCAAAAGACGTCCATACTAACTTCTCCAACTATAAGAGGGCAACTTTAAACTACCAATTGATCGTTTGCATAATGCCATAAACGCAAATAATTGTGGTGGTTGAAGTACAAGGTAACAGAAAGGTTCTTCAATACTCGCTTCTGCTTAAACCAGTCTGGCGCTCTTCAACTTGACTACCTCACTAGACGTCATCAAGCGTATTTTTGGTATTTTTTGGTTATTTGTGATAAGATCATCGCACGCGGTAATGTTTATTTTTATCCATATTGTTGTTACAGTCGTCATCGTCATCATCATGATTATTCGAAACAAAGGGTGAAACAATCTTTAACCCCTAATATCAAAATACACCTTTTAAAGATTGTTCTCTCTATGTTGTATATGCAATAAATTATTTCATTTCATCCTCTTTGGGAGGGGAGGGGAGGGGAGGGGAGGGGAGGGGAGGGGGTTAGATGACTTACAGGTGAGGACCCTACTGTAAATGATACCAAAATTGAGTTGTGTGTGTTGATTCTACGGTAGGGTCCTCACCTGTAAGTCATCTAACCCCCTCCCCTCCCCTCCCCTCCCCTACCCTCCCCTCCCCTCGCCCTTGTAATGATGATTTTTACCCCTCTTCCAAATTCCAATTCAATCCAGAATGGTTGGCGAAGAAAATCACCTTGTTTCTTTCTTTCTTTTTTATTCATTTCATCTTAATTAGAAAAATTTCAGTGCTCGACATACCCGGCCTGCTCTGGCCACTCCAGCCTCTTTGGTCGCTTTAATAAGAGCAGACACGTCCATGCTATCTAACATCCCCTTGAGCTTCTCCGCTTGTTGACTAATCCGATCATAAAACGCTCTCAGGTCCGCCTGATGACGAGCCAGCTGCGAGGATACATGCAGAGTCTGATCTTCCAGTTTGTCGTACAGCGTGCGGACGTTGAAGTTTTCAAGCTCAAAACGAACATTTGGGGAGTCAAATGAAGCACCCTCAGGGGCCCCTCGAGGGCCCAGGTCGTAGACGTGGTCATCAATTCCTGGTGTACAAAAGGGGAACGTTTACAATGAGAGTCAAAGGAAGTTTAGGCAACTTTAGACTTTAGGTAACTTTAGACTATCATAGCGAATTACAATAAGGTTAGGGTAAATCATAGATGGTTTTAGTGAGAACCTTTAGATAAAATCTTACATTGGGACTAGTTGAATGTAAGCAAATGAGTAGTATTGTCCGACGGTACTGTCTATTATGCTTTACAATGTGGTTCTAACTGTTGGCTTTGTGGATAAAGTCTCTTCAGCAATACTTTCACATGGTGCTAAGTATTTTTGTAAGTATTTTTCAAGACTTTAATTCTGAATTTCCTCGACGACCGAATTTTCCCAATTTTGGCAGTTACATGGACAATCTATATTTATCTTTCAGGGACGGATCTAGGGGGGGTGAAGGGAGGGGGGTTCTCGAGATGAACTGCGGGTTTTGAATACAACTGGTATTCTGCAAAAGACGCAGATATGTAATGTATTCTCAGCAGTTCACATGATGTTATTGCCTAGTCAAAAGCCTTCTTCTTCGTATTTGCTTTTAACATTTGTTTACGTCACCAATCAGTTACGCCATTCCTTGGTGGTGCACCTTCTACTAAGAAAAATCCTGGATCCGCCCCTATCTCTAGTTAACAAACCTGGGATGGGCACAACTGGTATGGGCGCTCCGAGAGCTTTGTATTTGGGCCTTAGTGTTCGGATGGGGTAGCGTCCAATGCTCTTAGGACGCCAGATAATGACAGCGATAACAAGCATGATAATAACGACCAACATGAAGATTGTCATGCCCCAGATCACACCCCAATTCGGCTTCAGGTTCTGAGGCTAAAAATTAAATAATAAAGAAAACAAAACTACAGTTAATGAAGCGTCACTTTCGTTCAATTTAACCCCTCCTGTCGTCAATTAAGTTGTAACGTTTGAGTCTGTGAATGAAGGCCTATGGTGTTACCATTCAAATGAAAGCTACTGAGTAGTACTGTTTATTATGCTGTACAAGGTGGTTCTAACTTTTGAGTCTGTGGATGAAATCCTAAGGTGTGACCATTCAAATGAAAGCTACTAAGCAGTACTTTCCTGTAGTACTGTTTAGTATGCTGTACAAGGTGGTCTAACTTTTGAGTCTGTGGATGAAATCCTTAAGTGTGACCATTCAAATGAAAGCTACTGAGCAGTACTTTCCTGTGGTACAGTTTATTATGCAAACGTGAATTTGTACTACGTAACCAAGTTTCCCCTTAATTGCCGTTTACTGTCGTCTACTGTTTATAACACAAAAGCAAGTAGTTTCACGCCACTTTTATCGTATCCATAAGAATTGTTCTGGACAGTTTTTATCTGCTAATTTTTTATTCTGACAAATTCTCAACTTGAATCTGACGTTTGCCGTTTGCGGTAAACGTGACTCTTAACCCTTTAAACCCTAAGATCAAAATTCGAATTCTCATTTGTTGTCTCTATTCATTTCCTGCAGAAGTAGTGGGGAGAAGTTAATAAAATATCAAGCAAATTCATCTTGAGTGATCATGTCCTTAATTCTCATGACCACTCTGTTGTACAAAGCATTGATATTACAAGGAGAAATTTGATGCTGATCTCTCTAATGTTTCAACTATACCGCGTGCCTCCATAACTGACGCTTTAAACAACACGGTTACACTTATATTAGGCATTTCACTGTCGGTGGTTCTGTCTGTGTTCCAAATTGGGACAAATCTCTACAGACCGTTGCAAGAATCGCCCCAAGTAAGGGAATTCAAGACAGTCTTGGATTCAGAATTCCACACCGTGGATTCCCGAATCCAACGATTGTATTCCAAGTTTTTTCAGTGGAATTTGGATTCGGGATTCCAATTGTTAGTGGGATTCCGGATTCCTACAGCTGTATTCCGGATTCCAAGGCTCATGATTCCAGATTTCCCAGAATCCGGAATCCGGATTCCCTTACATGGTTAGGACTACGTCCTTACCTCTTTATTGCTGACTCCAAGTTCGACTAAAACATTCTCAGTTGTGGGCGACAGGATGCTGCCCGGGCAGCTGCTGCCTTGCTCCTTCACTGTGACGATCATCTCTCGGAATGGCTCGGCGTTATCGTAGAACACAAAAGTTCCATTTTGCGTAAACACGTGCATAAAGTACGAGAGACTATTGTTGGATTCCTGTACCAGCGAGTGGAGTTGTCTGAAGGTACCTGTTAAGAAGACAAGAACATGTCTTAAACTCGACCACTGTTGCGGGTTCAAACCCGGGTCGGAACAAAACTCAGGGTCTTTAAATAACTGAGGAGAAAAAGTTGCCTAAGTAATGACATCTGGAAACGGTTAGACTTTTTAGTCTTCTCGGATAAGGTCGAAAAACCGTAGGTCCCGTCTTACAGCACTTTCTCTGATCTGTTCTTGTGAGACACAACAGAAACCCACACCACTGTTCCAAAAGAGTAGGGGACGTAGACCCCGGTGGTGTGGCCAAACTTTCCTGGGTTGGGTGGGTACCCTGTAAGGAGAGATCTTAATAAAGGAATATACCTCACGACCCTCCCTTAGGTGTCATCGCCACCGTAAGAGTAAGGGGACGTCGACCCCGGTGTTGTGGTCAACCTTCACTCATCACATCATTCACATCATGGGTTGGATGGGTAGAGTAAGCTCACAAATGGACTGAGAGCGGCTGCCAGTGGAGCCTTTGTGTGCTGACGTCCTAGCTTATTGCTAACATGTTAAAATGTATTGTAAGAGGGTACATCTGTTGCCCTCTCATCCACGACTGTTCATTCATTCATTCAAGGGAGGTTGGAAAATCAAATATTAGACATCATACTTTATCTCTTCAATAACTATTACGGGGTTTACGAAAGTATGAAGGCGACGGGAACTCAAATTAAACAATGGACGGGTTATTAAAACAGAGTATAGGTAAAGTTAAACAAAACTGCGCTCCACGCAATTCTGATGTAAATCTCTTTGCCATCCCTAAAAATTATGACAGGAAATGGCCTAATTTAAATTCTTTTTTCAAGTTTAAGTCACCTTTGTCTGGTTTCTAGAGAAGTCATTTTAACCCAAATAAAAAAATTACTTCGATCCATACCGTAATCGAAATCGCCGTTTGTGTTCATCAAATGATTCTTGCGATATCGCGGGTAGTGGCTGAGGCTGCGGTTTATCGGGTTGATTTCAACCTTGAATACAAGCACTTTTCCATAAGTCAGGCAGATGGCTGGATTGGCGATGGTAAGTCCTGTTGTAGCGGGTACGCTTGTCGAGTTATCCCCCAAAGCGCGACGTCTTCTGCGAGCAGACTGCGAGTTGGGTTCAACAACACTCTGGACTTGTGAAAGCTCTCCCGGAGCGAAAGCCGACATTTTGTTAAGGGAATCGGTGAAGATGAACTCAGCGGAGTGTGCCTCGGTATCATGGTCTCCGATACCCAGCTCCGATGTGATGTTGAAAGAAATAGAGTTGCCATTATTGTCTTTACACGTCATTGATAAGACCCCGTCAGTATTCCGTTCAATGTCACATTTAACTCTTGTCCTCTCACAAGTGCTGTTACATTCTGTTGTGTGCGTGCAGATGCAGATTCCTTCAGTGGTGCTGAATGTACCCCCTGTTTCTCCTTCTTCTTTGCATTTGCTGTCGCATGCTACACTCTCCGCATCCGGATCGACACACTGCCAGTCAGAGGCGCGGTAAACCTTCCCAGTCCCACAGCGGTCTGCATCCTAAAAATACGAAAACGAAATATTTAGTTCTATAATTAACAATTACTCCTCGAGCCCGAATGGGCTATTGACTCAGAGGCCATGAGGGCGAAAGGAATAATTGCTTTCAGTAGTAAAATCCAACTAGTTGGTAAAAAATATTGAGACGAAACAACTTTAGCTAGAAAAACGCGATTCAGCCGCCATTGTTTTGGTTTTTCAAACCCAGCGCTTTTCGCTACTAGTAGGCTATAATATATAGCCTAGTAGTAGCTCAACCAATCAGAACGCAGCATTGATAATAGCGCACTAGTTGGATTTTACTAACTAGTAATAGAAGGTCCAAACGCGCGAGATCAAATTGCATCATGTGCATTCCATTCATTCTTAGTGGAAGTCCAAACGAATGCTGGCTACATACATGCGACGCGTGTGTAATAACAACCTGGAGATTAGCACTGCGGGTTTTTCTTGTCGCCAGCAATAATCATAACTATGACAAAATTTTGCAATATGAATGGCTAGTTCCAGGAGCCCCTCATCCTAGAGCGTCCGTCTCTTCACATAAGACCTGGGTCACAGTGTTAGATTTTTGTGCCTCAAGGCAAATCAGGATAATTGTAGGTCAGTGATTGTTGCCCGCCTGGATGTGCGAGATGCCCCTACAAGCTTTCCAAGGACAGAACAATGTTTTGGCTGCGAGTGGTTAACACCTCGAACTTAAGATCTGGAGGTCTACACTTCAAGCCACAACCATCACGCTGTTTCCTAAGACAAGGAACTTTACTCCACTTTGACTCTCTTCACCTAGCTGTATAAATGGGTGCCGGCAACATACTGCTGGGGGAGGGGAGGGGGGGGGGTGGCCCTGCGATGGACTAGTAACCGTCCAAGGGGAGTAGCAGTACGTGTATAACTAGAAGTAACTTAATGTTAATTTGAAAATTGTAAAATCGACGCTGTTACATGCTTTTTATTCGACGTTTCGGCAATGATGCAGTGTACAAAACTATACACCTTTAACTTTTTAACGGTGTATAATTTTGTACCCTGAAGAATGCAGCATTGTCGAAACTTCGGTAGAAAATTATATACAATGGAAGACCAAGGGCCGGACTGGCAAAAAATATGTTTGGATAAGGAGGCTTTGTTATATCGAGGTTCTTCTCCGTACATTTTACTATTACTGGGGCTAAATATTGTTCGTTATATCGAGGACTTCGTTATATAGAGGTTCGTTATATCGAAGACTGTTGTATAGAGGTTCGTTACACCGAGGGATTCGTTATATAGAGGTTCGTTAAATCGGGGTTCCGCTGTAACAGCTGGAGCAGTAATGCTCTTAGGCATGCTTCATGCTAAGGACACCGGGTAAGCTCCGGCCGTTTTTTGAGCCTTAACCTTTTTACCAATAATTCAATAACAAAAACAGTTTACAAACCAACGGCCGACAATCCAAGTCACTATTTCCCTCTTCTCGCTCTTTGGTGGAGGGATCGTCAAACACATATCGCAAAATGCACGTACAGGAACCGTCGGATACTTGAAAAGACCGAGATTGTCCTATGCACTGACACCTTGCTTGGCCTTCTTCAGACAAAGAGGAGCTACCACAGGGAAGACAGGCCTTTTGATTTTGAAGAGGGTTAAATGTGTTTTTCGGGCAGGGATAGCAGTCTGAAGCTTTCGTCGCTAGAGATCGGTTACCATAGGAACCAGGAGAACAAGGCTGCGCCGCTCCAACACCCGCTGGACAATATGAGCCCTCGGGACAGGGATTCGCCGTGGGACTTTTTGTGCCCAGAGGACAGAAATAACCAGCCGGACATTGATCACAGAAGCGACGTTGAGGGTCGTTGCCGTAGGTTCCTGCCGGGCAGATGTCACAGTGTTTTTCATGCGAGTCTCGCAGACCAGAAGCGTTCAAGGCTTTGTACCCCAGCTTACAGGGGAGCGGTTCAGTGCTGTTTGGCGGACAGTAATCAGGGTAGTAACAAAGGGTGGGAATCTCTGATCCGTTTGTACAGTAATAACCACCTACAAACAACAAAGAAGATTAATAAAACACCACTGCTACTCGCCCACGGCTCACAGAGTCAACTTTTCGAAACAGGCTACCTGACTATTATCATTACATCTGTGAAAAAGGTTGTCTGGTCTGACCATTGAACTAAGCAGTACTTTCCTACGGTAATGTTCATTATACTGTAGAAGGTGATTATAACTTTTGAATCTGTGGATGAAAGCCTTAAGTGTGACCATTTACTAATATTTTTAAAAGAGCTGTACATAGTAAAAAAGTGTGACCATCCGTACGAAAGCTACTGAGCAGTACTTTCCTGTGGTACTGTTTATTATGCTGTATAAGGTGGTTCCAACTTGTGAGTCTGTGGATGAAATCCTTAAGTGTGACCATTCAAATGAAAGCTACTGGGCAGTACTTTGCTGTGGTGCTGTTTATTATGCTGTACAAGGTGGTTCTAACTTTTGAGTCTGTGAATGAAATCCTAAAGTGTGACCATTCAAATGAAAGCTACTGAGCAGTACTTTCCCATAGTGCTTACTATGCTGTCCAACGTGGTTATAGCTTATGCTTAAGTGTGACCATTTAGAATAAAAAGCCTTTTTGAGCAGTATTTGTAATGATACCAATATTTTTAAAAGAGCTTTACATAGTGAAATGTTCATGTTCATTTTTTTGAAAATTATCAGTCTTCGAGGTCCACTGTATTATGCATTATCTACTTGCCTGGGCAAGGTTTTGGTATTTCTGTTGTTCCAGGGCAATAAGCACCTCCAGGACAAAGCGTCTCAAGGGAAGAGCCAAGAGGGCAATAGGTTCTGGCCTTACATGGTATCCCCTGCACGTTAATGGTATCATTTGGACAATAATAACCACCGGGACACAAGTCGCATTCACTTCTACTTCCGGCTCCTGGTGTCAAACGGCGGCGGCCTGCACCACAGAGACTGGGACCCAGCTGACTGGGACAGAAATGACCGATGGGACACTTGCTGTTGTTATAATTCACCATTCCAGTAAGATTGCACCAATGACCCGCTGGGCATGGGAAGCAGTCGTCCAGGTCTTGGCCCCCCGGAATGTCTCGGTATCTATGAATAGGACAGTCAATCGGTGCTTGTCCTCGTGGGCAGTATTGTCCGGGGGGGCAGGGTACACCATTCGATGTTCCTAAAAATGGCATAAACAGTTGTCATAGCAATTACAAATATAGTCGAACCTCCCTCATATACGACCACCTTTCGTAAGCGACCACTCGCATAAGCCACCATCAACCCAAACACCTACACTTTCTCAGTGAAAACCCTGTAATAATTTCCCATTGTTTAAAAAATCTTGCAGATGACCACTTGACCAATTGTCTGATCTCTAAGTTCGCAGAATATAAATTACGCCAGTATGTGATGACTCACTGGGGTGAACACGGATTTCGAAAACTTGGGAAAGTGTTACAATTATAGTCTGGTGACTCTTTATCGTTCTTTACAATGATCACGCATGATAATAATAATGAACTTACGCAACGGGACGGCAGAGGAAAGAAGACGGCAAACCTCGTGCGACAAGCGTGACAATAATTTTGCTTGAAAAAAATTTGCCTCAAAGCTCATCTTCCCTTAAACAGATATTTTTGTAAAAGACCAAAAAACATTGATGTTTAGTGAAGATTACGACAAAACATGCAAGTAATCAGCCTTGTCATGTTTGTCACACACAAGCGTTTTGCCGTTCCTGTCTTTCTGCCGTCCTGTTGCGTAAACTCACTAATGATGATGTCAAGATGGCGAATGGTGAAGACCACGCCAGTGGTAATTTTATTGAGGTTAATGGCGACAGTAGTGGAAACAGTAACAGTAATGAAAATGGTTGTTATAACGATGACGATGATGATGATGATGATGATGATGATGACGACAATACACTATAACTCTTAAAGGAGCTGTGTCCCGAAATTCAGCCAAATTTGGAAATTACAAAATGCCCGTTACATTAAGAGAAACATAAAAATAACCGCTTAAAACTTTAAAAGGAAGGTTAAAATAACATAACAGAAACAACGGATGCCATGGACGGGCAAAACTGAAGAAGATTGAAACGGATTAAAATTAGGGTTTTTGAAAACTGTTCAGCCTAACAGTTTTTCAAAGTTGATCCCTGCTGCTTGCAACTTCAAAAATAATACTCAGGAGACATATTTGTTTGTCTCGGATCTCTGATTTTGTCATTTACGTAGAATTTCTTTGCTTACTTTAAGTTCCATAGCGATTGAGGGTGAGTAATTGGTAAAATTAAACAAAATTAACTAGACTGCCATGACACAGCCCCTTTAATGACAAGCCAATTACCATTCAAGCAGAATTTCCCAGCCAGGCAAGGAGTACAATCGCTGACTATTCCATAGCCACCTGTGTAGTTCTTCATTGTGTTATCCGGACACGGGATAGGTAGAAGTGTTCCATTAGGACAATAATACCCTTCCTGACAAGGCCCGGCCTCCACTGGAAACCAGTATTCTATGGAACAAGAAGAGGAACCATTTATGAAGCCACAACAAACAGCATACTGTATGATCACGCCTAACATGTCTGTTATAGGCCTCTACCCACAGCTGGGTATATCTATACAGTCAAACCCTGTTAATACGGGCACAGAGGGGTCCGTACAAAGTGTCCGTATTAACGGAGTGTCCGTATTAAGCGGGTTGAATTTAGAGAAAATGTAAGGGCTTTCTTTCCCCAGGGACAGAGAAAACTGTCCGTAATAACGAGGTGTCCGTCTTGAGAGAGTGTCCATAAAACGGGGTTTGACTGTATATCTAAATCTTTATTATCCTCTGATTACCGATTAAGTCAGAGTTCTGAATTTTTTGTAATGATTTAACGTACGTGTCGTTATTAATTTGTTTTAAAGCATATTTCCTATTCCGCTTGTAAGTCTCCCTGGAATGTAAGCCCTTCCGGACCAATCTCCTTACACAATTTTGAAAACCTGGGGCTTGTAACCAGAGAAGCATAACATCTTGTTTATTTGTTCGCCGAGATATCTTTTTCTTTATCAAGCGTTATTAACATGAACCCCTGGCTCGAAAGATTGAGGAACAGTTCAGCATATTGCTTAATATGTTCGTCATTTTGTTCTTTTTTGAGGGCACTACACATATCGATTTCCAATGTCCACAACATGTCTTCGTTAACATTTTCAAAAAATGCGCGTGCATCGTTTTTTAAATGTTTATCAACAATTTGATAATTTTGAACACAAGACTGTGTTTTTCAAATTCACCTTGCCTTCTCGACATCCTAGTGGATTTAAGCGTTAACGGACTGAAGAAAGCATCTTTTAAGGCTGCCGACGGTTGCAATACTATTATTAAGGAGCTTAAGCAAATACGTTTTTGAGTGACGCATGCGAGCCGAAAGTTGGCTTTTTGCAATTCTTGGGCGGTACTTCTACCCTTATTTTTTGGAAAATCGTCTCTTTAAGAGCAAAGACGCTAAGCAATGCAAATTCGGTAGCTTCAAGGCGTGTGTCGGTCAAAAACGCCTCTGCTTCAAGCTCCTAAATAACTACTTAACTGTATCCCAGGGCACATGAGCACATACCGTGTAAGCAGAACCGTCCTGTTCGACAATTCGAACAATTCCCACTACTGTAATTACCAGTGCTGTTATTCACACAAGGAGTGATGATGATAGAGTCAACAGCATTCCACACCCCTGTGGGGTTCGGGTCCGGGCTTCTGCTCTTGCAGTAGTACCCACCATGACACGGTCCGACAATCTGACCTAGCCGGCAATAAGAGCCAGTAATACAAGGCAGACATTCATCTGCACTTGCTAACATAGTCATGTTGTCGCGTGTGTAAGTGCCGTTAGGGCAGACAAGTGGTACAGTAGTGGCCTCAGGACAGAAGTGTCTAGATGGGCATGCTTTGGGAGTTGACGTTTTGCTTGGACAGTAGTATCTGGCGGGGCATGGATCGCAATCTTTTTGCCCTTTATTAAGCTGGTTGTAACCTGTAACAAAAGTGTTAAGACGGAATCCATCAGGAAATTGAGTAATTTTAATTTTCAGTGGACAAAAACCTTGTACCAATTTAACCAATATCGCATTCTTTTTTGCATTTTTCAAGGGCTATAGATGTAATTAGTTATCTGTAATAACACCAAAGACAATTTCTTATGAGAACCCGAGAAAATGAATGTCAAATTTCAAAAATTGACATCTTACACATGAAATATTCAGTTTTCACAATTCTTGTGAAATTTGACATTTATTTTCTCGGGCTCCCGTGAGAAATAGTCTTTGGTGTTATTTCAGATAACAAATTATACCTGTAGCCCCTAAAAAATGCGTAAAAGAATGCAATATTGTTGAAACTAATCTGGTAGAAGGTTTTTGCCCACTGAAAATTAAAATTCCTCAGTTTCTTGATGGATTCCTTCGTAAACTGTATAAGAATCGAGAGAAATATAATAAGATAAATAACAGCAGAAGTGGGCCTACTAAGTTCTATGTTTAAATGAACGCAATCTGTTGTCATTTCTGCTCTTTTTAATTTTTTTTTCATTATACTACAACAGGAGAAATTTCTGCAATTTGATTGGCTTAGACCAGTGGTATTTCAGCTTAATTTGAAATACCAAAATGTGAAAATTACAAACCTTTTGCGGGTAGTAGTATGAACAAATAATAGCATGATATAGAAGTGATATTTGGCATAAATACCACTGGTGATATTTACGCCAAATATCACTACACATCATGCTACTAGCTATACAAATTTTCCACAATTTTATGTTGCTATAGTAGCATTTCATGACGTGACCAGTGGATAAAAGATAAAACTGCCTGCATTTGGGTGACCTTATCCTGTAAACTAATTTACCTAAGGTCAACAATAACTTAGCCACATGTTACAAGTCAACCCAGCAACGATATACATCTACAAACCTGCACCGCATTCGATTGGGTCAGCGGTTCCCTCGGGGCACTTATGCGCCTTAGGACACAAGTATTCGGAGGGCTTGGACACATTGGCTCTGGACCCTTGAGGACAGTAATAACCATCTGCACAAGGCCCGGTTACAAAGGAATTACTGTAACCTTTGCAGTAAAAACCAGGAGTGCAATCAAGACACTCCTCTTCAGAGCGAGCTCCCGTGCTGTTACGGAAAGTGCCTGGAGGGCATCCAGCCGGTGCGTGGGTTCCCTGTAGGCAGTAGTGTCCTGTGGGACATGGGCCATTTTTGGGGTACTCAGGTATTGAAGTGGGAGTAGAAGTATTAGCTTTGCCTTCACAGAACCATCCAGCTGTGCAAGGACCTTTGGGTGTAGTTTGAGCATAATCCTATAATTGAAAGATTGTTAGATTAACTTGCCTGGTGAATTATGACTCTAACTAGTTGAAGCCTGAGTTGTTAGCTAAACGCAACTGTTTACACATCTTTAATGTCGACTGAATACAAGTTAACATAACGAGAGTATCATAACGTCCTTGTGAATAGCAAGAAGCATGTCAAACAAAGGTCACCAGGAGACTTACCTCCATGCGCAACTACAAATTGCGCTACGCTGAGTTACCAAGACAGACCCATCTGCGCCAAAAGTAGCTAATGAAAATTGATGTGCCCAATAGAGCGATTTTCGTATGACCTTGAAAGAAGGTTTCGGTAAGTGTTCGTTCTTTGTTTCATCAGCCAATGGATGGAAAGATCAAAACATGGCCCCTTTGTTTTCCCGCCAAAGAAACCCTAATATGGAGAAGGCATTGTTCGATTGGCCAACCGTGTTGCAGTATGACGTCAATGCGAAGTATCGGTTGATTTCTAGAAAGTTCTCGGGCATGAAGTTTTTTCTCCTGAGCGTTCGCTTAACCAATGAAAAGCCAGGCGCGTTTGTCTGTCCGTTCGATAAACCAATCAAATCGCTCTATTTCCGTTCGTTTGTCGTTTCTGTTTTGTTCGCGCGCTTTCATTTCAAGGTCATACGAAAATCGCTCTAACGTTCAATACCAACCATCACTGTGCATGTTTCTTACCTCGCAGTAAAATCCAGCTGGACAGTCAGTGCACATATCAACTGTGGACAGTCCGCTGCGATTGCCGTAGGTTCCAGGAGGGCAGGGTTTCAGTCTTCCATCCGGACAGTAGTAGCCGGCTTTACAGGGCTCGACTGACGACATGTTCTGATATGGACACATATTGCCTGGACCACATGAGATACAGCTTCCTTGCCCCTCATTGGGTTGATAAGTGCCTGGTAGGCAACTAAGGGCTGTAACGTTTCCTGTTGAAAGTACAAAGATTCATCACATCTATTTAATTATCACCGATTATCAAGTGGTCATTTTAAGGACAAATTGGCAAACACAGAATACACTTAACATATCAGCCTTTATGACTTTTTTCATGAAGCTAGAAGTACAAAGACAAAGCAAAGGACAAAACGGTATTAATGAAAAAAAATCTGTATGTTTTCTATAACAACCCTTTAAATCATCCTAAAATTTCTCATTTCTAAGACTATCACACAGTCAATTCCATACAACTGATATGGCTGCTCTTCAGATTGCAGACTATTTAAAAGGTACCTGAAGGACAGAAGAAGCCTCTTGGACAAATGTATCCCATGGATGGATGTGTGGGTGTTGGTGTGCTTGATCCCCCTGTGCAAATAAACCCAGCGTCACAAGGTGGAGCAGTGCCATTCAGAGTACCAGACCCATTGCAGTATCTCCCTCTAGGACACGGTACACACTGTGATCTGTTAGCAATGCGTCCTTCGTTGTGGAATGTACCAGAAGGGCAAGGTTCTGGGTCAGAACCGTTGGGACAGAAATGCCCTGCAGGACACGCATCGTTCAAGAACGGGAACGGGAAGCTAACATAATCTGCATAATTCTTCGCCAGAAGGTCTTTCTCTGGTGCAGGTGATTTGGATCTCTCAGTACAGTAGTGGCCGCCATAACAATCTCCCGATGGCTGCGTCAAGCCTTCTCTTCCACAGTACTTGCCTCGTGGACAATCGCTGCAGTTTCCAATCGCCATCAATCCTAACCTGTCATTATACGTACCTACAATTTGAAAGAAAGAATTCGCTCTGAAAACATAAAACGTATTTTAATATTGTTTAACGTTGATGATATCGTGGTTTATAAATGGTTTCTACCATCTCTACTACATGGTAATTTAAGCCCCAGTGAGATATCCTAACAAGATTTTGTTTCCCTTATGGTGCTTTTGGCATTCTCAGTTCCAAAGCAGTCGCTAATCCCTGAACGAATACCTCTATAAGAGGGACACCTCAGTAGGACAGACACCTACACAGTTTTCATTAAGAATTAAGTAGCAGGAGAAAGGTGTAACGTTACAAGAGAATATTTTGGAAATAGGCTTCACGATAGGCTACAGAACGTTAAATGGATAATTCTGCGAAGTAAACGGAGAATTCTCCGTTTTCCGATGCCTAATGAACACCATGCACCAAGAGTTGGTCTCTGCCTTTCTTTACGTCCTTTTGTCCTTTATTTCTACAAGACAGACATTACTCTTAAACGGACATTCAGTGCCTCTTCCAAAGGTGTCCGTCTTAGAGAGAGTTGGCTGTAAAACTTTTAGCAGAGGGAGCAAAGGATGGCGCAGCGGTGAGAGCCCTCGCCTCCCACCATGCAATGTGGCCCGGGTTCAAATCCCGGTGTCGACGCCATATGTGGGCTGAGTTTGTTTTTGGTTCTCTCTTTGCTCCCAGAGGATTTTCTCCGGGTACTCGGGTTTTCCCCTCTCCTCAATAACCAACATTTCCAAATTCTAATTCCATCAGGAATCAGGTAGACGAAGAACCACTTTGTGGATGTGCTACCTCCAAATTATTACTATTATTATTATTATTATTATAAATAAATCCAAATCTTTTATTGATAACAAAGCCAACTAAAAAATCTTATTTACAATAAATTTCACTTAAAAGACTATTCAGTCAAAGCACTATTTACATTTTTCCTTTTGATTAAAAAAGGACACTTAATTTCGACTAAAAAAATTCATTCTATTAAAAATATATCACATATTCGAAAAAAATATTATTATTATTATTATTATTATTTTCTAATCAAAACCAAGCATTTTTGTAACGAAAGGAATTATAAATAGTGTTTTGACCAAATAGTTTTTTTAAAAGTGAATTAATTGTAAATAGGATTTTAATAGTTAGCATTGTTATCAATAAAATGTGTTGATTATTAAAAATTTAAAAATTATTATTATTGTTATTATAATAATAATAATAATAATTATTATTATTATTATTAGTCGACTCATTCCAAGACGTACACCTTTGGTACCGGGAGTGCGTGTTTGCCTAACCATTTACAGGTTACCCTTCTTCCTTTTGTACTTACGTTCTGGGCAGGGGAAGTCACGATAGTTGCCAGTGCCAGAGGGACAGTAATAACCTTTAGGACAAAGTGTTGCATTCACAACCGCCGCATTGGTAGCATCGCAGTAATAGCCATCTGGACATGTCTTGCAAGAACTCTTGCCTTGCTCATTTTGGAAGGTGCCGTTTTCGCATCTCACTGGTTGAGCTGTTCCCTCTTTGCAGAAGTGACCTGGTGTGCATAGATATTCTGATGGCGTTGCTGTGCTTTGACCACCGGGACAGTAATACCGTGGAGCACATTTGCTAGTCGCTGCAGGATTCCCAGTTCCTGCACAAAAACTGCCTGGAGTGCAATCTCTACAATCCTGCAGTTCTGTGTTCTTTGTCGTATTAGAGAACTTACCTGCAGGGCAAGGCACCGGAATACCTGTTCCTGATGGACAGTAGTGTCCGACTGGACAGTCAAACTGGTCGGGCACAGTAGAGCTGTCATTGCAGTAATACCCTGCAGAACAATTTCCTTGGGGCGTGGTCATGGCCGCATGTGGGCAATATTGACCAAGTCTACATGGAAGAGGACGAAAAGATCCCTGGGGACAATAGTGGCCAGCAGGACAAATGTCACCTACAACAAAAAATTAAACAACAGATGATCGTGATACAAAATAATTTGTTTTTACGTATAAAGGAAAAACTAAAAACTGCTGAGTTTAAGATGGAAATAGCACCAGATGAGTTACAAGCCGTCGCCACGCACGTAAAGTTTCACCACTGCCTGTTTGTCTGTTTGGAATTTTATGTCTGTGGATGAGTCATCAAGGTTCTAACACTTAAAGTTAAAATATGGCTGCAACAACAGAATTTACCTGTTGTCTTGTTCCATGCTGGGCAAACACATTCAAATACAGTGTAACAGGTGTCTACAGGGCTTGTTGCATTATCATAGTTGGGTGTGCCAATATCTCCAGGTCGCTTAGACCAGGAGCCACCAGAGCAGAAGAACCCCTCATCACAAAGTCCATTGGGCCACACCCGTCCATATCCCTCGCAGTACTTTCCTGGGTCACATAGTTTACATGCCGACTCTGATGTCTGGTCAGTTTCATTATTGTAAGTGCCTGGTCTGCAAGGATGCTGTGTGGCAAATTCTGTGCCATTTGGACAAACGTGTCCCTCGGGACAACCCGCTGGGGTGACTGTGGTACCATTGCAGTATTTACCTACAAATAAAAGTCGAGTTAAGAAAAAAAAGACGTCTAGTAAATGCTAAATTTGTATTACTTTATCAATTATTTTTTTTCTGACAAATGTTTCTCTTCTCTTGTGCTCTGAGTTAATTACGGGGTTCAAACATTGCATAAAGGCAAAACAAACTGACACTAGTCGTCGACTACATTGGTTAGGCCACAGACATTGATAGAGCGATTTTCGTATGACCTTGAAAAATGGTTTCGGGAAGTGTTCGTCATCTGTTTCATAAGCCAATGGATGAAAAGATCAAAACATGGACTCTTCGTTTTCCCGCCAAAGAAAACCCTAATATGGAGAAGATATTGTTCGATTGGCCAATCGTGTTGCAGTATGACGTCAAAGCGAAGGATCCATTGATTTCTAGAAAGTTCTCGGGCATGAAGTTTTTTTACGCGAGCGTTCGCTTAACCAACCAAAAGCCACGTACGTTTGTATCCGTTCGATAAACCAATCAAATCGCTCTATTTCCGTTTGTTTGTTGTTTCTGTTTTGTTCGCGCGTTTTCATTTCAAGGTCATACGAAAATCGCTCTATCGGCGCTTGGTGTTCTAGTTTTCTTGTCGTTCGAACCATGGTGATAGTCTTGGTGATAGTCAATGATCAAGATTATAACCACACAACCTACCTGCAGGACACAAGTCACATGCAGCCATTCCTGGTACAGCTGCATAATATCCAGGGTCACATGCATGGAATGTACTGCTTCCTTCTGGACACTCATGACCTACAGGGCATATTCCTCCAATGCCTGTGTAATGCTGATCTGGAGCACTTACATTCACACCAGATGTGCAGTAGAAACCTACAAGAAACAACAAACCATACATGAAAACACCTCTTGATAGTAACTCGCTTGGTGTGTAACTGTGTTTCAGGCTCTGTTGTGGTTAACTATTGTGCCACTAGTGTGTTGCTTGGTGTCTTCTAAATTATTTTGCCATACTTATAGTTCTTGTGTTACTAGTGTGTTGTCTTCCGAATTCATTTGTTATACTTAACGCACACACAACACAGAAACGCGACAAACCTAAAGATTGGCCAAACTTGCTGAAGAAGACACAATGTACCTACATTTCTCTGTACGGGCAGATGAGAATATGACCTAGACTACGCCCTGTGCTCCTAGATAGCATGTCAGGTGACTACAAATGTAATACTAACCCCTTTTACATAGTCCAGTCACGGTTGGACGCCCACTAGTCTCACAGTAGAATCCACCTGGGCACTGCGTGCACTCAGACTCATTTGCCAGGCCAGTCCTGTTGCCAATAGTACCTACAGGACAGGGCTGAGTATCATAGCCAGTTCCTTCTGGACAGTAGAACCCAGCAGGGCAGGGATCAGGAAGAACAGCTTTAGTGCACTGATATCCTGCAGGGCACACGTAGCATGAAGAAGCACCTAACGTAGAAAATGTGACATCCATGAGCCTATTCAAAGAATCATTACGCACATAATACAAAAATTAAGAATAACATTACCCAGAATATCTGTTTAAGTTGCGTGGAAAATTGCATATCTCGTATATACATTTTTTTTTCTGAATTAGTTTTCTTAGAATGACTGCCTAACCATCATAACCGTTGTTTAATTACGGACACAGAAGATTGTGAGCTACCAGTTTATCGCCTTCAACAACCATTTCTTGCCATTGCTGGTACAGTCTGTATATATCAACTTTGGAGGAATCGTAATTCTTTTTCACGCTGTCTTTTTCTTTTTTCTCTTTTTTCCGCTCCCTTTATGCAATGTTAAGCGGTGCTCAATTTTCCTTTGGTTTGGGGGTGGGTAGGAAAGAAAACATCCAGATTGTCAAGTCCTCTAAAGCATATCTCATTTTCAAGAAAATGTGTCGCTAACTTCTGAGAGGTAATGAGGAGCAATATCTTCAATCTGACACCAATGTAACAACAAACCTGTATGATTCATGTACGTTCCGTTGTAACACGTCTGTGGTTTGAAAGAACCTTCAACACAGAAGCTGCCTTTAGGACATATGTCTCCAGTGATCTTGTCTTGAGGGTTGCTCTTGGACGCATTACCAATACAGAAGTATCCACGCAGGCAATTATCACTTACAGCAAACAGACCAGTTTCATCACAGAACTTTCCTGGATCACAGCCAACACAGTCCTCTACTCGCACCTTGCCTCGACTTGGCTGGTAGGTTCCTTTGGGGCACTGCACAGGAGATGGGGTACCTGTGGGACAGTAACTGCCATTTGGACAGTCTGTGCCATAAGGTTGATCTATAGGCATTTCTTCTGGAGAACCTCCTCTACACCAGAAGCCTTCACGACACTTTTTGGATGGAACTATGTTTCCTGTTCCATCACAGTAATACCCTGCAGTACAGGGTAAGCATCCTGATACATTCTGTAGCCCAGTTAGGTTGTAAAATGTGCCTACAAGAATGATGAGAAGCAATACACCGTCAAACCACCATCTATGAAAGGAGGTACTAGACTATTTGCATAGAGTTAGGATTTTTTGGTAAGATGTATCATACACAACACTATTCACTAAGCTCAGTTGCGATGTGGAAATTCCATTCTGTAGGAATCTGGGCCCAGTTGTTCAAAGGCCGATTAGCGCTTAACCCGAGGTTAAATTTAACCCACGTTTCTTTTTCTTGTGCTTGAAAGAACTTTCTGGGATAATTTTCTCTGTTATTTTTAAAGCTTTCAATAATCAACTTGTAGACAAAAAGAACTAAAACTGAAATGATTTTTAAGCTTTCATATCTGAATTCAAATCTCACATTAACCCTGGGTTATCTTAACCCAGCTTTGAATGACTCGGCCCTGGGTTTTACACATTTAGTGCCCTAAACCCTTGCTAACTGGGGGGAAACCAGCTAAATGTCTCCAAACAACCTTAAAAGTAAGCTACATTCAGTCTGAAATTTAAGGACAGACACTCAGTGATCATGTAAGGACGTGGCACGCTGAATTCACTGTTGCAAGACGTTAGTGTACCAGTAACTTATAATGAATAAAGGAAATCATACCAGCGGGGCATCCAATTCCCTCTGAAGACCCTTCAGGACAGTATTCACCTCGTCTGCATGCATCGCCTGTCTTGCCATCAGTTGGTGTTGGAGTTGTAGATCCATTGACACAGTAGTGACCTGACAAAAAATTAGATTATTAAAATTTAAGACTTATATGACTAGCGTTTAAGGTAAATAGGTGATTGCCTCGCTGCACAAATACTATTTTGGGGTATGCAATGTTTAGGAGTCAAAAGAGCTCTAGTTTCTTCATCACTTTAAGTAATAATGTCTTACAAACCTGCGTTACAAGGTCCTGTAGGCTTCGTCAATCCAGTTGATCCACAGAACACTTTGGGTGGGCATGCTGTGCAATCTGAACGTCTCTCAAGCCCTGTGTCATTGCTGTAAGTACCAGCAGGACATGGAAATTGTCTTTCTGTTTTTGTTCCAGCAGGGCAGTAATTACCGGCTGTGCACTTGGTTGGGTATATAACACCTGTAAGATTTGTGGATGGATCACAGTAATATCCTGGTCGGCACTCTTTGCACTGATATTGACCCTCTTCATCTTGATATTCTCCTGAAATGCAGTTCTGTGGCTGGCCACTTCCTGTGGGACAGCTTGCTCCCCTTGGGCATATGACAGTGGCATTGTGTGTAGATCCACTTGGACAGTAAAAACCTTGTAGGCACTGAAACAGGACCTCTGTAGCTCCATGTAAGGGACAGTAGAATCCTGCAGTACAGTTCAAACAGTCTTCCACCTTGGATTTACCTGCATATGGAGAATACGTCCCAACAGGGCATGGTCTCTCGGTTTCTGTTCCTACAGGACAATAGAAACCAGCCGTGCAGTTTCTTGGATTAGGAACTACATCACCGCCATTGCAATAATATCCAGCTGAACAGTTTCCTTCTGGACTTGCAAGTCCTGTCTGGCCACAGTACGTGCCTCTGAGGCAACTCTTTGGTTCTGAAGAACCTCGGGGACAGAAGTGCCCAACAGGACAAATACCTCCAGTAAAGTTCACCGAGTATATGGGACAGGTGAAGTCATTGGAGTTATTAAAGGTTGTATTCACATTAAGAAGTGGTTTCTTTGAATATGCACCCCTTGAGCAGTACCAGCCTTCATCGCAAGGTCCATCGGGATAGGTGCTACCATAACCCTCACAGTACTCCCCTGGTGTGCATGGTATACAGTTCGAAGGTTGAGTTGCATGAGTCTCATTGTTAAATGTGCCAGGCGGACATTTGAATGGAGTGGTTGTCTCTCTGGGACAGTAGTGTCCTGTGGGACAAATGCCACCGCCTTGAGAAGAGTTTACAGGATTAGGTCTGATAGCACGAATCTGACAGAAGAATCCAGGGTCACACAAGCCATTGGGAGCAGCCAGGCCCTCAAAATCACAAAATTTTCCTCCATCGCAATCCATGCAGCCTGATAAGCTTTGAAGTTTGTGGGTAGGGCCATAAGTGCCTATTGGACATGGTTGCGGTTTATGCGACCCTCGTAAACAGTACGAACCTGGTGGACAAGGGGCGCCTGTCACAGTGTCATTGGGTGTTGGTACACTAGCACCCTCCACACAGTAATATCCCGCATGACACTGGTCAGTTGGAAGTGTGATTCCGGACTTATGACAGTAGTAACCTTTAGTGCATTGAGTGCATTGTGCTTCTTCCATAAGCTTTGTCACATTACCAAAGGTTCCCACAGGACATGGATACTGCTTGGCCCATTTGGTACCATTGGGGCAGAAATATCCTGCAGGGCAATCAGCTGGTGCAATAACTCCACAAGAGCCATTTCCCTCACATGACATGTTGTGTCTTGCTTCATTTGGATCACAGTAGCTGCCAGCTGGGCAGGTGTAGCAAAAACCTTTCCTGGAGTATGGCTGATAAGTCCCAGCAGGGCATGGATTGTGAAGTCCGCTACCCTCAGGGCAATAATGACCAGGTTGACATTCCTTGTCTGGGGGACTTTGTTGGGTTTCTCCCGCTGGACAGTAGAACCCCTCAGAACAATTTCCACTGGGATAATCAAGTCCAAACGTTGGGCAGAACATACCAGGAATACACGGCTTACAATTGTTCTTAAACTGGTTGTATTCAGTG
Source organism: Porites divaricata (assembly GCA_038088405.1). NCBI lineage: Eukaryota > Metazoa > Cnidaria > Anthozoa > Scleractinia > Poritidae > Porites > Porites divaricata. The sequence continues at coordinate 1,185,198 of JBBMOI010000017.1, forward strand.
TCAGCATAAGTTCCTGGTGGGCATGCTGTTGGGTATGAGCTTTTTGTAGGACAGTAGTAACCTTTTGGGCACCTATCTCCAGTTGTTTGATTGACAGGATGACTATAAATAGTGCTGCCATTGCAATAGTGACCCGCTGCACAGACCCCAGACTCAATGTCTAGCTTATCGGTTAGACAGTAATATCCTGGCGTACAGGGCAATGGTTCGTGAGATCCTGCTGGACAGAAGCTGCCTTTCTTACAAAATCCTCCAATTTCACCAATCAGTGGACAGACAGCAGTACCATTTGCAATGTCGCTTGTGTTTAGAGGCCTCTTCTGCCATGACCCACCAGTACAGAACCAACCACCAGCACACAAACCTGATGGCTGAGGCAAGCCGCTAAACTCACAATATTCTCCAGGAGGACAGATTGTGCAGTCGAGGACATTATCACCCAAGGTGACATTCTTGTAAGACCCTTTTGGACATGGAATAGCTGACGCTGAGCCGTTGGGGCAGTAGAATCCTTTGGGGCAGTCAGTAACATTTGTTGAAGCATTCGGACAGAAATAACCAGGAGGACAAACAAGGCATTCACTTTGTGCCCACCGAGAATTGTACTCACCACCTTTGCAGGCAATTGGATATTGAGAACCACCTGGACAGAAGTGGCCGGGTGGGCAAGGACCTCCAGTGTCTGAAACATTTGGTTTTCGAGATGCTGATTTCTCAATACAGTAGTAGCCAGGATCACAAGGGCCATTTGGCCAAGTTAAACCATCTTCTTCGCAGTATTGCCCACCGGGGCATTTCTTACAGTCGGCAAAAGACGTTGCATGAGTTCTGTTATTATAGTAGCCAGCAGGACAAGCTTTTGGAGCTAGTGGATCACCCTGAGGACAGTAGCTTCCTGAGGGACAAATTCCTGCATCACCTCTGTTACCGCCAGATGGTTGTTGTTGGTCAGAACCATTATGGCAGAAAAATCCTGCATCACAAGGTCCTGAGGTTGCTGTAGCATTAAGGAGAGCACAGTAGTGGCCTGGATCACATAACTTACATTGTTCTTCTCTAGAAAGGAACTCAACTGGACTGTAGGTTCCCCTTGGACAAGGTCTCCAGTCGTGTCCAGTGCCAAGTGGACAGTACCAGCCTGAAAAAGAACAAGTCAAAGATACTCTTATTTTCTGTTGACTTCAACCGGGAGTCTTAATCAAAATCTGTACTTCAAAGATGTAGTTGAGACCATTTAAAGCAAGATTGTTAAGTGACGTGAAGAACATATCTAAACGGACAACTCAAATCTAATTAGGATTTCTGGGTTGCCAAAAAACTAGGACATTGAGAGGATCTAACAACGAAACAGTTTCCTTAGTTGCTTCAGCAAATTTCAAAAAGTTCAAACTTATTTAGAAAAGAAGATGCAGATTAAGTGAAGAATAAAGGGTGTAGGGGGTGTAGAAAACGTAATGTTTTGTACTTGTGACCCAAATCCTTATTTCCTACTCACTTTCAAGGAGGAGGGGGGGGGGGGGGTGTTTCTTACCTGCAGGACAAGGTTCTGGATAAACCCTATTGATACAATAGTACCCGGGTGGACACGTGTAACACTCAGCAGCTTGGGTGTGGTTCATGTACGTTCCTGGAGAACAAGGAAGAGGACTGGCTGTGCCAACAGGACAATGATGCCCAATCCAGCAAACATCACCTGGAAAGAAAATTTTGAAAGGTTTCGTTTGTTACAGAAGCACAAACTCTCATGCCAGGTTATTTTGTTCGGGATATGAGCCTTCAAATTCCCAAACAACGTGGGACTGAGATTGGGTAGGAAAATAAATTATTACGTTGCAACGTTGTAAAAGATCGATCAAAAGATACAAGACGACACATGCCAATTTTTTTATTTGCAGACGTGTTTCGGACCACCGTAAAAAATGTATTAGCTTAAAAAGTAAGAGATCCTTTGTTTGCTCCGCATGAAAAACAGTACTAAAGGCCCATGTTGCTCAACAACGGTTACAGTACTTACCAGTAGTACCGTCTGTTGGTTCACTCACAGAGGCATTTTGTTTGCAGAAATACCCTGAGGAACAGTTCCCAGTTGTTTGGTTGAGACCAACAATAGCACAATAGTCTCCTGGATCACAACCCTTGCACTCCGCTTGGGAACCTAGCTGTTCTGTGGGGCCGTATGTACCTTTCTTGCAGGGGATAGTGACAGTTGTACCAGCAGGGCAGTAATGTCTGCAGGAAAGAAAAGAGTGAAAATTTAGTGTAGTTCCTTGCTATTTAGGTTCATAAAGATTTTTGGATCCAAAATCCAAGACTTTTTCCAAAACAATAAATTCTTTTTCCAGACCCAAGGTTATCAAATAGGCGATCAATGGAGCAGGAAAAAAAGTCCCATTTGTCTCATGATGTGCTGTAGACGTACAGACGAGATTAAGCAAGATTTGACTAAAACGAAAAAAATTCACAATATAATGCATTTATTGTAGAGTTAAAAAAATACTTAATACTTATTTTTAAAATTTACTTATTAAAAAAAAAAAAAATTACAAATACGTGTTCTTTTAACTATTCAAAACTATTTTTTATTTTCACAGCGGACTGAAGCGACTGCTACTCAATACTTTACCATTTTTCAAGACTTGACCTCTATTTTCTAGACCTCTTCCAGGTCTGAAAAATTACTGGGCAAATTTCAAGACTTCTTCAAGAAGTCAAGACTCCGTACGAACCCTGAGGTATGGCCGTGACAGACCAGGCAGTCTGCAGTGACTGTACCTCCACCTAACCTTAGTTCTGACGTGCAATTAAAATCCTTACCCAGTAGGACAAATTACACCAGTTGTTCCATCATTAGGAGAGTCATTGTCAGCACCGCCAATACAGTGATACCCAGGTGAACAGTCATTTGTCCAAATTTCATTTCCCTCGCCTGCACAATATTTGCCGGCTGGACAACTGGTACAATCACTGACATTTTTACCATGTGTTTTGTTATTGAATGTCCCTAAAAGAAAGATTGAGGAACATATTTTTTAAAAACCTGAGAATACACAATTGCGAGTTATGTGAACAGCTTCAAAATCTCTGATTAAGATCAACTCATTCTTGCACTAAAATTTATGACTTCGGGTTATTTTGGTCTAAAACATTGGACGTAAAGTTAAGCAGTGTTTTCATCAGATATGAAGACACTCATTAAACATTTAATTAGTTTTGAGTTTTTCGAAGGCTCTGTAAGTGACAAGAATAGGTAAACCAGACTATGGTTTCAATGACATCAGCTAAAAATAAAAAACTTCAGGTTAAAAGATAATTGCAATGCTTCCTCCCATAGTAAATATACACCGTTAGCTTAATCTGTTATATTTCACCGTCGAACTTCGCTAATGTATCACAGGTGTGAGGCATAACTTAATTACTAGTAGGCATATCCGTTATTTCTGTACCTCCAGGGTGGCTGCTCACAACACAATAATCAGCATTTCTGTAAACTTGTACTCGTTCTCGTTGTTTGTTTTGTTTCACAGAAATCGGAAGTACTGTTACAAGAACCAAGTTGAACATTGACGAGGCCACAAAGTTTTTGAATCGTATTTTCATCATCAACCATAGCTTGACCTCTTACCTGCTGGACACTTGTGTTCACGTGCAAATTTAGTTCCACTTAAGCAGTAATGACCTTTGATACATGGCCTTGGGAATTGCACGCCGTGGCTACACTGTGTTGCATTGAGAATTGTTGCATCACAGTAAAACCCTTCGGGACAGGTCTTGCATGATCCCTGTTGGAACTCATCTTGGTATTTTCCGCTCTCACAAGGCACCTGATAAGCACTTCCAGCAGGACAATGATGTCCTGGGGTACAGGTGTACTCTGGTGGAGTTTTTGTCTTCTGCCCACCTGGGCAGTAGTAGCCTGCATCACATGGTCCTGATGGCTGCTCTAGACCTCTCGCCCCACAGTAATACCCAGGCAAGCAGGCCAGACAGCTGCTTATATTTTGATTGGCGGTAGAATTTGAGTAGGTTCCCTCAGGACACTTAACTGGGTCATACGTTCCAGCAGGACAGTAGTGACCCATGGGGCAAACGCCTCCGGTAATGTTATCTGTTGGAGCAGCAAATCTTGCCCCCTCTTTGCAGAAGTAGCCTGCGTCACAAGGACCTGTGATATTAGACAGCTCGGCAACAGCACAATAGTGACCTGGAAGTAAGATTACAGAACAGTTTTTTTCTAAGCCTTTGCTAAGAGCGAAAAAAAATGGACAAGTGCTGATGGGGACTAAGTGGTTGAAGCTTAAAACATCCTCGAATGACCCAAACTCTTCAACTACACCTTCTGTTTTCTAAATTGGTGCTAGGAAACGAGCGGAAAAGTAACTCTTTAAAGGACGACACCATATTAAATAGACACGTCAAAAGTGGCTGGATGGTTCTGACTGGCACTTAATTAGGTGTTTGCAAGGTAATGACCAAACTGTACTGTGACCTGATCACTCCACTGTCTCCTACAACAAATTACCTCTCAAACACGGTGTTGGCTCACGAGAACCATTAGGACAGTAGAACCCTGGTTGGCAGACTCCTCCTGTAGTTGTATTGGGACAGAAGCATCCCATTCCACTTGAAGAATTACAGTAACCAAGGACACCCACTTCAGTTGGTTTATTAGACCATGCTCCACGTACACAGTACCAACCCCCTGCACAGTCCCCACTCGTTTTTTCAAGGCCTGCTTTGTCACAGAATTTGCCTGGCAGACATGGTGTACAACCACTGCAAGAGGAACGTATTTGACAGCAGAAGGTTTTAATATCTTAAAATCCTTATAACTCAATAAATGCACCATATGGGGTTTGTCCTCCACCCTGAATAAACCAGAATCTTGCCATACCCTAACTCCAATTAATACTTAAAACAAAAGAATTTTTTGCCAGAAGCCCAAGGAATAACCAGAATTTGTTCGAGATTTTATTATCAATGCATTATTAGTAATAGGTATTAGGAAATTGCAAAAAATCGTGTAAAATGTCTAGTGACAAGTGCCAATTTGTCGTACACACATAGAGAATGTGAATATAAGCAAGAATCATTGAGTAATAAGAACTTAAAGTAAGCAAAATCAACTGCTACCTCATGCTTTGCCGCCTTGTCTCATTATTGAAATATCCTTTGGGGCATGGATTATCAAATGGTGCCTCAGTTCCCACTGGACAATAATGTCCCACTGGACAGTCCAGAACACATGCTGTTGAGTTGGATGGACAGTAGAACCCAGCACAACAAGATGTGCAGTTTGCTTGGCCAGTGCGGTCATTGTAGGTTCCAGCTTCGCAACCAAGTGGATATGAGGTTCCTGCTGGACAGTAATGCCCCACTGGGCATGGTCCTCCAGACTCTGTCACACTTGGTGGATTAGGTACCTTAGATCCCTTGAGGCAATAGAAGCCAGGGTCGCATGGTCCAGAAACATTTCTGCGTCCAAGTTCTCCGCAATAAAATCCCTCTGTGCAATTTTGACACTGATATTCATTTTCTAAGAACTGTACATTGGAGTAAGTTCCTCGTGGACAGTTTTCGGGTTCGCCTGTGCTCACTGGGCAGTAATGGCCTTCTGGGCAAGGACCAGAATCTGCACTTGTATTAGGTGTTGCTGATTCGGCACCACGACGGCAAAAGTAGCCAGCAAAACATTCTCCAGTAACAGCAGTTGCATTCTCGTGTGCACAGTATTTACCAGAATCACAAGGACGACAGCCTGCAAATGGTAGATCAGGAAAATACTTGAACATCATGTGAATACGCTGAATTACAGATTGAATTAAATATTGTGAGTAGCACTTTCATTTGACTTTGACTGGCAAGGCATTCCAATAGACGTACAATGTACTGTTTACTTTTCCACAGGTTCTACTGTGCACATCATTAACAAACTATAGTTAGAGGTCGAAATGTGGTAATCTGCTAAAAATCCAGTCGTATTGTTCCAGGAAACAAAATGACAGTCAACTCTCGCCTTGCGTACACCCCGATAACAAGGACAGCAGCTAAATCCCTGGCAAAAACAAATTACAGCCGTTTGACTGAAATAAACTCCCGCTATCAGACTCTCCCTAATGAGGACATCAACTTGAGGTGTCTACAATGTCCGCTATAAAGGGAGTTGACTGTATAAGGAATAGTCACTAAATAATCACTAGCAATGAATTTTCTGAACCGTCATAGTGCACTGACATCCTACATGTACTTACTTGTCGCATTTGATAATCCAGATGCATCCCCATACGTTCCCTTGGGGCAGGGCTTCCAATCAAAGCCAGTTTTTGTTGGACAATAGAATCCTTTAGGGCATGGCTCTGGGTCTTGACTCTTGTCGTTTACACAGTAAAACCCAGCCGGACAATCTAGACATGCATCAGCAAGAGGGTCCTTCATGTATGTTCCATCCTAAAGCAGGGTGCATACAAAAAATTGTAACCATTTTTCAAGGACTTTTCAAGGACCACATTAGACTTTCAAGGACCACTTACTAGGAATATAATTTCACATATTGTACAAAAATGCACATTACCAGTCTATTCTTATAAGGCTTTAAGGTTTACACTGTTTACTTCACCAACGTCTGTACATGATAGTTAATTATTGCATAAAACATTTAGCACTTTGTGTAAATAACCGTTAAATTCTCTGAGTTATGATTTATATTCTGTCTTGGACAACCAAAAATCATAAAAAAACACTTTCCAAGCCACTAAATTCAAAGTCGAAGAAAATTCAAGGAGTTTTCAAGGACGTGCACAGAAATTTAAGGACTTTTCAAGACTGTGCGAACCCTGTAAAGTAATCAAAATATGTTGTTACATTGAGCACTAGTTTGACTAGTTGAAACAAGGCAGGAGGGAGTGAGGGAGCCTTGGCAACCACGTGGGTGGAGGAAAAGTCACTTTACAGTCGACAGATTTGCCGAGACCCAAAAATATATTTCCATTAGCAACTGATAAAGCAAACTAATTAATGAATATGTTACAGTTCAAATTTGATTTCAGGTTAATTTTATTTTAACTTAGGTTGACTCACAGTTTCCTTTATCTCCTAGCCATAGAAGACAAAGGAAATTGAGAATCAACCTAGGTTAACAAATATTTAGGAGTACAGTGGGAAGTTAAAAAGAATAGAGAAATGTTCACTATTCCCATGCCTCAACCAACACATACCTCACAAGGAATAGGTTCCGGTGTTTTTCCCGGACAATAATGCCCTGGGGTACAGTTTCCTCCAGTAATGCCATCTTGTGGGGCTGGATGCTCTGCCCTTCCACTGCAGAAATAACGTGGCCAGCATTCACCACTGGGAGCTGTAAGTGCGCTTCCATTACAGAAAAGGCCGGGTGTACAGTTTGTACATTCGTAAATGTTCCTGAGTCCTAAAGAGTTGGAAAATGTCCCAGGAGGGCAACTCTCAGGAGCGACAGTACCACTTATACAGTAATGGCCTTCAGGACATTCTTCACCTGTGGAACCATCAGTTGGTGTAGGTGTGTGTGAACCTAGTCGGCAGTAATAACCTTGTTGGCAGTTTCCGGTAAACGTTGGTGATGAACCTGTGAAGATATTAAGAATGGATTACAAATCAATTGCTCTGTTTAGAATGCCTTTTACTTATATTAACTCTTTCAAAATAAAACAAAGAAAATTCCCGTTAAACGTGGTCACTAGTATCAAGGGTGAACTCATTAGAGGCTCGAAACTGGTTTAAGTAAAGTCACCAGCATTAGGAAGTGTTTATTAGAAGTTGGAGGGAATAAGGTGTGTTGTATTTGATTTGACTTTTTTAATATTGACACAAATACTGATCACCTAGACGTACTCAAGCCAGTACGACCAGCAAGTAAGGACAAAAACAAATAATACATATTAACATAACAAGTAAGAATCCCATTTGGCCAGAGAAACTGAACTTGGGACTGAAATCAAATGCCATAAGCAAGTTAGCCATACTACCACCTCCATTTGCCATCTTACCATAGCAGAATTTTCCAGGCGGACATTTAACACACTGATCAGGTTGGAAAAGTTGAGTGCCATTTCCATGAGTTCCGTTTGGACAGCCAAACTCCATGGCATACCTTGTTCCATTGGGGCAGTAGTACCCATTTGGACATGGGTAGGGTGTGAAGTCGCTTAGGTCATCCTTACTGTCACAGTAATGACCAGCAGGGCAAGTTTTACAATAGTCTTGTTGTACTTCATCCTGGTAGGTTCCAGATGGGCAATGGACTGGCTGAGGACTTCCTTCTCGACAGAAATGCCCCTTAGTACATGACAGCCGCTTATCTATTGATTCACCAGCAGGACAGTAATATTTTGCTGAGCAAAGGGCAGTAGGCTTAGTTAATCCGCTAGTTTCACAGTATGATCCTTCCGTACAAGCAGTACAGTTGTTGTCATGGCTGTTTCCTGTGTTATTTGAGTATGTTCCTATTGGGCAAAGCTGCGGAACTTTGGTACCCTTGGGGCAATAGCGTCCTGGAGGGCAGATGTCCCCAGTGATTCCATCTGATGGTCGAGGCACCTTAGCTCCGCTAGTACAAAACCATCCTGCATCACACTTTGCAGTGACTGCATCCTTTCCTTTACCAGCGCAGTAAAACCCTCCTGTACAAGCAGTTGGCTCATGCGAACCCTCAGGACAGAAGAAGCCTTCTTGGCATTCTCCACCAGTAGAATTTGCAGGGCACAGACAGTCACCTGAGGTGAAGTTATCATAGTCCTGAGGTTTGTCTGTGTAAGCTGCGTTGACGCAGAAATAACCAGCTGCACATGGCCCGGTGGGTTCCGAGAGCCCTGATTTATTGCAGTATTTTCCACCAGGACATGGAGAACAATCTGCCACACTCACACTCTTTGTAGCACCATTGTAATAGCCTTTGCTGCAAGGATACTGTGTAGCATATTCAGTGCCATTGGGACAATAATGGCCCGTTGGACAAGGGTAAGGATTAAAGTCTGTGGAGTTCTCAGGACAGAAGTAACCTGCTGGGCAAGTAAAGCATGCGGCTTCTCCTTCATTGGGATTGTATGTTCCTCTTCGGCACCCTAGAGGGAACGCTGTACCAAGTTCACAGAAATGGCCCTTTGGACAGGGTCCTCCAATGGCTGACACACTGGTTGGCCTTGCTGTGTCCGAGCCTCGTCTGCAATAAAAGCCTGGTGCGCATTTCCCTGATGAAAAAAAAAAAAATAAATAAACAGAACCACATCAGAACCTAGATTAGACACACAAGCATTCTAACACAATAACTTAATGACTAAAAATGGGGTAATGAGTGATGGACATACATCAAGTCCTTGCCTACCTGTTGGTTCTGTGAGGTTTGACTGCTCACAGTAATGACCATCCGAGCATGGCGTACACTGGTCAGCGCTCTCTAGCTGGGACACATTAGAAAATGTACCGTTGGGGCAGCCTATGGGTTCAGATGTTTCTACAGGACAGTATGCTCCTGGAGGACAAACACCACCGATGCCACTGAAGTTCTGACTGGGGCGAGGAGTGTTCACCCCTGAGACACAGAAGAACCCTGGTTCACAGTCACCAGATACGTTACTCGGGAACGTTTCAATTCCAGCACCACTGCAATACTTGCCAGCAGGGCAAGGATGGCACTCATTTTCACGAGCAAGACCCAACTGAAAAACATTAGTAGTTATGAAATTATAATGACGTACAGGTAAAAAAGACGAAAGTGATCACCTGTGTTCTCTGGCACAAAGAAACTTCTCAAGATATTTCTGCCAGGGTAAAAACCTTAGCTAGACTTACATTACCATTGGGTAAAGGATCTGAGAATGTTGCAGTTTTTGGTCTACAACCACGTGACAAGGTCGCCATGTAGGTGGTCAATACCAAAATTGTTTTCGAAAAATGGAGTTTAGTTCCCAAAGGGGTGAAATGCTTTTGTTTATGATCACCAACATGGTCCCCGTGACGTTACTTACAAACCAGCAAGCTATCTTTTTGCAAACGTTTCTTATCATTTTAGTGGTTTAGCCCCTCAAGGGCTCCTAAGTCTAATTACTACCTCAAGGAAATTTGAAAAAAAACTTATATAACCTTCGTTAGTATATGTGCTTGATGTGGTCATATGATAGACTTTGATAATTAAGAATTTTACCTGGGGGTTGTATGTCCCAGAGGGGCATTTTGGCCGTGATAATCCAGTCCCGGCAGGGCAGTAAAGCCCCTTAGGACAAGGAATCGGTTTCTTGCTATCAGCTTGGTCAAAATGAGCACCATTGCAATAAAAACGTTCTGGGCATTCCAGACACGCTTCAAGTCCTGTGACGTTGCTGAAAAACAAGCACAGTTAAACGTTTACTTAAACAAGCTCAATTTGTCAAATATCGAAGAACTTTTGTTAAATTCAATTCTTATGGACCGCATCAAAGTTCAGAAAAAAAAAAAAAAGTTGCCATTGTCTGTTACATCCTCAATAAAACGGCGTAGGAAAGATTTACGTGGAAGTCGTGCAGTGAGGGCAAAAAAATGCACCAAAGAATGTGATGCACTCACAGAATCTTTGCTTTTTGACATTCTTGCTGCCGCCACCGAAGCCAAGAGCACTCTTCTTAACAAGTAAAGCTATCAACAGTCTGGCGGTAACGGATTATATATTGTTGACCAACCTAAACTGTTATTATACAACAACTTGCAACACGATAAGCTGGACTGCCATTTGATACCATGTAAAAATAACGGTAACAACTGGGAGTCAGGTGCATGCCTTCTTGAAAAATATCACTATTATCATTTTGCAATTAGAAGTGTGGAGATATATAGGAATACCTGTAGGTTCCTGGTGCACAATCCTTGAATGTATCGGTTCCAATTGGACAGTGGAACCCAGCTGGGCAAATGTTCCCAGTCACCCCATCCAAGGGCATGGGTGTAGTTGCCCTACTGACGCAATACCATCCAGCCCTGCAGATATCGTTTGGCGCTGTTAGGCCTTCACCTGTGCAAGATTTCCCAGGGTCACAAGGGATGCATTCATCCACTCTCTCCAGTCCTGTTCTATTGCTGTAGGTCCCGTTTGGACACGGATTTTCATACGGCCGTTCACTACCAACAGGACAGAAGTAGCCAGGGGGACACACACCACCATACGTTATGTTTGAAAGCAGAGAGCCATTATTCTGTATAAAAAAACATGGACCATAGACAGTTGTATGGACGGTGTTAGTTATTGTAATGCTTGTAGAGACCATATGTTAACATGTAAACATAACGCAATTAGTTTCCCTAGTAGTTATTTACAGAATAGTTTTTAATCTGCAAGATAGCGCAATCTTTCAACGATTGAGATCTGGTAACTTTCCTGGTGCTATAGATGATGTGATTTAGAAATGACACGACCCATACGATTGAAAAGACAATAAACAATATTCACACCGTAACACAATAACAAAGCAACATTAGGAAATACCCAACATTCTAAGTAAAAACAAAATTTGCGGTCAATAAATGCACTGCTGATTGTATCATTGAAGTTCAAGTTATTGATGAGAACTTACGGGCGTTGGGCTAGGAGAACGACCAGTGCAGTAATATCCAGCAAAGCATTTGCCTTCAGTGGCATTTAATCCTGGCTGTTTACAAAATGACCCAGCATCACAAGGCAAGCAAGAATCGATTGTAGCTGTTCCTGTATTCGGGTTATAGGTACCCTGCAGAAAAGAAAATTGCAACCTCAATGACGTTGATTCAGTCACAGGGGGAACTGAAGAAGCTCTCGTAAGATCTCACATGAATGACTTGACGCTTTGAGGGAACATTAGAACAAACAAACAAAAAAATAGACTAAAGTGATGACGTCAAAAAATGTAATTTGCGAAATAATGGTATTGGCTAAAAATGGTAAAAAAAATCTGCGTGTTAGAAAGTGTTCGAGAAAATTGGAGGGGAGATATAAGCACCGTTACCCTGATAGATCCATACAAATTCTTTGCAGACCAGGGATGTAGCTAAAGTTTTTAACAGGCGGAAATCTAGCAATAATAGGCGGGTATTTGGGCCGAAGGCCCACTCTAGCGTGCCTTTGGCACGCTATACCTAGGGGGGTCCGGGGGCATGCCCCCCCGGGAAATTTTGAAAATGCGTACTCTCGGAGATGCATTTTCCTTGATTTTGGGGGCAAAATCAACGGCATTCAGGACAGACGTTTATCAGGTAACAGGTAATAAAGTTATGATGAATTGCAGTCTTGACTGTTTTTGAATGTTTATTAATATTTAGTTAATTGAAACCCAGAATGATAATTAAGTTAATAAGCAAATAGTTTCAAGACTCAACATTTGTTTCAATTTTCCCCGTAAGTACTTCAATGTCACTTGGTTCCTTAGAACTTATCCTGTTTCTTTCAGTAGACTTGAAAAATTTCATGATACCAACGGCCTCAGAATCATCTTTCTTTCTTTTTCCCGACATTATAAAGCAATAATATTTCAACCGGCAGAGATACGCAATTTGGCGATCATTATTTTGCATACATGAAGTACGAATACCGCTGGCCATTGAGCCTGCAAAATGGACAATGCGATGCGAATGATGCGATCGTCGCACGTAAATGGAGTGTTTACAAACCTTTCAGTTCAGGTAAGACAGCAATGAAGGTGTAAACAAACGAAATCAATAAATAACAATCTTCTGACAACATTTAAAAACATTTTGGAGAAATAAGTAGTGCCTTACAGCCGGAAAAATCGCGTTCACAGCCGGGTAATTTTCCCGGCTTCCGGCTATTATCTACATCCCTGTGCAGATACGAAGGATTTACATGGAGACATCAGAACACAACGGTGCTGCTTCCCCCCAATGTTGTTTCGGGTGTATGTGTATATTTCTTATGAAATTTCTTGAGTTTAATGATACTCAACAATGCAAAAGCTCAGACTTGGTACAGTATCCCTGTTTTCTGAATACTTACGGGTGGGCATGCTGTGGCTTTAATACTGTTTGGAGGACAATAGTGACCTGAGAGACAAGTCTTTGGAAATATCAGCCCCATTTCATCACAGAAGTTCTTTTCAGTGCAATTAGTGCACCGCTCAGCACGATCGCTCTGTAGACAAAAACGTGAAGGATTATTAACAATAAATCCTCAAGCCTGAATGGACTCTGAGTCAGTAGCCCATGAGGCCGAAGGCCGAATGGGCTATTGACTAATAAGAGGAATAATTGTTTTAGTAAAATCCAACTAGTTGGTAAAAAATATCAAGAATAAAAAAAATTTAGCTAGTTAAAGCTAGACTTTAGCCCTTTTTTGCCGCCAAAAAGCCCGCGCTTCTCGCTACTAGTGGGCTATAACATATAGTCTAGTAGTAGCTCAACCAATCAGAATGCAGAATTGCTGATAGACCACTAGTTGGATTTTACTAAAACACAAAATCCTTGTATTTTCGAAGCATGTTAAGTAAACAAGCATAGGGAAAAGGAAGAGTGAAATATAGAAATGAATGCACGACAAAATAGCAAAGTACACTCTGGAGCCAATTCAAACTATTTCTTTTTACGCCAGACGTTAGCAGTTGCACCTGACATAATCATTTATGAAGTTAGCCCCAGTTACCCAAATATTGTCAACACACATGTAGTCAACATATCTCCATTGCACATTCGCAGGCTTTGCTCATTATACTGTACACCAGTGCAAATGGACTATATCATTTACCAATACCTAATTTAAATTACGATATCTGAACGCGTACCTCTTGGTAAGTTCCCACAGGGCACTTGACGGGCGAAGAAGCTGCCTCACCAGAAAAGTGACCTTTGGGTGTGACAAACTGGGTTGGTGTAGATGCCCCACCAGTACAATAGTGTCCAGGGGAGCACGGGCCTGTTGGTTTGGGGTTAGTATCACCTGCACAGTAGTATCTGGAAATACAGCAAAATATAAAAGCTCAACAAACCCTTTTATTGTTAAGGAGACTCGGCAATACAGGGCCCAGTTGTTCAAAGGCCGATAACAACTAACCAAGGGTTAAATTTTAACCTGTGTTTCTTTTTCTTTTGTTCAAAAGAATTTTCCTGGATGATTTTCTCTGTTTTTTTAGACCATCCAATCATCAAATTGTAGGCAAAACTAATAAAACCGAATTTCCTTGTTAAGCTTTCATATCTGAATTCAAATTTCGCACTAAACCTTAGTTATCTTAACCTACTGTGAACAATTCGGCCCTGTTCTACTAGTGGCGAAAATCATAAAATTTCACAAATTAAAGAGGCTAACAACAAGGTCACTCCATTATTTTTTCCTTCATGTAACTATACTTAATTCTAAACTTTTCTTCATCTTTTTGTGCCATTATTACCTCGTATGTATTTATTTATTTTCCCAACGTTTTATTTTGAGCTTTCTTTTCAATGCAAGGTGTTCTTTATTGTTCAAAATAGTAACTCAAAATAGAACGTCTTCTTTGTCATCAGCGTTCATTCACACAATATTTCAATTCAATCCCAAACGGCACAGTTAGCAAATTGTTACCCTATATTATGTGTTCACATTGTCACTTTATTTCCTGCTGCCATGTCTCTATAAAACTAACCTGTGCCAGGCTCTCAGTTAGTGCGAACATCGCAAAAATAAAACAAGAAAAACAAAAATAAGACCCGCGCGATCTGGGGAGGACGACGTTGCCCTCTTTCCCCAGCCCCTGCGCGTTTTTCGCGTCACTTTTCTCTGCATGACTGCACATGGATCCTAGATCAAGCTATTCTAAAGCAAAATGGAGTACCCTCAAGTACCTACCCAGGATCACAGGTAATGCAGTCATCAGGTTCCTTATTTCCTTTGGTTCCACTGTATTTCCCCACAGGGCAGGGCTCAGGTGTCTTTGCTCCTTGTGGACAGTAGCCTCCTTGGGGACAGAGCCCTCCAGTAGGACTTCCCTCGGGGGGTGCCTGAGAGAAATCATCTTTACTTCAAATACCGCAAGTCAAAAAATAAATCCTTTCCCACATCATACCATCATGCTGGCACAAAAAGCTATCTGGTGTCTTGTACACATCACCATAGTCACCCCTTACGCGCGGGTAAATAGAGACCTTAAGATTCTAAGACGAAAACCACTTTGAGTACGAGATTTTCTCAATAGTAAGTAGTGCTCGCGCGTGAATCAGCGTCATTTTGGCGGGAAAAAGAGTTAGCCGTCACCATTCAACTACGAGTTTTAGCGAGAGCGTCCTAGTGGCGGGAACAAGTTATCAAATTTAAGAAGTTTTAGGAGTTTATAACCGGGAAAAGTCTTAGCTTCCTTCAATAGTGATAACAGTGCTAACTTTTCTGGTGAAAAAAAGTACGATGAGGAATTTCGGGGTGTCTATTTTTTGAAAATATGCGAAAAAAACTTTAAATCAAACCTCGCACTCGTATTAGTTCTCGTCCTGGCATCTAGATTTTTAATAGTTTCCTTTTTTTTTTCTTTTGTTAGTAATACTTGATTTTTAAATTTATTATTGTAAATTTTTTTATTATGAAATTTTTTTTTGGAATGATTTTTTTCAATCGAAATTAAATGTCTCTTTTTTAATCGAAAGGAATTATGTAAATAGTGCTTTGACTGAATAGTTTTTTAAGTGAAATTAATTGTAAATAAGATTTTTTAGTTAGCTTTGTTGTCAATAAAGGTATATTATTAACGTGGATGGAACTACACGTTCACTAATTTTAGTGCTTGAGTCGAAGACAACTTTCAATTGTCTGGATTCTAACAGATAAAAAGCTACTTCGATAATTCAAAAGCGTATTACGATTCTCTCCAGACTACTGATGCAGACGCTTAGTTAAACCGCGGTACGATTAGCTCGCTCGTTAGGGCTCCACTGATGATGAGTGGTGAGGTCGTGGGTTGGATTCCCAGGGCCGGATCAATACTCAGGGTCTTAAATTAACTGACAAATTAATGAAGGTACTTCCTTTGCCTTTCAAAGGGATAGACCTCGTGTGGCTCGGATGACCACTTAAAATGACAATCCTGTCTCCAGTTGGAGACGTACAAATAGTTTCCCATTGCCACTCTAATAAAGCGCATTTTTAACCACTTACAGAGGTATAAGCTCTGCCACTGCAATAGAAACCGGCATCACATGGGCCACTAGGTTCTTCAAGTCCATACCCAGCACAGTACTGTCCAGCAGGACATGGGGTACACTCTTCGCTTCTCTTTACCCCAGACGAGTTTCCATAGTAACCACTTGGGCATGGCTGTGGAATGGTTGTACCAGTGGGACAAAAGAAGCCCTACAACAAGAAAAAAAGGATGTCTTTAGCAGGGTACTCTTTCTAAGGGCAAACACTGTTGTGGCCTGCAGTAAGGGTTCAGAGAGAGTCAAGGAAAATGACTAAAGAATGACAGGAGCTTACTCTTGGTGTCCCAATTAAATAAATTCTGTTCCCATGTTAAATAATAAAAATACTTCCTATCCCGTATGACTAATGAAGGCTAGGGGCCCGTTTCCAGAAAGACCCGTTTATTTTACGAGTTGCAAACCATATATATTTTTTATTTTTGCAATCAAAACAATCTCCAAACCAGTCTACTTTGTTTTGCAAACTGAAAGTTTCCTTGCATAACCTTCAAAACTCAACGACGAACCGAACAAGACCTTGAACCTTGAATGCGCACAAAACAGCTTTCCACGCCAGGAAACTACCGAGACGTTCGAGAAACGGATGACAGGAAACTCTTATCAAACTAGGTTGAAGACTGGTTTGATATACGAATGGGTTTTACGTACAACAAATACACTTTCAGCCTCACCTTCGGACAGGTTTTGGGAGTTGCCAGGCCTTTTTCATCACAGAAGTGACCTGAGAAGCAAACACTGCAATCCTGTACCGACACCGCAGCAGAAAGCTTTCTGTAAAATCCCACTGGACACGGCTGTGAAAATCTGTAACCAGTTCCCTCGGGACAGTAGTAACCAGGAGGGCACACATCAGCCTAGAGGGAAATAGTAATATTCAACAAACTACTTGTGCTCTTGAACTTGCGGCAGATGTTGGGAACATTTCACGTTTTTAATCTAGGGCAGGTTTGAGTGGATTGAATTTTCTACCTTAATGCCTCAAATCTAAGAAGAATGGCTTGCTTCCCCTTCGTTAGTCTCTTGTTCAAAGAAAATCTGATGTATTAAAGGCATGTGGAAATAATCAGGTTCGTGGCTTGGCTTTCCTGTGGCCTTTACAAGCTGAAGAAATCGACTCTTGCGACTTTAAGGGTCATTTTTTGAATGGAAGACTTACAAATAACTCTCGGGTCAAACACATCCCCACCAATCAATCTTTAATTTACTACGAATTAGCAGCATTTTGACGCCATCCCTTCCCCCTTACCTCTTTCTCTAGTCCTTCAGGTTCACAGTAATATCCTTGTGTGCATTTTATACACTCACTGACATGCTTCCGTCCTGTATGAGGGTTGAAGGTTCCATTTGGACACTTGATTGGATAGGCATTCTGTTCGAGAAATCAATAATGAATGTAAGGACATTCGGTATATAAACGTCTCTTGGCAGTGAATCGGGCTCCCACACTACGCACGTTTGTCCTAAGCAATTTTGTTTAGTAAGAGGGAGCCATCGTATCAAGTATTGCCTCAAAGCTATATGCCACTGTTAAGAGCCCAAAACTCGGAGGTGGCTTAACTTGGGAAGTCGTCATAATTCGGCCCCCGGTTTCCATATGATAGGTACTATCGCTGAACAAATCTCAACTTGTACGTTTCTGGGAAACTGTCCACCTACCCGTCCCCTAGACCAACATTTTGCCCTAAGTGAAAAGTAAGTGTTAATGTTGGCTTGGGGGAGGGGTACGTGGGCAGTTTCCAAGAAACGTATAATGATCGAGAAAGGCTTGACTGAGTTTCCAAGACTTACCTCATCTCCCCTGAGACAGTAGTGTCCTTTAATACAAGCGTGAGTCACAAGATCCGGTTTCTGAACTGTGCCAGGCGGACAGTGTGTTCCAGCCGGGCAAATCTTGGTGCTTATCATGATGGACTTGCTTGTTGTTCTACTATCACAGTAGTGACCTGCCTCACATGTCGTGCATTCAAATGCGCCTGGAGCCTATAATAACACAACAACCCGAAGTTTGTATCAGACAACAACAACAACAACAACAAATTTATTTTGCCCTAAATATTACAAAGTGATATAATACTAATATAGAAAGAATAAATAAATAGGGGTCTGGCTGCCTGAAATAACTTAAGGGTTAAAAAGGGCAGGCAGCCAGTATTACAATTTTGTAAATACAAATTAAGGTCAGTAAAAAACTAACATAGACAAAAAGCAAAGTCAAAATACAAACAACACAGACAATAGTATATATATAAGAAGAGAGAAGAAAATTGAAGAATAAATAGAATTAAAGATATATAAGTAAATAAGACAACTTATCAATTACAATAACTAATAGAAAAAGGAAGAGACAAGGAAGAGCTGGCCTCCCACGCAGGGCTTTGACACGCATTCCTCTAGGAGAGGAACGCACAACAAAGCCCTAAGAAGGTCTGACTGGGAGGCTGCGACAAAGCAAACTTAAATCCCGCTTATCACATGCACGTCCCTTGAGCATTAAGTCTGGAGAAAAGCAGATAAAGCAACAAAGTACCCTTACATTCACCAGTTCACAGGCATTTCTTACCGAATAGTTGCCAACTTCACAAGCAGTAAGTTCGTAGTTCGCTAGGTTGGGACAAAAATATCCTGCGACACACTGCTTGCAGCCTTCAAGTTGGTTCTAAAACAGAGAGAGAGTTTACTCGTTATTTACACAGCAGCCTTTATCTGTTACCTTCTAAGTGTGACGAGTGGAAGGGCTGCGTTATTAAGATCAGATCATCAGATCACCTAATCTCTTAAGTGGACTGGAGGTATTCTAAATTACCATCTGATGGGGCAGGTGCATTTCACTCTTGTACTCTAACTCATTACTGGCAAATGGGAAGAGGTATGTTTGGCCTTTAATGCCATTAATTTAGATCCAAAAAGCAAAAAATACGCGAACCATAGATCCCCTCCTTGGTTTGTTGAGGTACCTTTTAAAAAGGGCAAGTAGCTAAATGGGCGACTTTTGCAATAATTCTGTAGTTGTCAAATGACGATGAGATGTCGTGTATGAGAGGACAACAGACGTGTCCTCTTTACATTAAGCTCGAACGTCAGCATACAATGGCGCCACTGAAAGCTGCTATCAGTTCATTTATGAGCTTACTTCCCCACCCAGCCCAAAACTATTTAATCACGACTGACACGTCATAGAAGCGACTTTAAAGTAAATGTATATATATTTTTTGGTGTTTACCTTTGCACCTAGTACATCATTGAAAGTTCCCCTTGGACATTGTTTTGGTACTGACGTTCCTTGAGGGCAGTAATGACCAGTTGTACAAGGTACGCAATCCTCGACTCGTTCTAATCCAGTCTTGTTGTTGTATGTGCCAGCCGGACAAGGAAATTCATTACCTCGTTTGGTTCCTTTTGCAGAAAAAAGAAACAAGAACAAAATACTCTGATCGTTTAATATGCTCTCATTGTTTTCAAGATGAGTCATCAACTTTGATCGACAAACTACATCTTTGGCGAAAAAAGTAGTACTGAGTAGCCTGCGCCGCAGACCAAACTAAACTCTGGTTAAGTCCGTCTGCGAAACAGCGCCGAAAGCCTTGTTCTTGGCTCTTCACCAGTGCAACAGGGTTTTAGTACGCGCCATCATTGGCCTGTTAAAAAAGCCATTGTCGATTTGCCAATCAGGTTGAAAGGAAATTTAAAACGCACTTCCGGTAACTCGTTGAGTCCGTTGGGGTACCAGAACGAAGATTTCGGCGCTGCTTCGCAGACATTGTTACTAACCGGGGTTAAACTACGTACGGAAAGGTTACCCTTGGTTCAAGGGTGAACTGTTGAATATGATGCCAAATCTAAAATGGTTCTATTCTTCTTTTTCTTGTTTTGAAATCGAAATAGCCAAACATTTCACATACTTAATCCAGCACATTAGACTCAGCTCGTGGAACTTTAAGTCTCTGATGGCACTAATGGCGGGGGACAGAGAAGGTATGTTGTTTCTGTTTCAGGTAAAAATATAACACTTCGTTTGAACAGACTATCAAAAACGCACTTTTTTTGAGGACACTATTTTTCATTTTCCAATGGAGACGAGACCGCCATTTTATGTAATCATCCGAGAAACGCGAAGGTTCAGCTGTTTGCAGAGCAAAGGCATTACCTTCATTTTTCAGTTATTTTAAGAATCTGAGTGTTAGTCCGGTCCTGGGAATCGAACCAGCAACCTCCCGCTCTGTAGTCTATCCGTCTACCGAGTGAACTAGTCCCGCCGCTGTAAATTTGCTTCATGAATCAGTTCACTTACCTGGTGGACAGTAATGGCCAGTAAAGCATAAATCAGTGGGCGCTGTGCTTGCCGTGAGACAGAACCATCCTTTGGGACACTCATAACACTCTTCTTGTGACTTTAAATTCGTTAAATTGGTCCACGACCCTGCTACACAAGGGTACTGGGTGGGACTCTGAGTTTCAAGTGGGCAGTAGTGGCCTTACAAAGCAAAGGGAAGACAACATAAGGGTTGAAATTATCATAAAAGCTTTGCTGATTTTATCTGCTTGTCTCACGATAGTCGCTAATATAAGAGGGGCTAAGTATCACGTTTACAGCTAACGAAACCGGCACAGATGGCCACGAGCCACTTACTTGTGCGTTCTAGTGCATTTGGCGTTTGCTGTAAGCCGTTGTCAAAATGACAGTTGCGGTTTTACAATCATGAAAAACTTGAGGAAGAACGTTTTTCTGATGCACTATTGTCCGATTCATTAGTAATTGTATAACCAAATCTGTCCCTAGCAGAAAACTTGATCTTTAACTTTCCTGTTGTTAGTGACATTCCGACTGCTATACGTGTGCTAGTCTGAAGACCATGTCACCCTTACGCGCCGCAACAGGCAACCCCACAGAGCGCTTTCATAGGCAAAGTGCAGCCGCTGACCTAGCACTATTATCTCCATGGTAACTTTGCCAGGTTTCATTACCCACATTACCTTTTGCGCATTCTTGTGGAGGTTTCTGCTTGCCGCCAGTACCCGCCTCACATGACTGTCTTTCTGGACATGATGTGCACTCTCTTGCATGTGTCAAGTCATGACGGTCAGTGAACGTCCCCGCTGGACATGCGTGGATGGTCTCATTAGGTAACGATGACCCCGCTGGACAGTAATACCCTGCATCGCATTTTACTGGTGGCCATGTTAGACCTGCATGAGGGCACGCCATGCCTGAGATACATGATCGACAGTCTGCCCGTGATTCTCTACGAATCAAGGCGTTATAGGTACCCTTTGGGCAGGCCACGGGTTCTTGCGTTCCTGCTGTACAGTAGTAGCCTGGAGGACAATCTTTACAATCTAACTGACCTAAGAGAAAAAATTAAAAGACCGTCAGAGTACGCTGCATGATTCTACTTACCTTTAAAATACTTAGTACACCACTACAGTAATTTTTTTTGTTGCTAGCCTTGAATCTGTGAAAGCTGTGCGAGGTGCCTCTTTACAACAAAAGGTTACTTTTTACACACCTGACAATAGCAACCAATAACACTTGTCTAAATTCGTACAAAAATTACGAGGGTGAAACCCTCACACAAGGCGAGCTTAATACTTACAAGACAAAGCACTTAAATCAAACTTTCGTACAAAAATAAATCAAACAGTACTAGTTTCATTTTATTTTCAGAAAAGCACGTGCTATAAAATGCAAAAAAAATCAGCTTAAGAGACGTAATTATTGGAAAAAGGAAACATATCGCCTCAAACATGAGCCCTCATTATCCCTTTAAGGCCCAACATCAACATGCATCTTCTCCACACTGTTCTTCGTACATTCCTTATGGTACTGCTGGAGAGAATTTGTTCTAACATCACAACATTTCACCATTGGTGATCATTTCATTAATTCTCATGACCTGTCTGTTAGATCAGGCAGTGTTATTGTTGGGAGCAATTGGATGTGGATCACTATTGGGACTAAAAGGGTTATTGTGGGAGTCACCCAATTGCAATGGCAACAAAATAAGATTTCACAATCAAAAAGCAGCTGAAAAAAACTTACTTTGTGCCCCCTGTTCCTCAGTATATGTCCCAGGGGTGCATGGGTTAGCATTAGCAGCACCAGTGTTATCTGGACAGTAATGTCCTGCGGGACACAATTTGTCCCCAGTCTGATCACCGGCGGGACAGTAGTAACCAGGAAGGCAGGCAAGACATTGGTCTTGTCGTTCCAGTCCAATTTCTTTGTTGAAGGTGCCAGCTGAACATGGGTGTTCAAATTGAGTTCGGGTGCCTTCAGTGCACCAGTGACCAGGTGGGCACTTTAATCTGTACAATGGTAAATCTTTATTAGTATTAAATATGAAGTTTATAAGGTGGCCAAAACGCTTTATGAAGTGGTATAAATCTATCACTGGCCTCCCAATCGTTTTAACTTTGTAAGAGGATAAACAACAAAAATTCACTCGTCGAGGTATTGAGCAGGTAAATTCCCGTGGAATAAGGAACCCATGGAATACTATTGGTTGATTACTGGTCACGTGGTCTTGATTAATTCAAATTTACCCTGAGCAGGATACAATTCAGTAATTGCCCCCAGGGATACAGCAGCAAGGGATTAAAGCAAGGTGGAAAGTGGCGTGACAAAAGGCAGGAAATAAACTGCCACAATGAGGGACAAAAGTGTTGAGACACTGCCGTAAAATGGCCCCTTTTTACATAGTGGACATACCTATTCCCTTCCCCTGTCTACCCCAACCCCTCCCCCCAAAAATCAATGTTGTATTTTGGACCCTCAAGTCTTTCTTTTACTTCAGACAACATTGACCCGGGGGGTGAGGGGATTTACGGCGTTTAAAAGGAATGAAATTATAAATGAATGAAATGATTGATAAAAGCACTCATTTTAAACAAGTGTGTCAACTACTTTTGTCCCTGATTGCAGCTTCCACTTTTGTGGATGAACAGTCTCGGGATATATTAGGACTTGGGGAAAAAATAACTGTTTCCCATGGGACATAAGTCTATATTAACAAACGTCAGAATAGAGAGAAGGTATGAGTAAGGGGAAGCGTAGTCTGCTACACAGCCGTTTTTAGTGTCGTCACGCAACGTTCCTCCCCACTAGTGGGGAGGAGCATTGCGTGACGACACTAAAAACGGTTGTGTAGCAGACTAGGGGAAGCGAGACAAATAGCTCCGCCTTAAAATTGGCATGGCCAAATGAATACTTTAGGATAACATAACATATTATAACATCAAAGACAAACAAACCCGTGGCTGGGGTAGCCTCTTGTTGCCGCTGTGCAGTAATATCCAGCAGGGCAAGCAGGACACCCGGCCACTTGACTCGCAGCACCAGTTACATTGCCAAATGTACCTGACGGGCAGGGATCTTCCCTGAGCCCATCCGGGCAGAAATATCCCATGGGACATAAACCAGATGGGGGTCTCGGAGTGATATCAGAGCCCTTGCAAGCATATCCAGCGTCACAAGGAGAGCAGGCGATAGCCGATTTGTTGCTGTATTGACCAGCAGGGCACGGTAAAGGAACAGAGCCTTTCATGTTGGTTTGACAGTAATGACCAGCTGGGCAGTCTATACAGCTCGTCGCAAAACCCAAGCTGTAAGAACCATTTGGACAAGCAATTGGCGAGGCTGTTATGTTTGGACAGAAAGAGCCGGCTGGACAAGGAGTACAGGCCTACAAAAAAAAGGCTACCTTTTACAAACAAATAGGAACCCTTTTACAGCCATCTCTCTGATAATAGCCAGTAAATTTGCTCGATCTTTGGTTGATTCCCCCGATGTCAGGATGAAGTAGTTTACAATCAGAGAGTAGTGTGGGCTGAAGTCTTCAATACCCCGTAATATCGACTTTTTTCGTAGTAACTTGCTACACAATTCTCGTACAATACTCCCCTCCTTGGTATGCTGGTTATCAACATTTCTTTAAAATTACACCTTTTTATACGAACATTTCGACTTGTTGTGCCAATTGACTTTTGTCGTCCTCAGACAAAACAGTGGCAGTTGACCCCATTATACAAACCTTGTTCATACCTCTTCATATAGTAAGTTTTGCGTTTATAGAATCCCTTTTCATGCTACTTTAGTACGGGCATGTAACATACTACTTTCGAAGTTGAAAGACTCAAGCTAGACAATGAAATGCCAAGCGTTTTTCCTTTCAAGTATTCTGTGAGATGTTAACAAAATTACGCTTCTTTGTCGTATGTATGTAGATATGTTGTTCAGTATCGAGAGAGTTGATAAAACAACATAAATTCCCAATGAACACAGCAAGTGAGCTACTAAGGAAATAACTAAAGTGCTAATGCACTAAAGAAGTTGGAAATACTTAGTTTAAGATTTTAAAATGGAATTACAGATTACAAAGCCAATATTTGATGTCATTTGACTTATTTTGACATCTTTTTCTAACAAAGCTTGAGAGTTAAGTACCGCTATTAGCATCCTTTTATTAAAAACTGGCAATTTATTAATTATTTATTGATCAATTTGTATTAAGTTAATCTCTTTTATATTAGTTCGCTTCAGTATTTAGATTTTTAAAAATCGTTAATACTCACACCAGATGTGGGAGGAGCATAAGAACTACTACCATTTAATCCCCCACTTTGCTGCTAGCAAAATAAAAAGTAGCATTTAAACAGATTTTATTAGTTTAATCGAAAGCTTTAACCAACGTTACGAGTTTTTTAACAAAATAAACAACATTAAAAGATGTTGATTTAAATTTAAAGCCAACATAACAAGAGGGTGAAAGACAAAAGCTTGAAAAATAACTGCAGGAAATAAACAAAGCAATGTAAAACCCATATTCGCAAATTACAAATCAAATAATTGGCAATTATTAAATTGCAATCGTTAAATATTTAATTGAACAGTTTGTTTATCACATGTTGTGCTTACTACAAAATAATGATTAATATATACCACTTGGTTATCTTGATTGTGAGGTATGCGTTATGGCTTTAGACAATCGACAGCAGATGATTGACATATGACCGTGGATTAAGACTGGGACGACTTATGAACGATGATTTATGATAACAATTTATGAGTTATGAAAACAGGACTTTGAGTTTCTACGTAAACCAATCAGGTAAATTGAGCGACCTCATAAGACATTACAAGAGACCCTCTGGAGTTGTACACACGCAGGGGGGAGGGGGGGGTGGTACTCCTAGGGATTGTTTGGTGGGGGGTGGGCTGCCCGGTTCTCCAAATTCTGACCCTATCTTACACCAAAAAATTCACACCTGTTTTCAGACCTAGTCTCTAAAATCCATACCCGTTTTCACACCTGGCCTCTAAGAAATGATGTCATCATTACTTAGATTAGAACAGCAATAAAAAAGATTTCTTAAAATCCATTTCAAAATTGCATATTTTTCTTTCCTTCTTAGTCATCTGGAACTGAAATGATAAGTGCGTTCATTATACAATCCCGTAGTTACCTCGAAAACCATACCCAATTGCAGACCAAAAAAGGTTCAGTCTTTTCCCGTTTTCAGACCAAAACGCGCCAAAAACCACGCCCTTTGGGACGGCACATACATATATGGCTTATACAAGGGGGTACCCCCCCGGGGTTGTACAGCAACCGAGTGAGTGCATATGTATACCATAAACTTCTGCTTCTAAGCTCCCCACTAATAAGAACCCACCAGCTACAGGCCCATCTCTATCTGTCAACAGACACATCCGGCTATAAGCCCCAATCTTGCGCTGTTTTGAAGCTTAAAAAAGCGAGTAAATTCAAAATGTATTTTGATCAACAATGCTATATAGCTTGTTTTGACCTGCATTTTTTGGTCCAGTTATAAGTACCCTGGGACATAACCCCCCTCCATTTATAAGATCTCCTAAAAACCCCTGCGAAGATGTATAAGCCAAGGGCTTTTTAGCGAAAGTTTAGGGTAGTTCTGCAAAGGACTGTTGACGGTAGTGACTATCGTACGATGATGGCGGTAAACTGTTGAGCCTTGATTTTACTGTTGATCATACCTGAGAATTCCCAAGTGTGTAATACCCTGGGGAGCACTGCACTTGAAAGTCGTCTGTCTTTGATGGGCAGGCATATCCTGCAGGACATGGTGTACAATCTTGTTGTCCTCCCTTGCTGTATGTGCCATCTGCACATTCAGTCTCTGTGTTAGATGTTGTGCTGGGACAGCGATACCCTGGCGGACACTTAGTGCAATACTGGAAGCAAAAAAACACGTTTCCAACTGTTGTCGAGAGAATGTTTGCTTTAATGACACGTTTCTGTTTGGACAGACTAAATAAATAGTGGGCATTTTAAAAGCTGTTACATCCTGTTTCAAGGAAGATGACAAAAGAATTTTTTGCCTTAAAATAACCTCTGCTATTCTTGATAATTAAAAGAAAAAAAAAAGGATCAAACTAAAACCTGAGATCAGGCTTCCAAGTGATTTTACAACACATTTTTCGTAGTTAAGCTTGAGTGGCAGGTGTCGAGAGGGAAGGGGGTTTCCAAAGCGGGAGATGCGCGAAGGCCGCAGGAAACTTCTCCCTCGCGCGCGCACTGGTGTACGCGAATTCCCTTCCACTTTCCTTTTGAACACCTGCCACACACGCTATTGTACTTCAGTCTACGAATATTTCTCTTTATGCACATAATCACGTAAAATTTAAAGATCTAGTCACTGTCTATGTCGCCCTGATGCGATCTGTACTTGAATATTATTGTGTCGTATGGTACCATGCCTTGCCAGTTTATCTTTCCGAAAAGGTTGAACGTATCCAGAAACATGCTTTCAAAATCATTGCACCTGCGCTTTCATACAGAGAAGCTCTTCTTTTTCTTAACTTACCTAGATTAGACGAAAGATGCAGGGAACTACTCGTGAGCACTACAAAAAGGTTTTAAAAGGGGGGCTACTCTCTAAACATCTTCCTAAGACGAGGGTTTATGCGCAGTATCATCCAGGTGATCTGTGACGTCATTGCGGGGGCCTGGGGAAAGAAATTTTAACGCCGTATCCCATAAACCAACGCGCGCACCAATTCAATTCAATTCAATCTGTTCCCGTCAGCTTTGGTTTATGGGATACGGCATTAAAATTTCTTTCCCCAGGCCCCCGCAGTGACGTCACAGATCACCTGGATTATATGAGAAATGCAGACAACTATGCGATGCCCAAATGAAGGACTGAAAGACTACTTCGTAGTTTCTTTCCAATCACAATCTTAACTTTAAATAATCATTAACCTGCATATAAGATCATCTAGTTGCATGTATGACAATTTTCTTTCTTTTTTTCTATTAAAAAACGTTTTGGAATCATTATTGTTATTTTGGAATCGTTTTTATCAACATTATTGTAACCCAGTCCCTGGTGATCTTAGTTTTTAGAATTCTTGTAACAACATTGTAATTCATTAATTTGCGATGATGTTGAGATTGAACCTTGCTTGTGTACTTATTATAATGGCATGGCGGTCCATGGTTAAAGCCATAGCTGCACAAAACAAACAAACAAACAAGGGGAAAATCATGACATACCGTTTGTGATCCAACTGAATATTCTCCTGGTGAACATGTTACAGTTTGGTTGGTATCTGTGTATGGACAAGCCTCCCCTGCAGGACACGGAGTACAAACTGTTTGACTACCAACTGAGTAGGATCCCTGGAGACAAAGCGAGGCACAATGACATAATTAGTACAGTTCTTTTCATTAATAGCAGCATGACACTTACTTCATTTAATAGTATTAATCTGTCCGATGTTCACTATCTTTACCAGTGTTACCATCCTAATTGTGTCAATAACAAAATGCTTGAATGTGATTGGTTCTTAAGAGTCCATATTGATAGCCTAATTTTGCTTTTGTAATTCCAAAACTGTCCGATTTGACCTGTCCGATTACCGGGAGCTTGTAATCGGACAGGTCAAATCGGACAGTTAAAAAACCAACGAAAATCAAGTACCAAATGCCACTAGCCAATGAAATTTAACTACATAGCGCATGATAGCCAATTCAAAAAAAAATAGTGACCAGGTAAGCTGTCCAGGTTCAATTGGAAAAGAAAAATGGATGAAACTAACTGGTCCAGTGACAATTATTCCGATATTTTTTCTCTAGGCTTTGACAGCTTGTTACTCGAAAAAAATGTAAGTTCATCATGCGGTCAGGCTTCCACATTCTGGAAAATTTCATCCAAAGTTGTAACCGATCATGTTTTTGCTTTGGAATCTTTCTCTTACATTAATAAATATTCTAAGACTAAGATTCCCGTATTCTGTTGTTGAAACAACCAATTGGTAATAGGACTTCGTGTCGTACAATTCAAGGGTACTCCCTGAATTGTACTTCACTCAGTCCTTTCACCACTACCTATCGAAGTAATAATACCAATATCATCATCTTCACCAGAGTCCCCACGGCCATTATCCACATAACGAGCAATGAGCATCATCATCTGTACTTAAGCTATAACTGTACTAGTGCCATTTTCCCACACTGTTACTGTCAAAACGGTAAGGGATTGAGTCGTCAAAATTCCAAGATGAACCTGTCATCGCTGATTCGCTACTGCCATCATCATCAGATTTTTATTCGTCGTAATTTTGAACATCACCGTATCACAGTGGTTAAAATTACATCATCAATACCATCATCATCCTCGTCGTCGTCAACATCATAATCATCATCACCATTATCATCGTCGTCAAAATCATCCCACAATACTATTGTCGTAACATCCGCCGTCAATATCATCGTCATCATCAACCTCAACATTATCATAACCATTTTGATGATCACCAGACTCGTCATAGTTTAATCCACAAAAATTAAAGGCAAACAATTTAACAAAAATGGCCTCTACTCTGCTACACAATGTGGCAAAACGACGTACATACCGGTAGACATTTAACATTTCCAGTTCCATCCTTATTTGGGCATATCCAGCCTTTTGGGCAAGGAGTACACTGCTCCTGACGACCATATGAGAATGTGCCGGTAGGGCAGTCTGTTACCGTGGCAACAGTGGTTGATGGACAGAACTTTCCGTCTGGACAGACAGTACAGGCCTGAGCTTTTCCAACAGAGTATGTTCCTAAAAAAACGTAAGAAAGACAGGTGGTTTGGACTTGAAGAAAACAATTACTATTGGCTGAGTGATGATAAGGAGAGCATTTTCAAATCACGTCAACGTTTTCATGAAAACAAATTTCTTTTCTTTCAATAAATTTGCATAGTACTGGTCACGTGAGTGAAAATGTATTCACAAAATGGGGCAGAAAGATTCTTCTAGCTAGGGTTGGGTTTCCTGTAACCATCCTTCCTCATGTCACTAAGGAAACTCCGGGAGGGTCTTTGTAGATATGCAGCAGAGATCTAACGAAAACTTTGCAAATTTCAGAAAACACATCTTTGAAGGACTTCGGATAAACAGTATTAAAAGTGAAGCCACAAAGATACATATATCAATGACCCATTCACGGGTTAAGATGAACTCAACAAATTGGCCTACTCCCAATTTACAGGTCTTTATAGCTCAGTTGGTAGAGGACTGCAACGCTAACACAGAGGCCATGGGTTCGAATCCCGTTGAAGTCCAGAAATTTTTTTCGGTTAATTTGCAATTGCCTAAATTGCAATTACTACTGCCACGATCATATCTCAATTCAAATTTGTGTTTCCGCAGTTCACATCATCTTCATTAATAGAAAAGGTTGCTTAAAACTGATCTGCAGATTGTAAACATTTTTTACGACTTTTTACCGGGAATTCATCACCAGAAACGATTTCTGGCTATGTTATAGTTAAATTTTATCTTTGATTTGAACTTTATTTAGCTTTGTTTAAACTCGTTTCCATGCATTTCAGTTCTCAAAAACAAAGGAAACTAAATTAAGACCAGGGATTAAATTCAACGACAACAGTACCACAAAACAAAGCTTCTCCAAAACAAAACAAAAACACAAACCTGGCTCGCATAGTCTTGTAGGTTCAAGTTGAGTTGATGGACACTCGGAACCTGCTGGACAGTCAGTGCAGTTCATACTCCCAGTAACAGCATATTGACCAGGGTCACAAGGGATTGGATAAGCCTGCGGAAACACACAACGAAAAACACGTTTCATATCATGTTACACACAACTATAGCACCCAAAGACAATGCAATACACAAAACCGATATCACAGTTTTTATTTCGATAAGCATGTGGAATTGGATATTGTTACTTCCGCATGGTTGGCCTAGGAGATAAATCATTAGAATTGCATTGCATCCACTAGTTAGTCACTTACGTCAGTTGTTGGGCATTTATTACCAGCCGGGCAAGGCCAACAACGCACTGATTTTCCAACACTGTATGAGCCATTCAAACAGGCTGTTGCATTTGACCTAAAAGAAAGACAACAGGAAAGCTATTGATTAAAGAAATTGATACATTTTAAGTGTGGTAAGGCATATTCCTTTGCAGGCTGCATGAGCGGTGAGGGCGTTTTACCTTCAACATTTTGAGTTCCGTGTTGCATGCAGTCCCGCTCTGCGAACTATGAAATTTACGTAGTTGTTTCTCAGCTGTTTTGAGTTTAACCCCCGCTGGTATAAGTTGACGATACTTGGATCATTATACATTTCTGGGAAACTGACCACCTACCCCTCCCCTAAGCCAAGATTAACACCTCTCACGTAGATCAAAATTTTGGCTTAGGGGAGGGGTAGGTGGGCAGTTTGCCAGAAACGTATAACGATCCCGATACTAGGCGTCATAAGTGGCATAAGTTTGTTGTGTTTCATTCCCTGTTACAACTTTTTCCTCAGTAAAATTAAATGGTAAGGTCCTTATTAACGTCGGTAGCTCGTAACAGTACACATTACACTGATAAACCTGAGGCCAACGGTACGTTCATTACACCCCCTCGCTCCATCAGTGCTCTGCTTCACAGGTATTTAAAGCTACTTACAGCTACACAGAAAGGAGAGAAGTCGAAACAAGGATTTGAGGTCGCATATAGGGATCGAACTCGGAACCTCCCGCACAGAAGGCCGTGCACTAATCGAATGTGCTAATTCTTGTCCCAGTCATTCACTTGTAACTCCTTTTGAGAGTAAGCGAGTCAAACTTGCCTCTTTCAAACTAAAGCTAGTACTTAAGGGCAAGTATGTAAAGAAAATAACACTCACTCCGGATTAGGGCAACGAAAACCTGCAGGACAATCAGTGCAATTCTCTTTCCCTGTCTCGCCAAACGTATACGTGCCAAGTGTACAGCGAACAGCTCTCTGCTTGGGTGATGGACACATGTAACCAATGGGGCACACTGTACAGTTGGCCTGGCCTCGAACAGAGAAGCTTCCTGCTGCACAAGGAGTAATAGGAGAGCTGGGAGTTGGACAACTGTACCCAGCAGGACAGTGCTTGCAAGATGTGGCACCCTGTTAGTGACAGATAATTATACCGTTAAGGGTTTACCTGAATTACATTTTCTTGATTACTTTCTCGAGAGTACTTACAGTTAAAAAAGATAATACTTGAAGATATATTTAGGCCTATTTACAAAGGCGATTTTGGGGCACGATTTAAATTTGCCTGCTGTCAACTCGCCTTACTCTGTTTAACTTTGATCCTGGAATAGTTAAGGTTGTCTAACCGACGGCGTTGTGAGAAAAGACTGTTAGAATCTGCCCTGATTGAAGCATCGAGTATTTTAGTTTATTATTTGTATTTTGAACGCATGTCAAGAACCAAAGAACGAGAGAAAACGGCACGCTAACCAATATGAAAATGCTTGTGTTGATGTGCAGGAGGACTACCTCCAGAGAAATGGGTGGGAAGTATCATCATATGTTATGTTGTATTGGTTACGGAAACAATTATCAAAACAATAAGAGTAGACATGTACTTACAACTTCACTGTAGGTGCCAATGGAACAGTGTTTTGGAGCCTGCGCAGGGTCACTACAAGCTTGTCCTGCTTGACACTGTGTGCAGGAGGCGTTTCCTTGAAGGGAGAAATACCCAGGCATACAAGGTACGGGTGGCTGGGTGTTGTTTGCACAGCTATAACCAGCAGGACAAGGAACACATCGAGGAATCTGTACCCATCAAGATAAAAAAAAGGAATGAAGATTGCTCCCTGGTAAAGTATCTCCTGGTAGAAATCTCGAAATTGCCTTCTACTTGTTACGTAGACAAGGCAGACCAGACAATGCATTTAGGTTAATAGAACTGGGGTAGTCTGATTGACTTGTATCCTGAATGAAGTAGTCAGGGTTCCAATAAGGTCCCGCAGCAGGCTAAAAACCTGGCTACTTGGAGGTTTTTTTGCTGTCTACTTTTTTGGAAAATAGAAAGTGAGACAGTGAAGCTTAAAATTGCCTAGAGCACTCAATAACCACGCCACCTTCGTTTACATCCTAGCTGTCTATTTTAATGAGACCCTGCAGTGGTGCGACGTTTTACAAACAGTAACATCAAAGTTAGCTTTTCACGTACCCGTTCAAAGGGCTTTATCACGCATT
Source organism: Porites divaricata (assembly GCA_038088405.1). Classification (NCBI taxonomy): domain Eukaryota; kingdom Metazoa; phylum Cnidaria; class Anthozoa; order Scleractinia; family Poritidae; genus Porites; species Porites divaricata. Next base: position 1,217,849 of record JBBMOI010000017.1, read on the forward strand.
TGAGAAGAAACGCATGACGAGCCCCAAGACCAACTCAGGGTAGACTACTTGACATGATGATCACCATTTGATCAAATAGGCTTTGTGGACAAGCTTAAAGCGCTTGTGTCATGGCAGTACAGTTCATTTTGTTTAATTTTGCCAATTACTCGCCCTCAATCGCTATGGAACTTAAATTAAGCAAAGAAATGACATAAAATGACAAAATCAGAGATCCTAGACAAACAAATGTGTCTCCTGAGCACTATGTTTGAAGTTGCAAGCAGCAGGGATCAACTTTGAAAGACTGTTAGGCTGAACAGTTTTCAAAAACCCTCATTTCAATCCGTTTCAATCTTCTTCAGTTTTGCCCATCCGTGGCATCTGTTGTTTCTGTTGTGTTATTTGAAACTTCCTTTAATGTTTTAAGCGGTTATTTTTATGTTTCTTCTAATTTAACTGGCATTCTGTAATTTCCTAATTTGCCGAATTTCGTGAAACAGCTCCTTTAACAACAGGGCTCCCATTCCTACCTCTCCACCATTGTTCCAGTACTCTGAAGAGGAACAAGGAACAGGGGACTCGCTGGGGTCATTGCATGTGTGCCCTGCTGGACAAGGGGAGCAAAAAGATGCCCCTGTACTGGAATGTGTCCCCAGGGGACATGCATGACAAATTCCAACTCCTGGTGGACTGTAAGTTCCGGGATGGCAGTCAGTTGGGGGTATTGGATCAGAGCCATTCATGCAGGATCGTCCTGCGGGACAGATGTGACACACTGATGCAGCACCAAGACTGTATCTTCCATCTGGGCATTTCTGTTTGAAGGAAACAAAACCGAAAATTACTTGGCAGAACATTAAACACTAACCATGAATCATCTCTAAACATTTTAACTTTTGAGTCTGTGGAGGAACTCTTGTGGTATGACCATTCAAACAAAAGCTCTATGACAGCTGTTTCACATGGCGCTATTTGTTTTTCAGCACGTTACAAAATAAAATTTAGAATTTTTGTTTAACTTTGACCCTGATCACTTTAGAGAGTAAAGTAATTAAAACAAAATTGAGTGATACGCCTACCGTGCATGTTGTTTGTCCAGCAATACTGTATTCTCCTCTGGCGCAAGGAACAGGGGTATTTGAAGGGTTCAAACAAGAATGTCCCGCATTGCAAGCCTTACAAGAAACTGAACCAGTTTCATTGGCATAGGTGCCTTGAGGGCAAGGTTGAGGAACATTCAGTGGCGATGGACAGTAATGGCCAATGTCGCAGGGGATGCATTGTGACCCATTGCTATATGTACCAACCTGAAAAGAATAAAATGTGTAGTAAAAAGATCATTGATGAACCAAAAATACTACCAATATTCCAGTAGTCACAAAAGCCTCTTAAGACCCTGTCAACAGCAACCATACTTACAGCACATGTCACTGGCGGAAGCGCAGGATCAGAACAGATCTTTCCAGCAGGGCATGAAAGACATTCAGCTGAAGCCTCTGGTGAATACTGCAACAAATAAAACGCATTTCACCGCATAAAAGGTCTGTACATATAATAGGAATAGTGATTAAATGAATTAACAGCTGCGCGATATGGATCAGATCGTGATCACGGTGCAATAAAGACAATGCAGGGACTGTTATCATAGACAAGTATGATAATAATGGATGGTTGCAGTGATAATGGTGATAACGAAAATGAGAGTCACAATGATTTTGACAACGACGACGATGATGATTGTGGTGATGGTGGTGGTGACGATGATAATGATGATGATGATGATGATGAAGATAAATTGCTTCAACATTTTGTCTCATGAAGTAACCACATCAGTTGTGCTAGTAGCTAACTTTTCCCAGTGTTCACACAAGATGATAAAAAGATTACAACGCCCCCAAAATGACGTGAGACAAGACCAACACAAGCACTGCCACGTGACAGAACAACAGAGAATAATGACATTCCAACAGCAGGTTTTACCTGACTAAAGAGACATGCAACTGGTAGGCTATCTCTTAATGGGCAGCGGCTTCCCGCAGGACAGGGCTGACAGGAATGAGATGCATTGTTTACTGTGTAGTACCCTGGAGCACACTAAAACAGAAAAAAAGGAAAAAAGGAAAATACATTGTAAATAATTATTGGAAATAGTAGAATTACAATTTTATAAACAATTATCTACCTTAGGATATAACAAGAATACACAAAATATGTAAATGAAAGGATATTACACTGATATTTTGCTAAGGAAAATGTAGGATAACAATAAAGCCTTTAGGCTTGTGTTTAAGCAGACAATACAAGGTTATGTCCTTCGGAAAATTAAAGGGAGCGCAGAGCTCAAAACCCGTGATATCTAGGATGCCCAGCATATGATTTACATGAAAAGAGTAACATTTTCTAGTTTTCCAAGAGCAAAAGGTAGGCGCCAGGGGCCACCGGGAACAGCGCCAGGGGTCACCGGGAACAGCTAGAGCACAGCCCTGTATACAGCTATTTCGAGAAAAACACGACAAACCCGAAAGGTAATATGGGATATGATCAATACACTGTTCCTGACACTGTAAGTGTCGAACCTGCTTTTGTTGCTTTCCTTTAGCACTCGCAAACATACGTCCATGGCCTCTCGTGCCATTCTTTCAAATTTCTTTGAAAGAAAGTGAACTCAAAACTACCCAGAATGCCTTTCGGGATTGTCGCGTGCACTTTTTCCGACAACCTTTCTCGAAATAGCTGTATATTAGCACTTAAATCACTGCTTGCTGATAAGCATAGAATAAGCTGTATTTACTTTACCTGAGTGCAAGTAGTTTGTCCTTTTGCTGAACTGAAATAACCTGGAGGACATGCTTCAGGGGAATCAGTGGTCGTCGGGCATCGATAACCTGTAATTCAAGCAGGCACACAGGTAAGTTGGTTTGTATGAAGGTTATTATTATTATTATTATTATTATTATTATTATTATTATTATTATTGAGAAGTGAGGCGTGGGAGATCTGGGTATGAGATTAGCTGGATAATAGGTAGGTAGACAAGCACAATCACTAGGTAACATAAAAAGAACAAACTGCATACCTCGATCGCACTCTTTGCAACTATCTGATTTTGTTTCATTTGCATAAAATCCAGAGGCACATGGTTGAGGACTACTATTGATGAGCAATGGACAATAAAATCCTACAGGGCATTCAGTACAAGACAAACTTCCTTCCGAGGAAAAGTACCCTCTGCCACAGGCTACAGGCGCGTAACTCTTCACAGCACAACTAGTAAAAAAAAAAAAATATAACAAAGTCACAACATTTTCTAAATAATATATGATCCTGCAAGAGAATCAGAAGCAAACGAAGGCATTGGTGAATTTACGCACCTTAAGTGGTGAGAGCAGCGAAAACATCTTCTATAAAGTGTATAAATTTGCGTGCATTCAAACTTCATCCCGCTTTTTTCAACTTATTCAATATTTCGATTCTAACGTTGAGTTTTAGGGATCGAAGACGTTTTGCGTCTTAACTGTGCAGTGACGCTAAAGAAATGTTCCAAAAAGTGTGACGCACGTGGTAAGTTTTTGTTGTCTTACTGAGTCTAATGGTGTTGGACAGTCGTATTGACACCGAAGTCGTGGCAATGAACAAACGACAAACTTCGCCTCAAACAATCTTTATGTTACTTTACCGAGCAACGGAAATGAGAGCGAAATTCACCTTATTTCATCTATTATTTCCATCAAAGTCTGCCGTAGTTACACGAGTAAAGAACCAATTTTCAGCCACAAATTCTAAGTGGATTACGGTGCAGTTAAACTGCGTCCATGCCAGCTAATACATATGAACGAATACAACAACGTATGGATGTAAAGTTGGCAAATACAGTGACCTCGACATCTCACCTATGACCTTCTGGGCATAAAATACAAAAAAGAGAACCAGTCGAGTTGCTGTACGTTCCATTGGGGCATTCTTCTTGTGCTTCCAAACCAGTGTTAGGGCACCTGAATCCGGCATCGCATTGCTTACAATTGCTCAGTCCTTCGACGTCAGAATACGTGCCATTGGCACAAATAGAGAACGTTGACAATCCGTTATTAGGGCATTGCGCTCCTTTGGGGCATGGACGGCAAACTCTGCTCCCGGATGTAGAATATGTGCCTGCCAGGCATTCCATTGTATCGTTTCTATAACAACTGAAATTTCCAGGAAAGAGTGTTCAGGACACATTTTAAAAACTAATGTTCCCACGTATGTTCTGAACAGGCGTAAGGTGCCTCAATGCTGCTGCTTCTCTACTGAATGGTGCCATGGATGAAGGTAAGTTAGAGTGCAGTGAAGAACATTGTGGTGCAGTAACAACTTTCATGTATGTGCTAGACAGACATCTGGTGCTTGTTGCAATTGCGGGTTTTAATAGTGCTTATTGTAAAACACTGTGGTGCAGTAACAACTTTCACATATGTGCTAGACGGACGTCTGGTGCTTAATAGTTACAAGAATTGCTGGTTGTAATAGTGCTTATTGTAAAACGTGCTTAATTAATTGCTGCAGTGCTTACAAATCAAGTCGTCAGCTGCAAAATTTTAGACTAAAATGGTCGCAACTTGGAGGATTGTTTCAGTTAAATGTAGCTAAGAGCGTGAAAGCGAGCCTTGTTTTTTAAACAATGTATTATAAGAATTTGATGCCTTATGCGCAATGAAGCGCGAAGAGGCACGGTATTACAAGCATGTACATGAATACAGAATGATAGAGGGAAAAATTAAGTTGTAAGAAAGTCAACTTTCATTCACTTTTATATCTAGTTAATAAAGTATCCTGCAAGTTGCTGAAAGACAATATCATGTACTTGAAGTGTTAATACTGTCCTCAGGGGGATGTGTTCTCCTGTTTCTGGCGGGGGGGGGGGGGGGGGGTCTTATGGCAAAAGAGGCATCTTCTCTATCGTTCTCTTAAGGAGTGCATGTACTTATCTGGTACAAAAACCTCACCTGAACCCAGCTGGGCACAATATACAATTTAGTGAACCCGTTGTGTTGCTAATAGTTCCGTTAGGACATACTTCTGGTGCTTCCATTCCAACACTCGGACATCTGAACCCAGGATCACAGAGTTTACAGTCGCTCAACCCTTCCATGTCGGCGTACGTACCATTAGCGCACAGGAAGTACGTCGACAAGCCATCTGTTGGGCAATGGGTTCCCTTTTGACACGCTCGGCATTTGCTACTTCCAACGCCGGAATAGGTACCAGCTAAGCATTCTGTAAAGTTGTTTCCCAAACAACTAAAACACGAGGCAAAAGTGTTTAGCACGAAAACAATGAAATGATGTATCCACGAATGTGCTCCACGTACAAAAGTAAGGTGCTCGCTTCGTGTAGGTGCTGAGGTGTTAAATCCGTACTTTGCATTACGCTGATGAATTACATTTATCACAGTAAATATCAGGACAAATGGCAACGTAGAAGTGTTTAGCACGAAAACAATGCAATGATGTATCCACGAATGATCTTCACGTACGAATGCATAAAGGTGCTTGCTTCGTGCAGGTGCTGATGTGTTAAAGTGGTGCATTGCTTTACGCCAAATGACGAATTGCCTTTAACACAGTGCGTACCAAAAAAAACATGGCAAGGTAGAATGGTTTAGCACAAGAACAATGCAATGATGTATCCACGATTGTGCTCCACGTACGAATGTAAGGTGCTTGCTTCATGCTTTACCGGTGCTTTAAATTACGTTAACTGACGCATTGCATTTAACACAATACATATCAAGACAAATGGCAAGCTAGAAGTGTTTAGCACAAAGACAATACAAAGATGAAACCATGAATGAGCTCCACATAAGAATATAAGGTGCTTGCTTCATGCTTTAACGGTGCTTTACGCGAATTGCATTCAACACAGTACATATCAAGACAAATGGCAAGCGTAAGAATATAAGGTGCTTGCTTCGTGCAGATACTGATGTGTTTTAACAGTTCTTTGAATTATGTTATCTGACGAATTGCGTTTAACACAGTACACATATCAAGACAAATCTACCAAAATTCTTTCCAGAAACTGGAAACGTTTTCGACCCCAATTACCAGATGCATGGGAAATGACATTGAAACTCTAGAGTGTCAATATATTAAGCACGAAAGTACTAATTGGGGACACTATTTTTACGTCTCCTACTGAAGACGGGACGGCCATTTTACGTGGTCACCCGAGCCACGTGGAGGTCAAGCCATTTGTAGGGCAAAGGGAGTACCTTCATATCTCAGTTATTTTAAGACCCTGAGTATTGGTCCGGTCCCTGGAATTTAACGCACGACCTCCCGCTCAGCAGTCAAACGCTCTACCGAATGAGCTAATCCTACGCGGTATAAGTGAAATCTTCACTTATACATGTAAAATACAAAAAACCTGTCTGATAGATGCATGAATCAGTGAATGAGTGGTGCAATTGATGATTCAAAGACATTGTTTGTGACTGTATTTTAGGGAAGAGAGGACAAGAAAAAAGGATTCCAAATAGACATGCAGGACAGATTTTCTGTGACAGAATAAAATGCATGCAGTTGCTATTTTACACAACACAATTTTGCGTTGGTAAATAGACTAACAGTGCTTTAGATTAGTGGTGCAAAGACAAATATATTAAAGACGATACATTACAAATTTTATTGTACCTCTTTTTCGACATTGTCAGAGTGTTAAAAGTTATTACGGAAAGCCTAAAAAGGCTCGCCGCAATTGACAGAGTGAATAAATATGATCTACAATAAAGACAATTTCTTTGGTCTTCACGAACTTTCTTTCATTTATATTACACTGATGATGTGCAAAACTAATGTGCCAATGAAAGAATACTCAGCCTCACCTATAACCAGCCGGGCAGAGTATACACTCCAAGGCACCCGTAGCATTGCTATACGTTCCATTAGGACAAACTTCAGGAGCATCCATTCCAACACTCGGACATCGAAAGCCTGCATCACATGGTTTACAATACGAGCTGCCTTCTGTATAAGAGTATGTGCCATTAGCGCAAAGAATGTATTTTTCAAGTGTCTTGGTTGGACAGTGCGCTCCTTTGGGGCACGTCGTACATTTAGTACTGCCAGCTGCCGCATACGTCCCAGCCGAACATTCCACTCGACTTGTTTTGCCTTCACAACTGAAAATTCAAGTATGAATTGAGAAACCTAACCAATAATAATGCGATTATCTCCACGTATGTGCTTAGTATATAAATGGTGCTTGATTGGTGCAGACGTTGCAAATAAAGGAGCTGACAACATATCAATTCGAGTGAAACTGTGGTGTGAAATCGCCAACATGTGCCATCCAAAATTTAACTGCATTTGTTGAGAAAAGCAACTGTTCTTGATTGGTGCTTTCAAATTGTGGACATTAGTGGTTAAGTGCAAGTCTCTTTCGGTATATGACTACAATGTGCAGAACCAGTTGTTGCAATAAGTGACCCTGATTGTAGAAGAGGCAAAGTGTGCTTGATAGGTGCTCTTCATGATTCATCTGGTGTCAAGGATACCGAATCTCACCTATAACCAGCCGGACAGAGTATACACTCCAAGGCACCCGTGGTATTGCTATACGTTCCATTAGGGCAAACTAAGGGCGCTTCCATTCCAACACTTGGACATTTGAAGCCTGCATTACAGAGCTTACAATCCGAGCTGCCTTCTGTATCAGAATATGTGCCATTAGCGCAGAGAATGTATTTTTCTAGTGCCTTGGTTGGGCAGTGCACACCTTTGGGGCATGTTGTACAATCAATACTGCCAGCTGGTGAATACGTCCCAGCCATACATTCTACTCTATGCGTTTTGCCTTCACAACTGAAAATGTAATGATGAATTGATTAACATGTTATACCACTAATTATACGATTATCGCCACGTATGTACTGAATACATTAATGGTGCTTGATTTGTGTGGACGTTACAAATAAAGGTGCTGATAACATCAATTCGAGTGCAACTGTCGTGTGAAATCACCAAGATGTGCCATCCAAAATTTAACTACATTTGCTGAGTAAAACAACTGTTCTTGATTCGTGCTTTCTAAGATTCCCTTATCATGGACATAAGTCGTTCAAGTGCAAGTCTCTTGTGTCATATGACTACAATGTGCAGAACCAGTTGTGCCAAGAAGTGACCCTGATTGCAAAAATACAAATTGTGCTTGATAGGTGGTCTTCATGATTCATCTGGTGTAGATTGAACGATACCGAATCTCACCTATAACCAGCCGGACAGAGTATACACTCCAAGGCACCCGTGGTATTGCTATACGTTCCATTTGGACAAACTAAGGGCGCTTCCATTCCAACACTTGGACATCTGAAGCCCGGATCACAGATCGTACAATCCAAGCTGCCTTCTGTATCAGAGTATGTGCCATTAGCGCAGAGAATGTATGTTTCAAGTGTCTTGGTTGGACAGTGAGCTCCTTTAGGGCATCTTGTACAATTAGCACTGCCAGCTGGTGAATATGTCCCAGCCAAGCATTCCAGCCGATATGATTTGCCTTCACAACTAAAAATGCAGGTGTGCATTACAATAGCATTAGTTGTGATTATTATCAGGTATGTGCTGAAAACATTAATGGTGCTTGATTGGTGCAGCGACGTTACATATTAAGGCGCTGATTAAAAAAATACTTCAAATGCAACTGTGGTATATGAAATCGCCACGAGGTGCCATCTATAACGTGAATACTAGTTCAAGTGCATATCTTGTATAAGGCTGCAAAGTGCAGAATCAGTTGTGATGAAAAGTGACCCTGTTTACTGAAGAAACAAAGTCTAGTGGAGCCTACGGAATCTCACCTATAACCAGCCGGACAGAGTATACACTCCAGGGCACCTGTGGTATTGCTATACGTTCCATTAGGACAAACTAAGGGCGCTTCCATTCCAACACTTGGACATCTGAAGCCTGCATCACAGAGATTACAATCCGAGCTGCCTTCTGTACCAGAGTACGTGCCATTAGCGCAGAGAATGTATGTTTTAAGTGTCTTGGTTGGACAGTGAGCTCCTTTAGGGCATCTTGTACAATAAGTACTGCCAGCTGGTGAATATGTCCCAGCCAAGCATTCCAGTCGATATGATTTGCCTTCACAACTAAAAATGCAGGTGTGCATTACAATAGCATTAGTTGTGCTTACCTTCAGGTATGTTGTGAGAACATTAATGGCGCTTGATTGGTGCAGCGACGTTACATATTAAGGTGCTGATTAAAAAAATACTTCAAGTGCAGCTGTGGTATATAAAATCGTCACGAGGTGCCATCTATAACGTGAATGCTAGTTCAAGTGCATATCTTGACGGTATAAGGCTGCAAAGTGCAGAATCAGTTGTGATGAAAAGTGACCCTGTTTACTGAAGAAACAAAGTCTAGTGGAGCCTATGGAATCTCACCTATAACCAGCCGGACAGAGTATACACTCCAAGGCACCTGTGGTATTGCTATACGTTCCATTAGGACAAACTAAGGGCGCTTCCATTCCAACACTTGGACATCTGAAGCCTGTATCACAGAGCTTACAATCCAAGCTGCCTTCTGAACCAGAGTATGTGCCATTAGCGCAGAGAATGTATGTTTCAAGTGTCTTGGTTGGACAGTGCGCTCCTTTTGGACAGGTTGTACATTCATAACTTCCAGCTGGTGAATACGTTCCAGCCAAGCATTCCATTCGATGTGTCTTCCCTTTACAACTGAAAATGCAATTATGTATTGATTAACATGCAATACCACTAATTATATGATTATCTCCACACATGAGCTGAATACACTGACGGTGCTTGATGAGTGTGGACATTGCAAATCAAGGTGCTGATAAAATATCAGTTCGAGTGCAACTGGGGTGGAGTGAAATCACCAAGATGTGGTGTCCAAAATGTGACTGCATTTGTCGAGTTAAGAAACTGTTACTTGGTGCTTTCTAGGGTTCCCTCATATGCAAGTCATGAAGGTCTAAGAGTACAATGTGCAGCTCAAATCGGTCTTAGTGTCCCTGGAAGCTGAAGAAGCACATCGTGCTTGGCAGCTGCAGTTCCAAATTCATCTAGAGTGCACAGAATGTACTTAACCTCACCTATAACCAGCCGGGCAGAGTATACACTCCAAGGCACCCGTAGCATTGCTATACGTTCCATTAGGACAAACTTCAGGAGCATCCATTCCAACACTCGGACATCGAAAGCCTGCATCACATGGTTTACAATACGAGCTGCCTTCTGTATCAGAGTATGTGCCATTAGCGCAAAGAATGTATTTTTCAAGTGTCTTAGTTGGACAGTGTGCTCCTTTGGGGCACGTCGTACATTTAGTACTGCCAGCCGGTGAATATGTTCCAGCCAAGCATTCCACATGATCTGTTTTGCCTTCACAACTAAAAATGCAAGTATGAATTGAGTAACATAACCAATAGTGACACGATTATCTCCACGTATGTTCTGAATACATAAATGGTGCTTTACTGGTGTAGACGTTACCGTTGCAACTGTGGTAGATCGCCATGTGAGGCCATCGTAAATGTGACTGCATTCGCCGAATTAACAAACTATTTTTGATTGGTTCACTTTCAAATTCCGTCACTGACAATAACGTTATTCAGGTGCAAGTCCTGAAGTTGTAAGACAACAGTTACCTGTGCAGGACAACGGTAAACTTTGCAGGACTGATTGTGAAAGAAAACTGGCTGCTTGTTGAAAACACATACTGTGCTTGAATAGTGCTTTTGCAGATTCATCTAGAGTTTGCTGAATTTGGCGATGAAGTGCTTTGTTAGCTTTCTTGAGCTGGAAGAACGATGTGACTATTGCAGTGCTGGACGGCCAATCACCTATGGTGCTGTGTACTTCACTACGTACAGTTCTACCTTTGCCAGTTATCAAATCAGTCTCCACTTGATGAACGGTATCCACTTATGGCTCAAAAGTGCGATGAAGTGCAGTTGCAATACATAAAAATTATTGTTCAAGTTCCAAAAGTGCAAGATCAGCTTCTGGTGTTTGATTGGTGCAATCTTGGATTAATTTGTCGACTGTTCTGAAACTCAAAATTTACCACTAGAACTGTCCTCTTCATTAGTCTCTCCACAATTTCATAGCCTGCGTGCAGACAATAACTAAACTCTGATTAAAACCGTCTGCGAAGCAGCGCAGAGATCCTTGTTCTTTACCCCCAACGGACTCAAGGAATTACCGGAAGTGCGTTTCGAATTTCCCTTCATCCCGATTGGCGATCAAGACAAACAAAACAAAGGCCTTTTTTAACTGGCCAATCATGGCACGTACTCAAATCTGGGTACACAGCTGAAGTCCAGAACAAGGATTTCGTCGCTGTTTCGCAGACCGAGTTAACCAGAGTTTAATTTCGTCTGCGCGCAGGCTACAATTTCATTGACTGAAGCAGGATTAGCTCAGTCAGTAGAGCACTTGACTGCAGAGGGGGAGGTCGCGGGTTCAATTCCTGGGGTCGGACCAACACTTAGGGTCTCACAATAACCAAGAAATGAAGGTACTGCCTTTGCCCTGCAAACAGTTAGACCTTCAAGTGGTTCGGATGACCCAAAATGGCAGTTCCGCGTCCAGTGGAAGACGTAAAAATATTGTCCTCAATTAGTACTTTCGTGCTAAATGCATTGACACTCAAATAAAGTGCATTTTTTTTACAGATTATGTGTTGTTCCTGATTAATAAATGTGCTGAGTTACTGATACTAAAGTTCTTTAAATTGAATACTGTTAATAGTAAGAAGCTCACCTATAACCTGCTGGACACAAAATACAATCCAGAGCACCGGTAATGTTGCTGTATGTCCCATTGGGACAAACTAAAGGTGCTGCCATTCCAGTACTTGGGCATCTAAACCCTGCATCACAGAGCTTACATTCCGATTGGTTTTCAGCATCCGAATAAGTGCCATTAGCGCACAGAATGTAAGTCTCCAGCCCTGTCATTGGACAGTAGGCTCCTTTTGGGCAAGCCTTGCATTTGTCACTCCCAGCTGGAGCAAATGTTCCAGCAGGACATTCCACTCGGTTTGATTTACCCTCACAACTGGAAATGCAGGGACATTATAGTTAGTGTAAATAAAGTGAGGTGCAGTAACATTTATTTAGTGACTTTCATGTTCATGCCTTAACATTTTGGTAACAACTGTGGAACAGTCAAATGTTTCTTCCTTTTCATTGGCCGAGAGCCCACCACGTGACCTGCAAATAACTGCCTACAAATAATGGTGTGCTCATGCGCAATGTCGTTCAACTTTTTGGGGCTGCAAATACTATTCTGCTCATGCGTAGATGAAACCACGCTTGCTCCTTGCTCGTTTATGTAATCTCTGTCATTATTCCTGGAAGGCAGCGCGCGCTAACCGCTTTCCGAAGATATCATTTATTAAAAAACAAACTCAGGGATCGAATGATAAAACAATTATTGAACTCGGTTATCACAAAATATCGTGATCTGTCAGTGTCTCGCAGATCAATTATTTGCCGAAGCCTTCGGCTTCGGCAAATAATTGATCTGCTCGCCACTGACAAATCACGATATTTTGCTCAACCTCGTCCAATAATTGCTAATTATTAAGGACACTGAGGGGGCCATAGAAACTGTCTGTATTAATGGGGCATCTGTTAAAAGCGGGTTGAATTTAGAGGAAACATAAGCAAACTGTCCGTAATAATGAGATAAGCAGGTGTCCATAAAGCAGGGTTTGGATGTAGTTGCCGCATGTGTTTGGTGTATGTTTGAGTGATTAATTATAGTCTACTGTATCATTTGGTTGAATATCACCAGCAAAACTGCTTGCACTGAGATCATGAGATCAGGTAACTACTGAACAGGCAAAGAGAAGTGAGTCAGTTTGTAGCCAAAAATCAAACATCAAAACCAACATTTCCACAACAATCATCATACAAATGTTATTACAGACAGAAGAGCTTCCAGAAACTCACCTATAACCAGCCGGACACAAGATGCACTCCAAGGCACCTGTGGTATTGCTGTATGTTCCATTACGACACACTAAAGGAGCTTCCATTCCAACGCTTGGACAATGAAAGCCTGCATCACATGGTTTACAATCACTCAATCCTTCCTCATCAGCATATGTACCATTAGCACATAGAACATACATTGGTAAGCCATTGGTTGGACAATGGGTTCCTTTTTGACAAGAAAAGCATTGGATACTCCCAGCTGGTGCATAAGTGCCATTCGAGCATTCCACTGGGTTTGCTTTATTTTGACAGCTGTAATTAAGAAGAAATATTTAGTACAGTATCAATAGGTCAATTCAGAGTTAGTAACTAAGGGCTCTCATTTAAGGCAGAGAAGAGTTTCCTCTGTACTATGAACAGTAATTAGCAATCCCTTTAAAGCTTACCAGAAAAATATTAGGAAATGAAGGCTTGGAATGAGACCACTGGGTGTGGTTCCTTGTCCCAATCCCTTCTCATTTTCACTGCCAGGTTCTGTGACCAAGTGCTTGAATAACAACTTAAGGACAGATTTTAAGACATATTTTAAGGCACATTTTAAGCAGTCTAGTCTCTACCACTATCAAAACTCGATCAGGGCCTTTTTGGTTAAATAAAGGAAAAGTAATGAAAAATAGTGATAAATCAATTTTACTATTTTTTCTCTTCTATCATTAGCAAAGAGCATTTCAGATGACATAATACCTAAAACCAGCAGGACAAACACTACACAAAGCAGCGCCTTTAAAGCTGTAGGTCCCATTTTCACATGGCACAGGAGATGCTGCGGGATTAGGGCACGTAAAACCTGCAGGGCACTGTAGACAGGCTGAGTTTCCTTCAGAATCTGCATACGTTCCATTACGACAGGGCACGTGAGTTGAAAGTTTTGCTGATGGACACTCCGATCCTGCCGGGCACTGGTGGCACTCTGTGCTTGCACCTGGCCCATATGTTGAAGCATTACAGGGTATAGGGTCTGAGTCTTTGTTAGGGCACCTGGCCGGAAAAAGAAACAAATTTCCATGAACCCTCAAAAGCAATTTTCTCAACATGTCAAAAGACCAACAGAAAAAGCCTACATCATAGAATGCATACAGCTATAAAGGGTATTCTATGAATTCTGCGTACCTGAATCCTGGAGGACACACAGTACAGTTAGCAGCACTGCCTTTGCTGTAAGTACCATTTCCACAGGCCACAGGAGAGAGTGCTGGAGTTTGACAAAGAAACCCTGCAGGGCATGGAAAACACTCAAGTAAAGATGTCTCATTAGCATAAGATCCTGGTGCACAAGGTGTGTGGACGGCGGAAGTATTCGATGGACAATGAGATCCCAGCGGACATGGTTGGCATTCTAGGCTTCCTGATGGTGCAAAACTTCCTGAGAGGCATACAACAGGATCTACTGATTTGTCAGCACAGCTATGGATGAATACAGCACCAAGTTAGCTCACTAGCAGAAATACAAACCACGGAGATCTAAAAACTGGAGACTCTCTATTCTCCACTACACCTCTCCCCCCCTGAATGTCAACAGCCCCACCACCCCCAACCACCTGCCCACAAATTGACCCAGCTGCCTTGGCTTAGGACATTATATGAAGTCTTACATGAACTGAATGCTATCAAATTCACTTTAATCATTGCAATGACAAAATAATCTTTGTTAGTGATAAATATGTGCCAAAATGTTCCAGAAACTGTACAGTGAATAAAAAAACAGTAAAAATAAAAAAGGGCTATATTTAAAACTAAAGCACAAAAATGCTCAAAAGTCCATTTTATCCATACAAGAGAGTGAGAGATTAGTGCTGTATCTGGGAGAGTTGGTATAGGTGCACTAGTGGGTTTTATGTAGAAGTGGTACAAGGTTAGAGAATTCAAGGAATGATTTATACTGAGAACTACATTACTACTAATACCACCACCTATTATTAATCATAGAGGAATTTTTAAGTAACATGAAATACTATTGGTGAAAATGTTGCTACAAAATTTGTGAATATGTACTGCATTTCAAACTGACATATATATGGGTTAAGAGAGGGGCACTTATCAAATCATGTGCTTATTCAAAGCAGGGTAGTTATTGGATTACTATCACTAATTTATAGCTTACCTATGTCCACCTGGACATATAACACAGTGGGTGGCCCCAGCCTTACTGTATGTACCATTTTCACACTCGACTGGCTCCACATTTGGGTTAGGACACTTGAAACCGGGAGGACACTCTAAACAGCTTGTGGCATTCACAACTAGCGAATATGAACCATTTGCACAGAGTTGGTGGCTTGCAAGTTTTGCAGAGGGACATTGGGATCCAATTGGACAGGCATGACAGTAAGTGCTCCCTTCTGGAGCAAAGCTTCCATTACCACAAGGTATAGGATCATCTGTCTTAACAGGACATCTGAAAAAAAGAGAGATTTTCCCGTGGATTTTGTGAGAAGAATAGAAAATTGTGGCCATGTACATTGGTGGGATGTAAGCGCCATCTGGGCTCTGCGTATCCCAGGGATTAAGGGGGCAAATCAAGTGGGGAAGGTCAGAAAATTTTGGAAACACCCCTCATAGGTACAGTCTGTCCACACACACCCATACACACCATGGGGAAAGTCCGTGTATTGTATCTAAATTTAACCTGCTTAATGTGGCCACCCCATTAATGGGTTACGGTTAGCAAGCAACAGATCCTAAACTTCCACAACAAGGACACAAAACAATATTTTCTCATCTTTGTGCTGTAATAAGCTAGAGGACATGACAACATGATGATGAAAGCACTATATGTGAGCACTTCAATGTTCACTGTACCAAAGTCTTCTTTTGTGGGTGTCTCTTAAATCCATTTTCAGCTATAAGAGGTATCAGTTTTCAAAAAAGCAAATTATCTGACACTGACATGTTTTAATCACAATAAAGGTGATTGATTGATTGATTTTCTGATTAATTGACTGAGTAAGCAACAAAGCTATAACAGATACTACAAAAACTATAGTTTATGTGTAAGACAATACAGAACAATTAAACACGAGTTAAACACTGACATGAATAGGGCACAAATCAAGAAAGTTTGGAGATAATTAAAGACTGAGCCACGTTTCTTTTAACTATGGTATAAAGTATTTTTTAACCCCAGCCTAGGGCGTTTTATAGTTTTTCCAAAATGGTCCTTTATCTAATTGTAATTAACTTTTATCCAATGTTTTTAATAATGCTTCTATTTCATCATTTTAGTTTTTAGCAAACTGACCCAAGTGGTAGCAATCCACAAAATGCACCCAAAGAAGTACAATAAGCACCCCTTTGTACACATACACAAAGCCCCTGCTGTCTAGAAACTAGCCCCGCTACTCAAATTGAAAACCAGACATTTGTGTTATTTAAACTTAATGACCAACCTATGGCCTCCTGGGCACACAGTGCATGCGACTGTCCCACCCTTGCTGTAAGTCCCATCTGCACAGTCCTCTGGTGCCTGATTAGGATTTGGACACCTCTTTCCAGGAGGACAACTCTGGCAACTGGTTACATTCTTTGCATCTGTCAACAGATAAGTACCGTCGTGACAAGGGACGTATTCTAACAGCCCTGGTGTTAAGCATTGAGCTCCCTCTGGACAAGGTAGACATGCAAGACTTCCTGATGGCGCATAGGTACCATTTTGACACTGAACAGGATCTGCACTTGGATCAGCACAACTTAAAGAAAATTACATTAAAAACTGAGCCATCCTAGACTATAAAAAAGGCCTATTTGGTCAAGTGGCCATATTGGAATTTTTCCAAAGGGGGGACCATATGAATTTAGTCCAAAATTAAAAAACTACTCTTTCCTCTGCTTTTGGACAAAATACGCTAAGAAATAATATTCCATGATAACCTAGTTAAAAACCGAGCCCTCCTAGACTATAAAAAAGGCCTATTTGGTCAAGTGGCCATATTGGAATTTTTCCAAAGGGGGGACCATATGAATTTAGTCCAAAATTAAAAAACTACTCTTTGCTCTCCTTTTGGACAAAATACGCTACGAAATAACATTCCATGATCACCTAGTTAAAAACCGAGCCCTCCTATACTATAAAAAAGGCCTATTTGGTCAAGTGGCCATATTGGAAATTTTCCAAAGGGGGACCATATGAATTTACTCCAAAATTAAAACACTACTCTTTGCTCTGCTTTTGGACAAAATACGCTAAGAAATAATATTCCATGATCACCTAGTTAAAAACCGAACCCTCCTACACTATAAAAAAGGCCTATTTGGTCAAGTGGCCATATTGGAATTTTTCCAAAGGGGGGACCATATGAATTTAGTCCAAAATTAACAAACTACTCTTTGATCTGCTTTTGGACAAAATATGCTAAGAAATAATATTCCATGATCACCTAGTTAAAAACCGAGCCCTCCTAGACTATAAAAAAGGCCTATTTGGTCAAGTGGCCATATTGGAATTTTTCCAAAGGAGGGACCATATGAATTTAGTCCAAAATTAAAAAACTACCCTTTGCTCTGCTTTTGGACAAAATACACTAAAAAATAATATTCCATGATCACCTAGTTAAAAACCGAGCCCTCCTAGACTATAAAAAAGGCCTATTTGGTCAAGTGGCCATATTGGAATTTTTCCAAAGGGGGGACCATATGAATTTAGTCCAAAATTAAAAAACTACTCTTTGCTCTGCTTTTGGACAAAATACGCTAAGAAATAATATTCCATGATCACCTAGCTAAAAACCGAGCCCTCCTAGACTATAAAAAAGGCCTATTTGGTCAAGTGGCCATATTGGAATTTTTCCAAAGGGGGGACCATATGAATTTAGTCCAAAATTAAAAGACTACTCTTTGCTCTGCTTTTGGACAAAATAAGTTAAGAAATAACATTCCCTGATCACCTAGTTAAAAACCGAGCCCTCCTAGACTATAAAAAAGGCCTATTTGGTCAAGTGGCCATATTGGAATTTTTCCAAAGGGGGGACCATATGAATTTACTCCAAAATTAAAAAACTACCCTTTGCTCTGCTTTTGGACAAAATACACTAAAAAATAATATTCCATGATCACCTAGTTAAAAACCGAACCCTCCTAAACTATAAAAAAGGCCTATTTGGTCAAGTGGCCATATTGGAATTTTTCCAAAGGGGGGACCATATGAATTTACTCCAAAATTAAAACACTACTCTTTGCTCTGCTTTTGGACAAAATACGCTAAGAAATAATATTCCATGACCACCTAGTTAAATCCCGAGCCCTCCTAGACTATAAAAAAGGCCAATTTGGTCAAGTGGCCATATTGGAATTTTTCCAAAGGGGGGACCATATGAATTTAGTCCAAAATTAAAAAACTACTCTTTGCTATGCTGTTGGAAAAAATACACTACGAAATAATATTCCATGATCACCTAGTTAAAAACCGAGCCCTCCTAGACTATAAAAAAGGCCTATTTGGTCAAGTGGCCATATTGGAATTTTTCCAAAGGGGGGACCATATGAATTTAGTCCAAAATTAAAAGACTACTCTTTGCTCTGCTTTTGGACAAAATAAGTTAAGAAATAACATTCCCTGATCACCTAGTTAAAAACCGAGCCCTCCTAGACTATAAAAAAGGCCTATTTGGTCAAGTGGCCATATTGGAATTTTTCCAAAGGGGGGACCATATGAATTTACTCCAAAATTAAAAAACTACCCTTTGCTCTGCTTTTGGACAAAATACACTAAAAAATAATATTCCATGATCACCTAGTTAAAAACCGAACCCTCCTAAACTATAAAAAAGGCCTATTTGGTCAAGTGGCCATATTGGAATTTTTCCAAAGGGGGGACCATATGAATTTACTCCAAAATTAAAACACTACTCTTTGCTCTGCTTTTGGACAAAATACGCTAAGAAATAATATTCCATGACCACCTAGTTAAATCCCGAGCCCTCCTAGACTATAAAAAAGGCCAATTTGGTCAAGTGGCCATATTGGAATTTTTCCAAAGGGGGGACCATATGAATTTAGTCCAAAATTAAAAAACTACTCTTTGCTATGCTGTTGGAAAAAATACACTACGAAATAATATTCCATGATCACCTAGTTAAAAACCGAGCCCTCCTAGACTATAAAAAAGGCCTATTTGGTCAAGTGGCCATATTGGAATTTTTCCAAAGGGGGGACCATATGAATTTACTCCAAAATTAAAAAACTACTCTTTGCTCTGCTTTTGGACAAAATACGCTAAGAAATAATATTCCATGATCACCTAGTTAAAAACCGAGCCCTCCTAGACTATAAAAAAGGCCTATTTGGTCAAGTGGCCATATTGGAATGTTTCCAAAGGGGGGATCATATGAATTTAATCCAAATTTAAAAAAACTACTCTTTGCTCTGCTTTTGGACAAAATACGCTAAGAAATAATATTCCATGATCACCTAGTTAAAAACCGAGCCCTTCTTAGACTATAAAAAAGGCCTATTTGGTCAAGTGGCCATATTGGAATTTTTCCAAAGGGAGGACCATATGAATTTAGTCCAAAATTAAAAAACTACTCTTTGCTCTGCTTTTGGACAAAATACGCTAACAAATAATATTCCATGATCACCTAGTTAAAAACCGAGCCCTCCTAGACTATAAAAAAGGCCTATTTGGTCAAGTGGCCATATTGGAATTTTTCCAAAGGGGGGACCATATGAATTTACTCCAAAATTAAAAAACTACTCTTTCCTCTGCTTTTGGACAAAATACGCTAAGAAATAATGTTCCATGATCACCTAGTTAAAAACCGAGCCCTCGTAGACTATAAAAAAGGCCTATTTGGTCAAGTGGCCATATTGGAATTTTTCCAAAGGGGGGACCATATGAATTTACTCCAAAATTAAAAAACTACTCTTTGCTCTGCTTTTGGACAAAATACGCTAAGAAATAATATTCCATGGTCACCTAGTTAAAAACCGAGCCCTCCTAGACTATAAAAAAGGCCTATTTGGTCAAGTGGCCATATTGGAATGTTTCCAAAGGGGGGACCATATGAATTTAATCCAAAATTAAAAAAACTACTCTTTGCTCTGCTGTTGGACAAAAAACACTAAGAAATAATATTCTGTGATCACCTAGTTAAAAACCGAGCTCTTCTTAGACTATAAAAAAGGCCTATTTGGTCAAGTGGCCATATTGGAATTTTTCCAAAGGGGGGACCATATGAATTTAGTCCAAAATTAAAAAACTACTCTTTGCTCTGCTTTTGGACAAAATACGCTAAGAAATAACATTCCATGATCACCTAGTTAAAAACCGAGCCCTCCTAGACTATAAAAAAGGCCTATTTGGTCAAGTGGCCATATTGGAATTTTTCCAAAGGGGGGACCATATGAATTTACTCCAAAATTTAAAAACTACTCTTTGCTCTGCTTTTGCACAAAATACGCTAAGAAATAACATTCCATAATAACCTAGTTAAAAACCGAGCATTCATAGACTATAAAATAGGCCTATTTGGTCAAGTGGCCATATTGGAATTTTTCCAAAGGGGGGACCATACGAATTTAGTCCAAAATTAAAAAACTACTCTTTGCTCTGCTTTTAAACAAAATACGCTAAGAAATAATATTCCATGATCACCTAGTTAAAAACCTAGCCCTCCTAGACTATAAAAAAGGCCCATTTGGTCAAGTGGCCATATTGGAATTTTTCCAAAGGGGGGACCATATGAATTAAGTCCAAAATTAGAAAACTACTCTTTGCTATGCTTTTGGAAAAAATACGCTAAGAAATAACATTCCATGATCACCTAGTTAAAAACCGAGCCCTCCTAGACTATAAAAAAGGCCTATTTGGTCAAGTGGGCATATTGGAATTTTTCCAAAGGGGGGACCATATGAATTTAGTCCAAAATTAAAAAACCACTCTTTTCTCTGCTTTTAAACAAAACACACTAACAAATAATATTCCATGATCACCTAGTTAAAAACCTAGCCCTCCTAGACTATAAAAAAGGTATATTTGGTTAAGTGGCCATATTGGAATTTTTCCAAAGGGGGGATCATATGAATTTAATCCAAATTTAAAAAAACTACTCTTTGCTCTGCTTTTGGACAAAATACGCTAAGAAATAATATTCCATGATCACCTAGTTAAAAACCGAGCTCTTCTTAGACTATAAAAAAGGCCTATTTGGTCAAGTGGCCATATTGGAATTTTTCCAAAGGGGGGACCATATGAATTTAGTCCAAAATTAAAAAACTACTCTTTGCTCTGCTTTTGGACAAAATACGCTAAGAAATAACATTCCATGATCACCTAGTTAAAAACCGAGCCCTCCTAGACTATAAAAAAGGCCTATTTGGTCAAGTGGCCATATTGGAATTTTTCCAAAGGGGGGACCATATGAATTTACTCCAAAATTTAAAAACTACTCTTTGCTCTGCTTTTGCACAAAATACGCTAAGAAATAACATTCCATAATAACCTAGTTAAAAACCGAGCATTCATAGACTATAAAATAGGCCTATTTGGTCAAGTGGCCATATTGGAATTTTTCCAAAGGGGGGACCATACGAATTTAGTCCAAAATTAAAAAACTACTCTTTGCTCTGCTTTTAAACAAAATACGCTAAGAAATAATATTCCATGATCACCTAGTTAAAAACCTAGCCCTCCTAGACTATAAAAAAGGCCCATTTGGTCAAGTGGCCATATTGGAATTTTTCCAAAGGGGGGACCATATGAATTAAGTCCAAAATTAGAAAACTACTCTTTGCTATGCTTTTGGAAAAAATACGCTAAGAAATAACATTCCATGATCACCTAGTTAAAAACCGAGCCCTCCTAGACTATAAAAAAGGCCTATTTGGTCAAGTGGGCATATTGGAATTTTTCCAAAGGGGGGACCATATGAATTTAGTCCAAAATTAAAAAACCACTCTTTTCTCTGCTTTTAAACAAAACACACTAACAAATAATATTCCATGATCACCTAGTTAAAAACCTAGCCCTCCTAGACTATAAAAAAGGTATATTTGGTTAAGTGGCCATATTGGAATTTTTCCAAAGGGGAGATCATATGAATTTAATCCAAATTTAAAAAAACTACTCTTTGCTCTGCTTTTGGACAAAATACGCTAAGAAATAATATTCCATGATCACCTAGTTAAAAACCGAGCCCTTCTTAGACTATAAAAAAGGCCTATTTGGTCAAGTGGCCATATTGGAATTTTTCCAAAGGGAGGACCATATGAATTTAGTCCAAAATTAAAAAACTACTCTTTGCTCTGCTTTTGGACAAAATACGCTAACAAATAATATTCCATGATCACCTAGTTAAAAACCGAGCCCTCCTAGACTATAAAAAAGGCCTATTTGGTCAAGTGGCCATATTGGAATTTTTCCAAAGGGGGGACCATATGAATTTACTCCAAAATTAAAAAACTACTCTTTCCTCTGCTTTTGGACAAAATACGCTAAGAAATAATGTTCCATGATCACCTAGTTAAAAACCGAGCCCTCGTAGACTATAAAAAAGGCCTATTTGGTCAAGTGGCCATATTGGAATTTTTCCAAAGGGGGGACCATATGAATTTAGTCCAAAATTAAAAAACTACTCTTTGCTCTGCTTTTGGACAAAATACGCTAAGAAATAATATTCCATGGTCACCTAGTTAAAAACCGAGCCCTCCTAGACTATAAAAAAGGCCTATTTGGTCAAGTGGCCATATTGGAATGTTTCCAAAGGGGGGACCATATGAATTTAATCCAAAATTAAAAAAACTACTCTTTGCTCTGCTGTTGGACAAAAAACACTAAGAAATAATATTCTGTGATCACCTAGTTAAAAACTGAGCTCTTCTTAGACTATAAAAAAGGCCTATTTGGTCAAGTGGCCATATTGGAATTTTTCCAAAGGGGGGACCATATGAATTTAGTCCAAAATTAAAAAACTACTCTTTGCTCTGCTTTTGGACAAAATACGCTAAGAAATAACATTCCATGATCACCTAGTTAAAAACCGAGCCCTCCTAGACTATAAAAAAGGCCTATTTGGTCAAGTGGCCATATTGGAATTTTTCCAAAGGGGGGACCATATGAATTTACTCCAAAATTTAAAAACTACTCTTTGCTCTGCTTTTGCACAAAATACGCTAAGAAATAACATTCCATAATAACCTAGTTAAAAACCGAGCATTCATAGACTATAAAATAGGCCTATTTGGTCAAGTGGCCATATTGGAATTTTTCCAAAGGGGGGACCATACGAATTTAGTCCAAAATTAAAAAACTACTCTTTGCTCTGCTTTTAAACAAAATACGCTAAGAAATAATATTCCATGATCACCTAGTTAAAAACCTAGCCCTCCTAGACTATAAAAAAGGCCCATTTGGTCAAGTGGCCATATTGGAATTTTTCCAAAGGGGGGACCATATGAATTAAGTCCAAAATTAGAAAACTACTCTTTGCTATGCTTTTGGAAAAAATACGCTAAGAAATAACATTCCATGATCACCTAGTTAAAAACCGAGCCCTCCTAGACTATAAAAAAGGCCTATTTGGTCAAGTGGGCATATTGGAATTTTTCCAAAGGGGGGACCATATGAATTTAGTCCAAAATTAAAAAACCACTCTTTTCTCTGCTTTTAAACAAAACACACTAACAAATAATATTCCATGATCACCTAGTTAAAAACCTAGCCCTCCTAGACTATAAAAAAGGTATATTTGGTTAAGTGGCCATATTGGAATTTTTCCAAAGGGGGGACCATATGAATTTAGTCCAAAATTAAAAAAATACTCTTTGCTCTGCTTTTGGACAAAATACGGTAACAAATAATATTCCATGATCACCTAGTTAAAAACCGAGCCCTCCTAGACTATAAAAAAGGCCTATTTGGTCAAGTGGCCATATTGGAATGTTTCCAAAGGGGGGACCATATGAATTTAGTCCAAAATTATAAAACTACTCTTTGCTCTGCTTTTGGACAAAACACGCTAAGAAATAATATTCCATGATCACCTAGTTAAAAACCGAGCCCTCCTAGACTATAAAAAAGGCCTATTTGGTCAAGTGGCCATATTGGAATTTTTCCAAAGGGGGGACCATATGAATTTACTTCAAAATTAAAAAACTACTCTTTGCTCTGCTTTTGGACAAAATACGCTAAGAAATAACATTCCATGATCACCTAGTTAAAAACCGACCCCTCTTAGACTATAAAAAAGGCCTATTTGGTCAAGTGGCCATATTGGAATTTTTCCAAAGGGGGGACCATATGAATTTACTCCAAAATTAAAAAACTACTCTTTGCTCTGCTTTTGGACAAAATACGCTAAGAAATAATGTTCCATGATCACCTAGTTAAAAACCGAGCCCTCGTAGACTATAAAAAAGGCCTATTTGGTCAAGTGGCCATATTGGAATTTTTCCAAAGGGGGGACCATATGAATTTAGTCCAAAATTAAAAAACTACTCTTTGCTCTGCTTTTGGACAAAATACGCTAAGAAATAATATTCCATGGTCACCTAGTTAAAAACCGAGCCCTCCTAGACTATAAAAAAGGCCTATTTGGTCAAGTGGCCATATTGGAATGTTTCCAAAGGGGGGACCATATGAATTTAATCCAAAATTAAAAAAACTACTCTTTGCTCTGCTGTTGGACAAAAAACACTAAGAAATAATATTCTGTGATCACCTAGTTAAAAACCGAGCCCTTCTTAGACTACAAAAAAGGCCTATTTGGTCAAGTGGCCATATTGGAATTTTTCCAAAGGGGGGACCATATGAATTTAGTCCAAAATTAAAAAACTACTCTTTGCTCTGCTTTTGGACAAAATACGCTAAGAAATAACATTCCATGATCACCTAGTTAAAAACCGAGCCCTCCTAGACTATAAAAAAGGCCTATTTGGTCAAGTGGCCATATTGGAATTTTTCCAAAGGGGGGACCATATGAATTTACTCCAAAATTTAAAAACTACTCTTTGCTCTGCTTTTGCACAAAATACGCTAAGAAATAACATTCCATAATAACCTAGTTAAAAACCGAGCATTCATAGACTATAAAATAGGCCTATTTGGTCAAGTGGCCATATTGGAATTTTTCCAAAGGGGGGACCATACGAATTTAGTCCAAAATTAAAAAACTACTCTTTGCTCTGCTTTTAAACAAAATACGCTAAGAAATAATATTCCATGATCACCTAGTTAAAAACCTAGCCCTCCTAGACTATAAAAAAGGCCCATTTGGTCAAGTGGCCATATTGGAATTTTTCCAAAGGGGGGACCATATGAATTAAGTCCAAAATTAGAAAACTACTCTTTGCTATGCTTTTGGAAAAAATACGCTAAGAAATAACATTCCATGATCACCTAGTTAAAAACCGAGCCCTCCTAGACTATAAAAAAGGCCTATTTGGTCAAGTGGCCATATTGGAATTTTTCCAAAGGGGGGACCATATGAATTTAGTCCAAAATTAAAAAACCACTCTTTTCTCTGCTTTTGGACAAAATACACTAACAAATAATATTCCATGATCACCTAGTTAAAAACCTAGCCCTCCTAGACTATAAAAAAGGTATATTTGGTTAAGTGGCCATATTGGAATTTTTCCAAAGGGGGGACCATATGAATTTAGTCCAAAATTATAAAACTACTCTTTGCTCTGGTTTTGGACAAAACACGCTAAGAAATAATATTCCATGATCACCTAGTTAAAAACCGAGCCCTCCTAGACTATAAAAAAGGCCTATTTGGTCAAGTGGCCATATTGGAATTTTTCCAAAGGGGGGACCATATGAATTTAGTCCAAAATTAAAAAACTACTCTTTGCTCTGCTTTTGGACAAAATACGCTAAGCAATAATATTCCATGATCACCTAGTTAAAAACCTAGCCCTCCTAGACTATAAAAAAGGCCTATTTGGTCAAGTGGCCATATTGGAATTTTTCCAAAGGGGGGACCATATGAATTTAGTCCAAAATTAAAAAGCTACTCTTTGCTCTGCTTTTGGACAAAATACGCTAAGCAATAATATTCCATGATCACCTAGCTAAAAACCAAGCCCTCCTAGACTATAAAAAAGGCCTATTTGGTCAAGTGGCCATATTGGAATTTCTCCAAAGGGGGGACCATATGAATTTAGTCCAAAATTAAAAAACTACTCTTTGCTATGCTTTTGTACAAAATACGCTAAAAAATAATATTCCATGATCACCTAGTTAAAAACCGAGCCCTCCTAGACTATAAAAAAAGCCTATTTGGTCAAGTGGCCATATTGGAATTTTTTCAAATGGGGGACCCTATGAATTTAGTCCAAAATTAAAAAACTATTCTTTGGTCTGGTTTTTGACAAAATACGCCTAGAAATAATGTTCGAGGATCACCTAGTTAAAAACCGAGCCCTCCTAGACTATAAAAAAGGCGTTAAAATTAAAAATGAATCTTATTAAAGTTGATGAATATAAGATCAAGGAGTGACCTGAAAAAAAGTCAAGAGTAAGTCCCAAAAAAATCCAGTCAAATCAAATTCAATACCAAATAATGCATAAGGTGCAGCCTTGAACAGTAAGCCAGGTAAAATTAAGGACAGAGGCTATGAGTCACTTTAAGGTTCAAAGTTATTTCATTATAAGCAAAACCCTACAACAAATATTATAATATCATAGGTGATGAATTACTCCTTAATTTTGGCGCGAAATTTCAGCGTTAATTTGTAATTTCACATGTGAAATTACAAAATTGCCATGGCAACCCTTCCGTACGTCTCAGTGTCAAGATGGCGACAAAGTTTTAAAATGCCGTGAATGAAGATGTCAGGGCACAAAAAGATGCTTTAGAAAACCTGAACATATAAGAGAACACCAAGAAGGATTCTAACAGGTATTTTGGCGAAAAAGTCTGAAAAATTCTGAAGTTTATAAGCCAAATTTAAGGTCTAAACATTTGAGAGAGTGGAGTTTTCGATCGATATGATGCTAGCAATACTGGATTTTTGACATGTTTATCCAACGTAATTCGTCACCCATGATATTAATAGGTAATCAAATGGTATACTCGTGAAATTAGGGAATAATTTCACTTGCGTTTTGTCCAAATCCTAATAATTTCCCGAGCCTGAAGGCTCAGGAAATTATTAGGATTTGGACAAAACGTACGCGAAATTAATTATTCCCTAATTTCACTCGTCACCATTTGATTACACATACTAACTGTATTCATTATCTAAAAATAGGTGCTAATTAATGGCCACAGACAGTGTTGTTGTTTCAGGTATCCATGGTAATGACAATGTCATTGGTCAGTTAAGCCATGATGTTATTGGCTATATAGACTCTAAATACAATTGGTGCCTTGCCAATGACATTGCAGCTTAATTGAGCAATCAGGTCAATAACCAGAGTTCAATACCATCAACTGAAGTGATACAACTCACTTAAACTCTGAAGATGAATGCCACACAGGTTGTTCAATGTAGAAATGTCAGTCAGTGTCAACACCAGTCCTTCACAGGACTACTCTCACTTGAATGATCATATTCCATCTACTTAAGAAACGACTCCTGGGTTCAAAGCTTTTCACTGTTTTACATCAAAAGTATTTTTAAAAAGGGAAGATTCACCACTCACCTATGTCCACCTGGACACTCAGTGCACACTGATGAACCATTCTTACTGTAAGTTCCATTCTGACATGGCTGCTCTCCTTGTGAAGCAAATTGACAAAAATTCCCTGCAGTGCAGAGCTTGCACTCTGTCTGCCCCACAGCATCTGTGTATGTGCCATTAAAGCATGGCAAAGGGCTTGCTAATGGTACATCTGGACAGTAAAATCCTTTTTCGCACTGTGTACAGTTGGTCTGACCAGTAGGTGCATATTCACCAGGGTTACATCTGACTGGATCAATGGTTTGATTGGAGCATCTGTTCATGAAAGAACAGTAATAATTATACAGATTTAGCCCAGGCTAAAAGCAAGAAACTGAGGGTAAAAGAGGCTACAGCATACACTGTACAAGCAGTGTTTCATCTTTTTGGAGGAAGAATCTATGAGTCCATCAAAAAGTCACTTCGGACTTTTTTCAAGGGCCCCCTTCATGAATAATGTTAACTTGAATATTTCTTGAGATATAGAAGGCAGCACACTTACTGGTGTCCAGCAGGGCAGACAGTACACTCTGCCGCCCCTCCAAGGCTATAACTTCCAATGGCACAAGCCTGGCATGATGTCCCATTGAATGAGAATTTACCTGCCTCACAAGGATTACATTTTGTTTGAGCAACATTAGGCTCGTATCCTCCTGGGCAGTACTGTGAATAAAAAAAAAACAGTTTGATGTTTAATTAAGTGTTGAATAGTGACAAATATTCTTCTAGAAGCAGCAAAATTGAAAGCTGTCAGCTCATTTTGACTGGGCTGTAACAAAATTTTCAAGAGACTTTTTATTACGGTCAAACCCTATTAATACAGACACTAAGGGGGCCATAGAAAGTGTTCATATTAATGGGGCTAGCCTGCAACCTCTCCGGGGCACTCTGGCGGCAGGGCGGGAACAGGAAGGAGAGCTTGCAACTACGTCTCTGGAATTTGAATTCCACCTCCAACTCCCCTGTGGCTCTCCATCGACTGAGCCGTCAGATTTCCGCCAATCAGAGCGAAGAGGAATTAACAAGCGTGAATACAAAATATCATTGAAAAACACAGATAGCACGCACCAAGGGTAATCCTGTCATTACTAATGTCATCTCTGCCAATCAGCATTTCGCATCGACTTTTTTGATGCAGATATTCAAAATCCAGAGACGTAGTTGCAAGCTCTCCTTTCCTTTTCTACTCCACTGCCAGACCGCCCTAGAGAGCTTGCTTGCAGGCTAAAACGGGGTATCCGTATTAAGTGGGTTGAATTTGAAGACAATGTAAGGGCTTTCTTTCCCCAGGGACAAAACAAACTGTCTGTAATAATGAGGTGTCTGTGTTAGATGGGTGTCTGTAAAGCAGGGTTTGACTGTACTAAGTTTACAGCCTGATAAAAAGCTCTATTTCAACTCTCTTAGGGGGTGTTTACATGACACCGGGGCGACTTTTGATACCACCAAAAATTTCATGCTGGCGCAAGTCACCCCGGCGTGAGTTCACCCCGGTTCTTGTACGGGGGCGAGAATTTCACTCTGGTACGAAATCTCGCAATGGTATCATGTAAACATGAAACGACCACCCGTTTCAGTGTGAAATCGGTCTGCCGGTAGACTGGAACAGGTAGTGCATGTGTAATGTTCGCACGTGCATTTTATCAACATGAAGTGTAACTTCAAATAAGGAGATGTGAAATGACCCAGTCATCATGTAAACGCGATACGAAATCAAAAAGTCATGTCGGTATGAAACTCGCGCTGGTGCGAGTTTTCTCATGTAAACACCCCCCTAAATCTAAGCAAAGTTCTACATGCACTCTACACAATGGCCTCCCATATGTTGTTGTCATAGAAACCATTGTGTGAAAGTTTGACTGTAATAGACCAATAAAAGCATACCTGAGGTTGTTGCGATGGGTCTGGACACACTTTACCACTAGGACAAGAGCGACATATTCCTTCTCCATAATTAGAATAAGTTCCTGCTGCACATAATGTCACATTCCCTGGTGATGTTGTGCAGTCATAACCAGCAGGACAAGGAATGTCACATGATATGGACCCCGCCGTGCTGTTTAATCCCGAAGCACATGCCTGTAGCCAATATTCAGTAAATATAAAGCAAGGTTTAAAAAAGTATTACACTTTGGAGCAAGCAGAGAGGTGGACATCTGCACCCAGCACCCCTCCCCCCCTGACTAGCAAAGCCCTTGCTATTGGGCTTACCGTAATCATATGTAAAAATCCAAAGCCAAGCGGGGGGGATACTCCGGATTTCAAGTGACAGCGATTATCAAATAAAGACAAAAATCAAAATCAAATAAGTCCATAGCACTTACAACAAACCCCAAAAGCTTCTGAACAAAATTTACCCCCTGAAAGCCTCATGCCGAATTTCCATGCCTGAGAATTCACTTCATTAATTAAAAAGAGAATTTCTGTGATGATAAAGGTGGGGTTGTGCAGTGGACACAATGCATGCGAAATCATCGAAATAAAATGAAACCCTGGGCCGGGTTGTTCGAAGCTGGGTTAAGATAACCCAGGGTTAGTACGAAATTTGAACTCAGATATGAGAGCTTAAAAAGCAAATCCAGTTTAATTCTCTTGGCCTAAAATTTGATGATTGGATACTTTAAAAATAATAGAGAAAATTATTCGACAGAGTGCTTTTGATAAAAAGAAAAAGAAACCCGGGTTAAAATTTAACCCCAGGTTAGCGCTAACCGGCGTTTGAACAACTCGGCCCTGATGGATACAGCACAGACACTGACCGAGTATGGAAACCAGTGTTATGAAACATTTATTATGAGATACCAGAGCTGTCATTAAGGGCCTCATGACACCTGACCTGTTATGGCTAAACTTACACTTGATGTTATGGGTGATCAAAGTGGAAAGCTAAAGGTGACACTATAAATTTTATTTTTGTGAGATGTTATAGGTGGATCTTCATTTGCTACGGCTGCTTCAAAACTCAATGACAGCCCTGGATAAAGTGTAATGTTTTAATAAACAATCACAAAACATAAATTTGGTCGTAATTTATTAGTTGAACTAAGCGGCTGGGAAAGATGGGCAGTTCCACAAATCTTCAAATTGTTTCCAATCCCCAAAAAATCCCCTCTTAAATCACGAAACACAAATCCAAGATAAAAATCCAGTAATAGATTTCACGATGAAATCTCATCTTGTAATAAAAGTATTGGGAATGGATGTACCATCATCACCTCTTTAAATGATTTTCACGTGTGAAAATTTTGAGTAGATGAAGACATTGCAGACAGTGCTGCCCTCATATCTGAATAGCGTGATTTTGTTAGCCACTTTACAAGGTCGGAGAAGGACCAGAAGATGACAATGCAATTTGAGTGACAATATCAATTACCGACTCCACTACGCGCCTCGATTTTCATACATTTTTTAACGGCTATCCATTTTTACCTTGAACTTTGAGTTAATTAGACAATTCGGCTGGTGCTAGGAGACAAGTGTTTAATAAAGAATATTTCCTATCGAAACACTAATGAAAACAATAATTTACGAACAAATAATAATCTTACCGTACAAGCTGAAGAATTAATTGACCCAGTGTTTGGGTTTTCTGTGTCTTCTGGGCAAGGTTGAGGGGCAGTTTCATTCCCAAGACAGCTAATAAAAAGACGACAGAATATTGTGCGTTAGATTCAAGGAGATACCTCTCATCCAATTGACATTAAAACAAGATATTATGCAACTACATTGACCACAATACAACATGAGATCAAAGCATACAAAGCAAGGAAATTGGCAGCAAAGTATGTCCGGCCAGTTATTCTTTGCAAGACTAATACGTCGACAAAATTCTTTATACATGTTCTTTTTTCCAATTAAAGACTTAATAATTCCAATGTCGGGTTAAATATATGAATACTGATCGTTTACACTCACAAGTGTCCGGCTGGGCATTCTACACAACCAGCTCCAGAAAGCCAATATTCCCCTGCCGTGCAGTTACTTTTACTACAAGAACATTCAGTCTCACAATCACAAGCTGCGCCTACTAAATCTGTGAAATAACAGAAACAAATCGTATTAAGATCGAGTATTGAGATCTCCCAATGAAACAAAGACGTCGTTTTGTAATAGGCACAAAAGTCAGGGCACAAGCTTCAATTATAAGTGGATTTTTATCTCACCGGTGAAACAGACAAGAAGTAATCCAAACACGATTAGAAGACTGGCTCGCAGATTCCCGCTCCTTGGAATACTACAGTTTATCATGTTTAAAATCCACATTTTTAACACTTGTCGTGTTCCTCGAACGAGGCAAAAGCCTCAAGGAAAGCGTAATTATAAATTTGTTGCCCGCAACAACTGCTGTCTGCAGAAATTCCAGCTGCACTCAGCAAGGAGCAAATTAGTGGACATGTTGAATGGAGGAAAAAACCTCCAAAGAGTCACTCGGCTTACAAAACATTCACGAAAAAGACACTGATTTCTGCAAATTCACGGTTTTCAGTACAACAACAATTCAAGGAGTGCGCCTCTTGATTAAGTTACAAAGTATTCCTCAATTAGAAGAATAAATCCGGATGAATGTTTTGTAATGAAAATTCGTTCTTTCGCGAGATCACGTTGATTTTCATTCCGTGACGTCACGTCTAAGACGTTCTCATGGAAACGAGCGATTTGTTTGTGACAAACTTTCCGCGAAATTCGCGTTTGAAGACTAGGATTGGTGCAGAAGAGAAAAGCCATCGTAACGAAGTCGTTTTGTTCATTAACTCTATTGTTCTATAAAAACATAAACGAAAGCACTCTGTGATCGGCATCAAATAATATTCTGTGGTACATGTCAGAGATTCTGGAATTCGGCGAAGCCGAACGTTGTAGAATTTCACCTAAAACCGAAACCGTCAACTCTTGAAGGTTAAGGCAAAATTACTCTAGTCATTTAAGCTTTTATTCTATTTATTTATTTTCGCTCTCTCTAAAAGCAATAATAGAATGAATTGTTTCAAAAAGCAACTGCGTTATACTTTTCCGGTGACCGACGTTTGCAACATTCTCGCCTGAGGGCACATCATCTAGAACTATTATTCCTTTCACATATTTCAGTCACTGAGCTGAAAAGGACTTCCGAACCAGATCTGAGTAATGAAGGATGTATATTCTTCTTTTAGCTGTGCCAATTGGAAAAGAATAAGTTTATGCAATGTCCTCGGAGCAAATAAGTCATGCATTGGGAATTATAAAGCCCAAAAGGGGGGTTACATAAACAACCACTGTAAAGGTTCAGATATATAATGTGATCATGCATACAAAAACGTCAGTTTTATTGCGTCACATTCTAACACTGGCTCTGAAGTAACAGACTATGGAATTACGAAAACTTTGCTTAGATTCTATTAGTTTGGCTTTAGATAGCCTTGCAGAGACTTTTTGACTTTTTGGTTTTGATGAATTTTGCGAGCGCGGGGCACCTCCCGTGGGTTTTAGTTTCATACGCGTACTCATCGTCATTATCATCATCACTGCATCATCAACATCTCGATTAGTTCGGTAAAAGCCGGTTAGGCAACGGCCCAACCACTTTAAAACTATATAAGTAAAAATAACATGCAATAATAAGTAGAATAAAAAAAATAAAAAAACTAAGGTCATTCTGACATTTTTCAAGGGACGATAAACGAGGCATATCGGGAAGGAGCTGATTCCAGTCTCTACCAGTTCTTAAGAAAAAGGACAACTTGAATGAACACATCTTTCGTACAGTGGGTGTCAAGAAACTTAAGTCTATGGCTGCTCCTAATACGAGCAGACATCTCTTAGAGGAAAATAGTGTCTTTAACCTGGATAGGCTTAAAGAAAACTATTCAAAAGAATCGAAACGCTAAAATTGCGTTTCTCTCGCGCAATGAGAAATGTAGTTGTCACTCCGCTAATATCAAAGGAGCTAAGTGCTTTAAGCCGTTTTAGCCTGTGTAGCAGGCGCACGATAAGTGAGCGCATGAGCACATGATAAGGGCGGTACGTCGCTCTTCCCCAGAGAGTAGGGTTGATCCCCGGAACCAGGCTCCACGGGTGGGGGAAAAGAGCAAAAAACGGGGTGAAATAGGAAAATATTGGCGAGCGATGGGAGTCAAGCGGTGGTCTGTTCACGTAAATTTTTGTTCTTCCTTTCCCCCCAATGCGGAGCTTGGTCCCAAGTTAGGATGATGCGTACGTGAAAGGCACAAGAGAATATGAGCGCGTGACCTGGAAAATGGAGCAGGGCGGTAGCTGGGGCGCCTCCCGTTCTATTTTCGGGTTCGTGCTTTCTCATTTTCGCGGACCCGCCTATCTCGGAGCCTGGAACAGGCTATTATTTCCTGCGCCGCCCTGATTAACAGTGGAATTTTTCTTTCCAACTGAAACTTATCTAGCTGTTTGCTTAGTGCGCCGGGTTTAGGTGTTCAGGGGTGCAGCCCGGCACCTTAAAAACGCTTTATCACTGGTTGATATTTATGCCATGTAAAAAAACTCTGGAAAATGGAGTGTTGAAAAACATAACAAATTAGCGACTGTGTATACAGTGAAATTATGAGGTTAATACGCCTGCTTCATTGAATAAAAGATTCTTTTTAATATCCTCTTAAATGTAATATAATTTATAGATACTGTTTTCACCTTTTTCTTCGGTATAAGTAATTCATTTAACTCAGGAAAGAAACCACTTGTTTAACAACTTTGTCCTTGTGCGGTTTTAAAATCATAAGGCAATCTATTAAAAAAAAAAAAGCAAGCAGTCTCTTATTTTTCTCAAAGATAGCAAGCGGAGGGGATATGTAAGTGGGCAGAAGGAGGCTCCCACACGTTGCGTCTTCTCGCAGGAGGCGATTTTCAGCGTCTCGCAAGTTTCTCCGACTCGTCTACTTCTAAAGAAATTAAGAATCCACTCATTATTCTTATGCTTATTATTGTAAATCAGTTTGATGCCGGTCAGTTTTTGTCTTCACCTCCTTCACTCATCTTGAGCTCAAAATCGTCCATAGTGAGAACAAGTTTTCCCACTGTCTGCCCTGATTCTAAATCTTTATGTGCCCTTCCTGCCTCCTTCAGCGGATACTTTGTAACCTTGGTGACTTTCAGCCGGCCTTCTTTCACCCAGCCAAGAAGTTGTGTCATACTGTCCTTGAGCAGTTCTCGCTGATCAAAGAGAAAGCTGAGGTTGAAAGCCATGACACTTTTGTTCTCATTAGTCATCTGAAGAGAGGAAAGACAAAAACAAATAATTTAGATCGAAACCCGCCAACCATGAGCAAGGTTTGTGACATACCAATCACTAACAACCATGGTGGACACTATACCTGATGAAGACCTGCAGTACGCAGTTGAATGTTGTAATCAATATCTAAGTGACAATCATGAGACAAATGATAAATGAAACCTTTCAAACACAAATGCTGTATATTCTAAATGGAGATTCTATTTTTGACCAATACATGCAATAAGAAATATAACCAAATGCAGACAAATCCAGACCCCTGTTTCCAGACAGCACAATTCCTTACTTATTACAGACCCAAATGGCTAGCCCGTGAGCAAGCTCTCAAGAGGGTACGGGGTGGGGAAGGAAAGAGGGGAAGCCACCAGGGTCCCCTGGGGAGCTTACTTGCAGGCCACTGACTAAAAATCTATACCTAACTGCACACCAAAAGGATTCAAAAAACCTTACATTTTGGTGCCACACCTATGAATCCCCGTGCAGAAGAAAGACTTGCACCCATCTCATTGAAAAGTTGTCAGGTGGAAAAAAAGGAAAAGGGGAGAATGGGTGAGGAATGGGCAATAAAAATAACATACACCAGGGGTGGATCCAGGAGGGTGTATTCGGTGGCTCCCCATTAGAACATCCTACCAAAAAATATAATTCCTCAAAGAAGAGAAAAAACAGCAATACATGGGTCACAAAAATCTTGTGATGCCAACCACCATTCCTCCTTTCAAATCGCCACTTTCTGGAACAAACGTAGGACAACTTAAAATAAGTTAATGTATAGTTTGATGGCCAGTTGGTATCATCCATCCCCATTAAAAAACTCTGGATCTGCCCCCGTACATAAATGCCCAGTTTAATGAAAAATGTTGCTGAATTTGATGGAATGAGAGAATTGACCGTGAATTTGCCACCCAGTATCTTGATTTTACTGGCAAAGCAAGGGCACTGCAGGCACAGCAAGCACTCTTTTTGTTATAAATATTAAAATCTATACTGGCGAGAAGTAATGGAGATGATTTGCAGTTTGACTTCCCCCACTCCAATATCAAAAATTCCTGGTAAGCTTGTGAAAGTTAGCAGGAATACCTGAAGAGGATTGAAAGCAGGTGTTGACTTGTAGTTCCATCCCATCTTTACCCATTGCCACAAGCTTATACCACCACCAGCACTTTCACTAGATTTAGGCAGCATTGTGTGAAAACCTGGCGAAAAAAAAAATTCATAATTCCACTATGTGCCACTTCACCCAGGTGTATCAGAGATGCCAATCTCTAAGGATCTAACATCTGGAGGCTATCTCTTTTGAGACACTCCCAACTTCAACCGCCCTCCCCCCTTTTAACACAAAGTGAATCAGTCATCAAATTGTAACATGTACTCAGGACATTAAACAAAGTCTTACATGAAGTGTAAAATTCACTTCTTTTACGAAACAATCTTCTCAGTAATAAAAATAATATGGCAAAAACGCCACAAACTGACTACGATAAAGAAATTTTGAATGCTGGGGGAAAATGGGCTTAATTCCAAACTAAAGTACATAAAAGATAAAAATTCACTTATATGGCAGACTTGGTGACTCCTACAGGAGAAGGGGAGACCTGTGCTGTATCCAGAAGACTTCTGGATAATGTGGAGAGTTGGAATATATGTGAGCATATTTAACATTATTACTGGGCAACGTGAATATTGGCGAAAAGTCACCAAGACAAAGTCGAGGTGACTATTCACCAATATTCATGTCGCCTGAGGTGACTAATTGTTTAGTATAATTACATTGATGATTATGAGAGAAAACAAAATTATTGATCAATTTCCGACCCGGAAACATCAAAAAATCTGGTTGCCATTTTGAAAACCGCTAGCCTTCAATGCTCTAATCACTGCACGGTGATTACAGCGGAATAAAGCGAAGCTCCTAGCCAATCACAGAGCTCTATTTTCGATAATCATCAATGTAATTATACTAAAAATGAACAGTAACAAGGGGCTAAATACTGTTCGGGGTAATCCCATACATGCCAACTCTCCCGGATTATGTGGGAGTCTCCTGGATACAGCACCGATCTCCCGCTCTCCCGCTCTTACACTCTCTTCTTATTAGCAGTACGGTTTCTGGGCATTTTTGCAGGTATTTAGTCACTGACAAAGATTGTTTCTGGCATGAAAACGCTGATTGCAAAATTTAATAGTATCTACTTAATGCAAGACTTCATATAATGTCCTAAGTCATTACCATTTGGGGCTGGGTCAATTTATCAGGGGAGGGGGGCATTGAAATTCTGGGGGGTAGTGAAAAAAGAGTCTCCAGTTTTTAGATCTCCAGAGGTTGGCATCTCTGTAATCCTGTGATTATGCTTCTGGGAGAAAACCCTGTAATTGCATCCATGAGGAGAAGCAACATTAATGGGTGCTTCATACTGCAGTGCACCTTAATTAGGGAAGGAAACTAACAAAAGCTCTCACCATAGACAACCAGTCGGCCTCCTGAGGCCACATGATTATAGCTCTCCTGTAAAGTTGCCACACCGTTAGCATCAAACACAACTTGGTAACCCTTTGGACAAAAAGACTCT
This sequence comes from Porites divaricata, assembly GCA_038088405.1. Classification (NCBI taxonomy): domain Eukaryota; kingdom Metazoa; phylum Cnidaria; class Anthozoa; order Scleractinia; family Poritidae; genus Porites; species Porites divaricata. The sequence goes on from JBBMOI010000017.1 coordinate 1,255,254, forward strand.
GCAGTTTTCCAGAGATCATCCTTGGATTTGTCAATGACATGGTCACAACCTGGTCACACACAAAGGAAAATTAAAAAATTCAGTTTGATCAAGTGTAACAGAGTTGATATCATGAGCTGATCCTTTCAAAGTTTTTGAGTCTGAGATATTCAAACAAAAATCTTTTTGACCTGGCATGTACTGGATTTAATCATTCACCACTTCTATATTTCTGTACACAGATACTCACTCTCTATAAGTGATAAATATGGACAATCAGAATGCAGGATGAGGCCTAGCAGAACTTTTAACGCGAACAGATTAATTTACCTAAATTCTTGACAAGATCAACTTTATGACTTGCACCAACCACGCCCACCACGTGACAACCAGGGATCTTTGCAAGCTGTACCAGCATACTCCCCACACCCCCAGCTGCAGAGTGAACTAGTACCCAGCTCCCAGGCCTTGGTCTGGCCTGTTCAAACATTCCATACCAAGCAGTTAGAGCCACTGTTGGAAATCCTGCTGCTTCGTACCTGTCCAAATTGTCCGGCAGCGGAAAAATCTGGTGTTTTGGAACCCTAATTCTCTCGGTGTAACCTCCAAAAAGGGACACGCCGAAAACCTTTTCACCGATCTCATATTCTTTCACATTCTTGCCCTTTCTTTCAACCTCACCGCTAAATTCAAAACCGGGAGTGATCGGCCAGCCGACGAATTTCTTTGCTGACTCGTACAAGCCCCAGCGAGTACACACATCAGCATAGTTCACACCGCAAGCGTACGTTTTGATAGTGACAAGATCTTCCTCGTCAATGTCTTCAAGTTTGATGTTTGCACCTTCTGTATACCCACCATCTGATAGCGGCTCATACACTAGCTTGTCATAGCCACCAGGTGAAGGTATTTGGATCATTGTGCGAAAGATAGCCTCGGTCAATTGATGAGTTAGACAACCCCCGGCGAAATAAAAATGGCAACGCGAAATTTAACCAGGCGTCACATGTCTAGTGCCCAGGTCATCTCACTCTTCCAGTGTTACACAAGTCTGTTTCCCGCAAACTTCTGCAGAGTGTAGTGAAGCGATCTTTCAAACCATACCAGAATGAGTATGATTCAGTCAAGGAGGCCAGAAATTAAGACAAAAAAAACCATGACCTCACCCAAAAATTTCCATGAAAATCCTGTTCCACTACACCTTCCTTTCCTTTCATCTAATCCTCATCCTCGGAGACCCAGGGCAGATAAAGGGGGCGAGGGAAAGTCTAAACGGGCGGAAAACATATATGGAACGAAGAAAAGTAAAGAACGGCGAGAAGAGCCCCTGGGGACAATGTCTTTCCAGACCAGTTCCAAACGGTCGCCGCCGTTCTGGCTTCTGATTGGTGCCAGAAAACTTGTGTTTTTCTGGCACAAATCAGAAGCCAGAACGGCGGCGACCGTTTGGGACTGGTCTGGTAAGACATTGTCCCCAGGGGCTCTTCTCGCCGTTCTTTACTTTTCTTCGTTCCATATATTTTTTAGACTTTTCCTCGTCCCCACTATCTGCCCCTGGGTCTCCGAGGATGTCTAATCCTTAGATCCTAAAAGCTTTCTTATAAACTTTTGCCAACAATATGAAGCCTACTAAAATGCCCAGCAAAACAAAAAAAAACAAGGTAAGAAAAGCCAAAGAAGAGGGGAGGAGAGAAAGCGAAAAGAAGGCTGCTGAGTCACTTTTACACCCAAAAACTAAATTTTACTTTCTCTGCATGCCCAAACTGTGCAACCTACAATGCAATGCAGTATTACGAAGAGGGCGCAAAGGGATATGGGAACTAAGGCAGCGAACGAATCGAAAAGCGATGCAGAAAAAATGGAGGCTCCTGCCGGCGAGGAAGCTCTGGTACGGCGGGTATGGGAGAGAAGGGAGGTCATGCAACCCCGCACCCAGGCTAAAGAAGATCGGAGCCTTTTCTCCAGTCTGCTTTGACCGCATCACGCTAACCAAAAGGGCTGAGTTGGAAGACTAGTTGCTATATCATGTTTTAGAACAAAACAAATTTATCCGCGAAAAATTTGTTTTCGGCAGATCATACGAAAAGAGTATGTCAAATGTTTATTACCTGCGTTGTCTACAAAATAAGTTGAAGCTTGGTTTATTATCACATTCAAGTGTGGAAAAGAGGACTCTTGACAAAGGAAAACGGGTCCACACCGGTAACAAGCTACTAAAATCGCTATTTAAGAAAAAACAACGAAAATATTGTTGGTGCAACAATTTATTCACAAATGAATGTACTCTGTAGATTACGAGTAGTCCCCATTTTTCCTCAGGGATAGCAGAGCAAACGTTCCGACTTTCTCGCGTGGGGTGATTTTCACGCGCGCTCTCGTTTTGCTCTCTCTACTAACCCGTGTACTCTTTATCACTTCATCCAAATATATTACCAAAATTAATGCACACATACCTCATAAATAATCTATTTCCCCCAAAAGGAGGAGAAAACATCTGGTTTCGCCTGTGGCAACATTATCCACGTCATTTGTTTGATATTATAATACAGTATATACACTTAAAACAGTGGCCTGAATAAGCTTCAAATAAGTTTGTTAAAAAATAACTGTATAATGCTATGCTCTTAATTGAGTTGCTATCAGTCATTCATGGAAATCACAGACTACAAATGTCCTTTCCCCATATAAACAGCCTTCAATCTTTTCGTTTTATACGAGCGAACTATTAAATGAAAACAACCGGCATTCTTAGCTGGATCCAAACTGCTCTGAGCGATAGTTCTTTTTTCTATTTTTATTATTTCAACTTGAATAAGTAAATTGCTGTTGAGGAGGCAAGGAAATTTGAACGCTTTCATCTTTACATACCAAAAGAAGTTTTTATCTCACAGAAATTGACTTAAAAAATATAAAAATGATCTTAAATTTCATTGCCCGAGAAAAACGTTCATTTGTACAAAATGGTCTTGAAAAATATCGCCCACAAAACGTGGAAATATCGTCAAACTCCACACCCAAAACACTCTTTGTTACAATGATTTTACCACAACTAAATACACCAATAGACCAATGTCCCCAGTTTTTTTTACAAAATAAATTTACAAAATATCTTAAGAACAGAAATGAACTCTGTGGTCGAATATATACTCCGCTTGGTACTAAAAAATGAGCAAGTAATAACCCTCAATTTAAAAAAACAATTTGTTTTGTGATACAGATGCCAGCATTTGTCACAAAACGTTTCATCAGAGAGAAGACTTGTTTCTACTTTCTCGAGGACTTGTTTCCACTTTCTCGTAAAACAAGATGTAGGCTTGAGATCCCCGCACTCTTGACGAAGACAAAGAATCCACACTACAAAAGAAAAAAACAGAACATGACAAAAACACGCACATGCTTCGGGTTCTGGTTTAGCCATTGGGATGGCTTTAGCCGCTTCGATTATTCACAGTATTAAATTACTTTTTGGAAGTTTCACTGGAGTCTTAGAATTAATCAGCTTAGCCTTTTGAACCCGACAGTGTTCGTTAAATTTTCTAACTGGCTTCCGCGTGCTTTTTTTCTTGCACTTTCCTTTCTTTTTTGCAATGACTGCATTCCCCTTACGCGTATACTAAATAAAAACAGTTCCTTTTTTTAGTGCTACGCAAACGCTTTGCGCATAATGGGAAGATACGAGGAGGGAGGAGTGGATTCATGAAAGGAACGGTAAAATGCTCTAAAATGAAAATTCAAACTGACTGAGGGCAACAACGCGGCATTTCAACCAATTCTTATTGTATGATTTAAAGGATTTTTAGCCTTATTTCATTTCAAAAAAAATCGTGGGACCTCAAAGTTTTCTTACACATTTCACCATCTTTCATTAAAATCCCCCTTTCCCATGCAGAAATTTTGACGAGTTTGGTCTTTGGTGTTAATCATTTTACAATGTACATATCTTAATGACTAACTTACCGGGAATCATTAAAGCAATGCCACTCCTTGCTTATTGGATGTTTGCAGTAAGCTGTGTAATGACCTCCATACGTGCCTCCAGAGTGATTTGAGACTGCGTAAAGAGAGTAAGCCGCTGACCGGCGTTCTGAAAAGTGTAACGCAATTTGATTGGGTTAATACAATCTCAAGGGCAGCTTTCGTAGCAGGCGCCGATTAGGGCGAAGGGAGATATTTCGAGGACGCCTCTGCACGTATTAAGCCAGTACTTTCCTCTCGGTTCTTTATAGACCTTGACACTGAGTAGCGGTTCAGCTAGGGCTTAAACTCGCAGTCTCTCGCGCGGTAGGTAGACCGGCGCTCATCCAGTTTAGCTAACCGGGTGGCAGTGTTCAAGCGTTACCACGCGAAAAAAACTGCTTGCAAGTTCGGTTGTGTGTGTTTCCCGCGCTCTTCGGCTACCTGTTCCCTGCGCATGGCAACGGTTATAAGCTCATGCGTGCTTGGCAGCCGTTATATTTTTTCCGGGAGCGGTTTTAGGGCGTATGCGATGATTTTGCTGTTAGTTAAAAAACAGTAAATATTGATAAGCCTTAGAGTGATCTTACCCTGATCGGCGGAGAACTCTGCAAGATCCAACTTCACGGGAAATTCTACATTAGACTGAAGCTTTGAGCGGAAACTGAATCCGGAGAAACGCTTTAAATCTGTGCAATATACTGTTAAGGACAAAAAATTGAATGCAAAAGGACCACTGATACAATTTTGTATCGGCTACCGAAAGTTAAAACAAATCAGGACACAAAGCGAATAACAACTTCGTTCTGTAATAAGTGAGATCCCAGAGGACGCCAATGAAGTCCTTAAAATCTTCTACGACGATCCAGATTGTGGGCTTTCATTTCACTGTAGGCGTCGACTCTTGTTTGTTAGTGTTAAGTTGATATTACAGGAGACGATTCGCATTTTGTTACAACGTTATTCCAACAATGTAGCCCTATGAATAATCGTCGCTGCAAATCGACCACCCCTCCCCTCACCCAACGTTTTGCCTGAGACGAGAAGCTAGTGTTCGGTTGACTTTATTTCAAACTTATGGAAGGATTACAAAGGATACGAAGAACAAAGATTGGAGGAAATCTCTGGATGTGGAATTTCTTCGTGGATTTTCTCTTGGCTTTGCAGTTGTCACAAGTCTAGGGAAAAACGACAAAATATTGCTTTAATAAACATGTAATGCTGATACTCTTTTTTTGCTAAAGCTACCGGGCCAGCATGAGGCAAACCTTGAATTGAAGAGCTTACTGAGAAGTGTCAAACCCCGCTGAATCGCGCATTAAAAGATATCAACGATGAATTACAACTCTAAGGGTACCCCGCTTACACAAGTCTAATATGGCCGGAATATAGCCTTGGGATTACTCACCACTGGTTTCCTCGCGAAATGACGTCTGTATACCTGCCAACTTTTTCTGAGATATAAGCGTGAGATTTTTATCCTGGGAGTGCTGGGATTTTTGAAGACAACACGATCAATTCCGAAGATTCCCGGAAGAAGTCCGAAGTCTTCCGAAGATGTCCGAAGTCTTCCGAAGACGTCCGAAGTCTGCCAGATCTGGGTAGTGACACATCATCAGTGTGGACGTCTTCGGAATTCCTCAGGTGCACTCGCTACTCAGACGTATACCTGCCAACTCTCACGCCTGCGGGTTGAAAACTTCGATCTCACTCCGGCTCACGCTTGTGGGCCAATTTCTCACGCCTGATTGAAAAATGTGAGTTGTTGCCGTCCTGCTTGACACAATTTCCAAAAATATGTTAACTCAGACCCATGTAGGGAACGAAAACCATGTGTAAAATGAGTAAATGAGAATACCGTCCTCGCGATCTCTGATTTTGTGGATAAGCGTTTTCTCGATAACTTCGCCTTTGGCAGACTTCGGACGTCTTCGGACTTCTTCCGGGAATCTTCGGAATTGATCGTATTGTCTTCAAAAATCCCAGCACTCCCAGGATAAAAATCTCACGCTTATATCTCAGAAAAAGTTGGAAGGTATACAGACGTCATTTCGCGGGGTAACTAGAAGTGGCATGGCCAAATGTTCGGCTGTTTTCTCAGGCTGCCATGAGAACAAAAGGTGTACAATTTTATGTTCCTGGCTGTGAGAAGTCAAAATTCAGTGTACCCTGCATATTAATCTCGTCAGGGTAATCCAGGGTTCGTGCCCTTTTTTGAACAAACAATTCAAGGACTTTTCAAGAGCACTCAAGGACACATTTCCCATTTTTCAAGGACTCCATTCAGTGCAAAAAAGAGCCTTGAGTCTAAGTCTTTTTTAGTTCTTCCACAACATGAGTAATTTTATTCCCAGGTCTTTCTGTGTTTGAGTGTAGGCGAAACGACGTGTTGACGACTCGCTGATGTAAAAATTAACTTACAGGTCTCTCATCACCATCCAAGACTTCCTCTTTCGTGAAAGATAGCATACAATCTCTGATGTCAATATCTCCATCATCAGAAGCGATTGACCTTCTTCCAGAATAGGACAAAGAACCGGATTTCTATAAAAGTAGCAACAAGTTTTGGTAAGTCTGAAGGTTAGTAGTGGGACTGATGAGTAGGGAAAGGATACCGTCAAGTAAAACTCGTGAGACTCGAAAATGACCACGCGCGTGACTGTCTGCCACGTTTCTCGCGCCTCGCCGATCGCGCGCGCATACACTCCCCTCACTAAAACTAAGGAAAAAGAGACTGCTAGCAGTCTAAATCCAGTTTAAATTGAGAAAAATGATCAGCGTCTTTTGTTCACGCCCTCCATATAACGCCGCAGATAGCAGAGAAATGCACTAAAAGATATAATAAACGGTGGAAAGAGCGGCATGCACGTTTTGCTTAATGTCGTTGTTGTTGTAGTTGTTGTTAACATTGACATCACGGTTGTAATATTGTTTAAGCTTTCAAAAAACAACTTCTGTACTCACCCGGGGAATGGGTAAAGACAGATCCCAAAATGGATCAAAAGTAACTGATGTATAATTACACGTACAACAGGTTAACATGCTCTTCAACTGTCCTACAAACAAATCTGGGAGAGAATAAAAAATTAAAATAAATTCTACGTCGTAACAAATCTATTATCCAGTCATGAGAAGTAGTAAATACAAGGTAGCTTATGCAGAGGTAAGATATGGCTTACCAGTCATCAAACTGTTGTCCCGGGAAAGATAGCTTTTCCATGACTTTTCTGCATTCTCCTTATGACTAAAAGTGACAACAGAATACTTAAATGACTGAATCTAAATCAAGATTCTTTTTCCAGGTTTGGAGCTAAACTTTGGAACGCAATTCCTAACGAATTTCGTCAACTCTCCAAAGGAGCTTTTAAGAAAAATTTTCATGACTTTTTGCTCTCGATAATGGAAGCAGAGGACGATTATGTTGAAGTGCCCACTCTCCTACAAAAAATGGCAAATTCTGCATCCTTGACTCAATGTACTAATAATCAATAGTTCTGTTAGTAGTAAATTTGCTTGTAATATCATTCTGTAAGACTATATATTTTTGTAACTTTAGCTTGTTTTTCAGTAATTCTTATTTATCCAGATAGTTCATTTAATTACTTTACAATTGTTATATTATCTGTTATGACTGCTGTAACCTTTCCTCTCCGCCCGCCTCGTCTAGCTTTTGCTATTTGCGGGTAGAGATGGCAAAATGATGTTCATGAAATAAAGTATAGTGTGTGTGTGTTCATTTACCAAATGTTAGTTCTTTCCCAGCCTAAGAACCATTCAGCTGCCTCTAACTGTTCCCCTGTTGAGTGATAGGGAACGTTAAAAGGTGGCTGTGCAGACGTCAAACCCTGTTTTATGGGCACCTGCTTAATGCAGACACCTCATGATGGCAGACAGTTTGCTTTGACGCCGGGAAAAGAAAGCCCTTACATTTTCTCTAATTCAACCCACCTGATAAAGACACCGCGTTAAAAAGAAGGCTAGAAAAGGCTACACTGTTAAGAATTAGATCAGTGAGGCACACAAGTAAAGCTCCAGTTAGTGACCAAAAAACTGGTCACACTTGTAGCCAGGTGATCTGTGACGTCAATGCGGGGGCCTGGGGAAAGAAATTTTAATGCCGTATCCCATAAACTAACGCGCGCACCAATTCAATTCAATTCAATCTGTTCCCGTCAGCTTTGGTTTATGGGATACGGCATTAAAATTTCTTTCCCCAGGCCCCCGCAGTGACGTCACAGATCACCTGTAGTACCCTGTGAGCAAGCTCTCTGGGGCACTCTGGAAGTGGAGGGAGAACAGGAAGGAGAGCTTGCAACTACATCTCTGGAATTTAAATTCCACGTCCTGTTCCCCTGTGGCTCCCCATCAACTGAGCTGTCAGATTTTCTGCTAATCAGTGTAAGGTTATTTTCTTCAAGGAAGCTGAGAGCTGAGCTGTCAGATTTCCGCTAACCAAACATTGAAAAGACAAGTGAAAGCACACACCAAGGGTAATGACGTAATTACTAATGTCATCTCTACCAATCAGCATTTCACATCGACTTTTTGGATGCTGATATTAAAGACGCAGCTGCAAGCTCTCCTTCCTTTTCCTGTCCTGTCGCCACAGCGCTCCGGAGAGCTTGTTCGCAGGTTGCCCTTGTAGCAAAGATGATTAATTCCTAGATTCAGTGTTCTTTGGCATGGAATAATTATAAAAACAGTCTCCTGATCTAACAGATAACTTCCCTAAAAACTAACTTGGAGATTTTAAAAGTGTACATTGAGTATCTTCACTTCATTGAAAAGAAAAGGTTGCCATCTAGGTTGTAACCAGTTATGTAAAAGAGACTGAGGAGTTTCCTTGTTGCTGTAAGGTTTTCTTTTAGGGAAGTATATTTTCACAGGATCTAATAATTATTCTTTCAAACGTTGAAAGATCACAATGTTCACAAAAAATCCAGAAATATCATACCATAAAGTACTTACATGTATCACCTAGTAATTTCACTTTAGGTTAAAAGATATTTTACCTGAGCTTGTTGTCAAATTCACAAGGTGCGTACTTTGGTTTGCATTTGACTTGATTCAAGTCGTCATGCAAGCCTTCCAAAAGGAAGCGTAAAAACTCCTGGGCATCTTGTTGACTATAAACAATAACAAACCAAATATTAATAATATTATTTTACAAGTTTCACAATAGTGCAAGTTTGACCTACTGTTAGTTTTCACACCCCCTTAACCCTACTTTACAAAATAATGAAAAGGTTTGGAAATTTCTATTATCCACCTCCAAAAAGAATCTGGGTGCATCGGGGTTGTCACTCGCAGCCATAGGTAGTGAGTTCCCCTGGAGACTCAGGGGGTTCATTAAGGGCCGGGCACCGGGCAAATTGACTGGCTGTGAACAAGACTTTGCCCGGCTGCTTTACATCTCAAAGAACTTCTTTTTAATACAAGGAGCGATCAAAAACAGTTTTAAGTTACAATCGTGCCCTTTTCTTGATGAGTCTTGAGTGTACAACATACTTTGCCTTGCAATTTCCGCTGTATTACACGCGGCATGAAATCCCCTCGTTCGTTACGTGTTAAAAAACAAGAATCGCCCCATAACACATTGCGAAAAGAACTGTGCTTCATAAACGACCACCTGAAATGTATCAGTGTTGCGAGCACGTGAGCATGGCCGCCCAATAGAACACATTCAATTCGGATTATGTTTCGGCTTCACCCAAATGGCCTCCAGTAGAGAAAAGGCCAAGAGGTAGTAGACTTCTTTGTGATTTAACCTTTTACTTGCCTGTATATAGTGAATGGCTTAATCATCATGTTCAACGAAGCGAAGGGTGATTTTTTATTCGTCTTATGGTTTACGCCAATGAACTAATTTTCGGTGCATTCACGTTAAAACAGTGGTGGGTATTGGTATCAAATCATGATTAAATTGTTTAGAAAAGTTATCTTTTTTTGGTTGTTGAAAGTCATTGTCTGCAGCTTCAAAATGCAGGAAAACACATCCCTGCGACTGTAGAATTTCAAAATTTTCCGGGGGAGCATGCCCCCGAACCCCCCTAGGTGGCAAGGCCCGGAGGGCCTTGCAAATTCTTTGCCCGGGTGTCAAACTCAGTTGCCCTCCTGTTCAAAACCTTAATGAACCCCCTGGAGACTATGAGCAAGATCCACAAAATTAAAGAAAAATAGAACATAAACGTCAAGAAATCCCTAGCTGTTCAATTTCCCGCCTACTGCATATACCTGCCAACTTGAAAGCTGACAACCCTGGAACATTGTGCAGCTTCTTGAGTAACTAGAGACACATACAAGAGAAAAACTCACTTATAACCAACAAATCGTGGTGCAAATCGTTGGATTTGAGTCTTGAATGTGTGTGGTGATACAGCATCACTACTCCCTGGCTTCCACATTAATTTAATCAGTTCTGCAAATGCTGTCAAAAAAAAAAGATCACTTAGTAAGTTGCTAGCCTCTAATCATGAAATTAAAGCAGAAAGCCTCCATACCCTACAGCCTCTTTCCTTCTCAAAATAAAATAAACAAATAAAGCTTTATTGGGCTCACACAAGAAAAAAAAGCTATTACTGTCAGACAAACCCAGTATAGGTTAATCATTTCCATCCCAGAAGTGGGCTAAGTCAAAATTTGAAAAAAATCCAAATTTCAAGTTGTAAAAATTAATGAGAAAAAACTGAAAGCACCATGTGAAAGCACTGCTGAAGAGGTTTCATTTGAATAGTCACACATTAGGATTTCATCCACAGACTCAAAAGTTAGAACCACCTTGTGCAGCATAATAAACAGTACCAGAGGAATGTACCGCTCCGAAGCTTTCATTTGAATGGTCACACCTTAGGATTTCATGCACAAATTCAAACGTTAGACCCAACTTAACCATAGAGCCATCATTCACCATGGTATAAAGACTTAAATACTTCCCTTTAATACTTTTCCAATGATTCTCCAAGGGGTGGGTATAGACAGTCTAACCCAAAGACCTAACCAATTTGACATTTACATACCTTGAATAAGCTTTCCTTTCATGCCACTACTACTGTTGATTTTCTTTGTGTGACTACCCCTCAACAACTGTTCCGTTAAAAGTGTTGTGTGACTTAGACATTGAAGAATAGAATTCATAAAACACTGGAAAGAGAACGGAAAAGTACAATGAAACATTTTAGACAATCACCACCACCACAGCTAGAAAACGTTTTCTGTTTTACTTGTCCATCAGGACAAGTGTTTCTTAGATTTTCCATGTGTCCAAAACAAGCATTATCAAAGCTGACAGAAAATGTTGCACATGACAAATTTTACTCATTATATTGAGTGCCAGAAAGAGTGCTTTACATGTTTTAGTCATCTGAGGCAAAAACTACTCATAACATTTTGATCCAAAATTGATTTTTTGTTTGTTCTATGCATTACGGTATATATGATAATAGTTTGTTTCTTTTAAGCTTATCCTGCAACACTCGAAACGCAGAAAACTCATCACTATCAGGGGCGTAGCCAGGATTTTTCAAAGGGGGGGTCACAGAGGCTACTCACCAAATCACCATCCGGGGATCGCCGACTATATATGGTTTATACCGCTGCTTTCCTTCGTGTATCAGCAGGCTCAGTCGTATTATCGAGGCATGAAGGCCCTTATTAACTAAAGACAAGAGCCGTTGACGAAAATACTTTTACAAAAAAACAAATTTTAAAAAAGTGGACTTTTCAACAATGGCTTTTATGGCCAAGATATTGTCATGGCATTTTCGCATCCTGAATATTGTAGGTTGTTTGCTCAAAGAAGGCCTACTAAGCGGGGGTCACGGGCACCCCAGGACCCCCCCTAGCTACGCCCCTGACTATCAACCTGTACTGAACAATAAGGCCCAGCATAAAATTCTATGACTATTTTTTCATCAACTTTTCAGAGCACATTAAACTCCTTGACTACAATTTTACATGCTTACCGTATTTCCTAAATTACGCAAACCAACGAGACCATCAGAATTTCCTCTTCCAGTTGGCTGTAAAAGAAGAGACCAAAATAATATTATATCATTAATACATGTACAATTATTGTTCACAAATGGACATCATTGAAATATAAAAATTTTTTTTTAATGATTTGAAATTCAAAAACAATCAGCTCACCACAACATGCAAATAACTTTTTAAATACTTGACAGGCTGTTTTTGTCTATTAATGTAAGATGGTAGGTTTTTTGAGGCATGCTGACTCCGTTTAGCCAAGAATATCCAGAGAAGACAAGAGTAAATTCCTAGAATGAAAATGAATTCGCCTGCAAGAGCCACTATTTTGCCCCGAATCGTGAATAATCAAGTGTAAAGAACCAAAAGAATGGACTAAGAAAACTTAAAAATTCAAATGGGTTTAAGAGCAGTCATTTTAAGAGTACACTGAAATTCTTTACAATCCGATTTCACCTATCACAAAATCTTTTTGACATCACCTTCAGACAAATATTAAAAGAATTAAATATCCAAAATATACTTAAATATGCATTAAAAGAGCTCTACCTGTTACTAGCTTGAATTTCATTGGTTTTGACCAGAATATTAAACAAACCCTTACAATAAAATATGTATAGCATCATCATTGTTGAAAATTTGACAGCTAATACTGTGCATAAGGAGGGAAACTGAACAACTTGAACACATAACATCACACAAATGTAAATACACACTGTATTTTGGAAATTTTCCAAGATTAGAATTGTAGAAAATTTAATTTAAAAAAGCAAAGATTTACAGAACATGCATAAACAGGTTAATTATTTCTGTGTGTTTGTTTCTTTGTTTTTAACCCAGTTATTTTCAAACAAAACTATTGTTTTAAATAATAATATCATTTTTGTCCTCTAACTTGCCCATTTGTTCCATCTGGATTTACATCTAAACTGTGATGTTTTTTCAATTTATTATTTTCAACAAAGTTAGTATGAGCAGCATAACTGAGCAAATAATTCACTCTGGCAAGTCCATCTAATTAGCCAAAGAAAAGATAAAAGAAACCCTAATTATGGTGTTAGAATGCAAAATTACAGTGGTAGTGGTCACATTTAGTTAAAATAACTATCCAAGTATAAAAGTCACTATTGTGATATTAATTAGCAAAGCTATATCTCAGTGATGTCTTTTTTATGCACATAATGAAACACTACACAGCAAGTAAAACCCCTAGCAACAGGTCCTTGAACAGATCAGTGTCTTTAAGACTCTTATACACTGTCTAAGAAAAATGGTCAACCCTTCAAATGTATTTTTTTACAAAAGCATATTCTTTCGGTTTACACAAGCTTAGAAGTTAGCTTCTGATAATGATTTATAGGAAAAGCTACATGCATTTTAATTCCAGCTCCTTCTGCTTATTCCTATAATATAATTTTGGCAAGTTCAAACTTGATTGAGGTCAACCAAGAGCAAATTAAGCCATACATGCCAGTCTGAACTGCAGTAAGAACGGGATTTTGTCTCACCAGTATTTTGCTCCGTCAAAGATTTGGTTCAAGCAGTGTCCATAGCACTGTACCAAACAAACATTTTAAAACCACATCAACATAACCTTTAAGTTATGCTTATCTAGTGGCAAAGATATATTTTGCCAAAAAAAAGCACTTTTTACACCTGTGGGTTTGCTAATAATTTTATATCATACCTAACAACATCAATAAATTAGCACCAACATTTATGCCAAATTAATTGATGTTTTAGTTATAGCACCGTTCTATTTAGAAATGCGATAAGTGAACGTTCTAAACAAATAAACTTGCACCCTGTGCAAACCTTATAAACATAAGCTCATGTTCCGTTCACTTACCGAAGGAGATGAATTGTTCGATGAACCTAACGATGATCTTCTTGAGCATTTTAGATCAGCTGGAGAAGCAGTTATGGTAGGTTTACGAGATTTTTCAACATCAATGATGTTAACATTGTTTTTGTTACCATATCCGGTGGGCAAATCTCTGTCCAGTGTACGCGAATATGTAGGTTTGGTCAATGAGGTCCTAGTACTGTCTTCGGCCTTGGGATCTCTGTAGTCTGAGTGTGTTGTTGATTGATATAAACTTTGTCTAGTATTAGTATTAGCATAGTATTTAGAGCTCAAATAATCGTGTTCAGTACTTTTTTGTGTGGTGTGATGTAACCCCATCTTGTCGCTAGCTCCACGGTTAGAACACGACTCCGTCCTGGTCCGGTGATAAGGGGACGAATCGATAGTTTCATCCCTAGAGTATAGCTGGGAAAATGATTTTGATTTTCGGCCAGTCAAACTACCATATTTATAATTATTACTACCGTATGCATTATCCTTTGCACTACTCCAGTACCCAGAGTCATCTGAAGCTTTTCTTCGAGTCGTTGCAGAGTCTTTAGCACAAGTTCGTTGATAACCAACATGTGAAGTTCTTTCCCGTGATGGGCTTTGAGACGCAACAAATTTTACCTTTCCTTGGTCGAGCGTAGGTCGATTTGGCAGTGTCGGGCCGGGCCCATAAGGAAGGCTCCGACTAGATGAAGAATGTGCTGCTTGAGAGGTTCTCACAGAGGTATAAGAAGAAGATGATGTAGTACTGCCTGCTACTGGACGAAGATGTGAAGGAAAGTTTGTCGTCTTCATAGCACCCCCAGTACCACGCGACAAATTAGACGGAGTAGACGAAGGTAATGATACATGATGCATTGTAACAGACATTAACCTATCATATAAATAAAGGATAATTCTAACCAGAGCTTATAATCACGTTTACACGGTCTTTCCAAACTGACCATACTGAACGTTTGTACCGCCATGTCGGCTAAGTCACGTGACGACAATTGTGACCTTGACAAATATTTCGATTATTGATGATGTCATAGCAACCAAACATTTCGACAAAGCTTGTCTGTTACGGGTGAGCAGTGTGGGATGAGTAGAAATGATAAACTGTGTTGCCTCCCAAGCTATAATTTTCAGAGTTAGCAAAGTATACCGCAGGGTCTTATGGGCTTCTGCCAGTATGCAACTAGTATTATATTAAATCAACAGCCATAATGGCAGTAAGCTCTACAATAACCTTGTAACCTGAGATCAGGCCCAATTTGAGCGGTTCTCATACATTCTCTCTAACGGCTACCGCTGAAATTCTCTCTTCGTTTCGCCTTGCCCGCCGGAATGTAAATTTTAAAGCGAAACGAAAATAGAGCCTGATCTCAGGTTAATAACCTTGTGAATCAGTCTAAAACAAACTGCAAATAAATGAATATTTATTTCTTCTAACTTAAAAGCATGAAAGCTTGGATTTTAGTTAAAGCTTAAGAAGAGCACAGGAAGCCGGTTGAAAATGGCCGGTGATGACAAAAATTTATTTCAGGAAAATTCCCGGGATTATTTTAAAGGTTGGACATGCCTTTCCCTGTTTGTCACGCGCCTGCCCGGGGGGGGGAGTACTCCCGCGAATTTGGACAGGGGTGTGCCGCGAAGGTTCGTGAACCCTAACCCTATTTAAGGACTAAGAAAGCAAATACTGATACCCTTTTTAAGGCCCAAAGCCGAAAAATGACACCCTATTCAAGGGAAAAACAAAATTATTAATAGCATGAAAAGGAAAACTTTATTTCTTCTCTGTAACATTTGATGTATAGCATCAAGCATAAAATACTAGCATAAGCCTAGTTTAATAATATGCAATCATAACCGGCGGGCGTTTTCACACTCTAGTATTAGATAATACAATCAAGCTACCCTATCGAAGGACCACACCCCAGGGACACAGAAACAAAAGGGTCAAAGAAGATACCCTATTTAAGGACCGAGAACCACAAAAACCATACCCTATTCCTCGGCACGTACCTATATGGCCCATATATGGGAGTAACCCCCCCCCCCCCCGCCGGGGGGCGCCTGAAAGCGTGGACAACAGAGGTCACGTCAACACACCAAGCTTGAAGGGTCTTGAAGTCATCTATGGCATTCCTTTCTTTAAAACACATCCTCAAAGCTTTCAGAGTGTCAACATTTTCGATCTATGCGACAAAAGTTGCTATAAGCCCGGCCGAGCCAACTTTATGAAAATGAAAGACAGGAAGCAACGAAAGCGAAAGTGGGAAAGTCCCTATAAAAAGGCATCTTGCTTTTGATTGGTTGACAACAAACTGCAAATGGCTAAAAATAGTGCATACTCTTTATCATCAGTTCTTCCTCTTATGCACTGGGGTTTTTTACAAGTTACAATTTACGAATGATTGTCAAACTCAAAGAAGGATATTTTCACTCTGATAAATGGTTAGCGGGACACACTTAGGTTCAATTTTTGGCAGAATTCCTGAAATGGAGATCAGAACGGTGGATCTTGCCGCGAGTGGTATAAACTTCACTTCCGCTGTGAGGCAGAGCTTCCCAGAGTCTGTCCAGAAGACGACTAAAGATGCGATCAAACGAAAACTTACTGCAAGAGTTTCCCCTATGACGCGAAAAACGGAACAAGTTTCTGATACTAGAGTTGATTTGCAAGTTTCTTGTGGGCGAAATTCTCAACATTCGAACGACAACTTTGGCAAGAAAGTATTCAGCTTGGGTAGCAATTTTTCATCGACAGCACCCTCCAGTTCTTCGCGTGCTCAAAGTAGTCAAAAAGGACTTGCAGAGAAGCGTAAATTACCCTCTACAAATATCATTGTTCCTGCAAAAACGGTGAATTCGAATTCTTCAAACAAAACAAGAGAAGAGAAACACATTAAAAGGCCTCGAGCCATATTGCCACGCACCAGTATATCTCAAACCCAAGGTAAGTATTAAAAGTTGGTTTAGAAAATACAGAAAAAAAAATTAAGGGAATTTCTTTCTGCGATAATAAGGAAAAAAGCTTTCCTATCAGCCTTTTGCATAAGAAACAGATCGAACGAGAGGCCTTCTACTTTGCACGCGACGAAATTTCTTGTTTCAAAAAAATATAAATTAAGACAAAATAATGCGTCAGCGAAAATTTGCATGCAAGTGTTATTTACCTTATTATTTCAGAAGGTAATAACTTAATGAGAAATATCATTTAAAACTCTTTTCGATTACATTTGCTAATTTGACAGGCTGGTGAAGTAGTATTGTATCGAAAGATATCTTGAAATTAGGGGCAATCCCGTTTCTAATTGTTATATATACTATATACACAAATATCTTCCTTATCCGGGAAAGTCCCTTTCGATACGCACGCTTTCCCACGTCTAGATCCAAATCTCTTCGGCGATCTGCTTTGAACTTCCGGTGATCGCACAGCCCTCCGGTTACGAAATGAGGAAGTGTAACAAGTCATGTAACAAAATATCGCTGAAAGAATGTTTATTGTCTTCGCTCAGAGTGGATACTTCTACTCTCAGTGAGATTTTGTTTCACCAGCCCTAGATAATATTACTTTGAACTAAGGTCACCCATGGGTAAGAAGTAAGTGGAGTTGAATGATCATTGGCATGTTTATAAGCATGTTATCAGCAGCGGTGGAGCGACATAAATAGGGGGGAGGGGGGCTGAAAATAAAATTGGACATTCCATCCCCCCCCCCCCCCAATTGGCAATAAAAGGCGGCCTCTGCCTTCTTTTAAGATGCCGACAACATTTTGGAGGGTCTGGATGGGGTTACCTGACAACTGACAAATGGCCAAAATTTTAACTGATGACTGACATTAAACCCCCCCCCCCCTCCCCCACCCCAATCTAGCCCCTCATTTGCACCCTTAGGGCATAATCTTCAGTGGTGCTGACAACAAAAACTACATAGGATAGTCTTCCACACAGGGGTGGGGGGAATGAGTGCCGATGAAAAAATGAAATGTCCCAATTCAACCAGCTATGTACATTGTTTCATGTTTTAAACAGACTTTCGTCTTTTGCTCTTGTGAACGTCTTGTTATTGCAATGGGGTCGATTGCATCAGCCAATGTTTTGTGACAGTGAACAAGCATGCACTTGTTTAACCGATCTTGCTTCATTGTGTTCCTAAGGCTCAGTCAATCGTCCCCAGTCATCCGCGCGTCTTCGCACAACTCTCCCTCGCTTTCCTCCTTCCCATCACACCCTTTGCGCTGAGAAGGGACAGAGAGATGACTGGGGATGAGTCAGTTCCTAAGGTATATGTTTTGAGGCATCTCAGAGCGGAAAAACTTCGCTCTAATGTAGAGACTCACGTTTTTTAAAAAAATGGAAGTTAGTCACACATATAGCAAAATTAAATGCAGAAAACCCAACTGATTTATTATTAAAGTAGTTTTGTATTAAAATAGTGTCTTTAAGTCCTAATGAGTTGACCAGCTCCCCCCCCCCCTGCTTCTGCCACCTATGGTTATAGACAATAGTTTATAAGTCTAAGTGATACCCACTGGGAAAGGGGAGGGGAGGAGGCCACCCCCCCCCCCCCCCCAATAAAACCCTGAGCCAAGCAGTAATGTTTCTATGTTTTAACTTTTAAAAACACACATCTTATTGATAACAAAGTTCATGACATGATGTGAAGCCCTGATTTTTTTTCAGGCTTCTTCTTTCCAATTGCTTACATTGGAAAATTCACTGCGATGATCATTCTTCACTCTCAAAGTTCATGAAAGTTACCAACAGTATTTCTCAGCTCCCAAAGTCCCAACTTACAGTACAGGACAACAAATGCAATTCAACCAGGGTGACCCTAAATTTACTATTTTTATTTTGGTAGTTTGCAAGCCAATAATATAATAATGATAGCAGTTCTGTAAAATGCAAATTGTTAGGGCCCTGGTTGAGTTTGTTGCATTTTAAATCAAGCCCACCTCCCTAAAGAATAGATTTCCCCTCCAAGCTCCCCCCTCCAAAAAAATTCATTTGAAAATCATCAATTTTATTTTGCTTTATAGTTCCTACACCTGAGGCACCCAAGACGCCATTAAGTCCAGAACCAAAACTAATGAGTGACAACGTGGCGACAATGAGCCTTTTGTCAGCTTCAGAATGCCACTTAGCAGCTCTTCAAGATGAAGATGGAGACACGTAAGTCAGAAGATTTTTTTGCTGGCTAACTAGCTCCTGGGCTGGGGCGGGAGGGAATATGTCATGAGGGGAGGTGGGACGAGTTTATCCCTTTAAGCCCCAGTACGTATCCACATACAAATTCTCCAAACCGATCTCCATACAATTCGTTAAAGAATTAGTTGAGAGAATTTGTTCAAAGATCAAAGCATTTGCTCTTGGGTGATCATTTATTGATTCTCATAACTTATCTCTTAAATACAGTGTATGGATAATTGTAAGGAGAAAATTGATCTTGGACACTATTGGGACTTAAAGGGTTATAGGACTAAAACTCAAGTGTATAATTTTTAATTTAAGCCTCATATTGTTGTTAAAGTGAAGATTTAACAACAGGCCACTCAGATTCTCACAGCAAAGAGAAAAAAAATAATAATTAAAATGCTGACATTATTTGTGGTCAAATATTATCAAAAAAATATATGCTTTTTTTCTTTGCCATAAATATTGTTTTTGTTCAATTTTGTCTTCAGCTCACTCATCCACTGTCTTGTTTAGACCTGGCAACTGAATTCATCCTTTTGTAGTTGGGAGTTTTAAAGTTTATCATTTTATGAAACCAGTTTTATTATTAGTAGTAGTAGTAGTAGTAGTAGTATTTAAATATTAATACTTTGAACTCTTTCATATTCTTTTTACTCATATAGTGGAACCTCCATATAATCAAGGTCCAAGAGACTGGCAAAATGTGTTTGCTCTAATGAGGTTTTAATTGTTATATCAAGGTTCTCTTCCATATAGCTTACTTTTACTGGGTTAGAGAACATTGTTCATTATACCAAAATAAGGACTTTGTTATACAGATGTTTGTTATATCCCCAGATGGGGTACCCTGGTTTTCAAGTGACAGGCTAGGAATGATCAAAGGATTTTTTGGGGTAGGAAAATTTTGGCAGGTGTTTTTTGGTAGCTTGATTTCTTGTCTCATGCGGCACATAGTTCCTCTGGAAATTTTTATGGCTCAGAAATTCCGCGTGGCACTTTTTGAGGGGTTAAATTTTGGTCCAGGGATTTTTTTGGGTTTTGATTTTTGCCCCCATTCGATCCTCCCTATCACTTGAAATCCGAAGTACTGCCCTGGGGTTATATCAAGGTTACACTGTATTCACAAGAATTTTTATTCTCTCTCAATACAGGCCACTTCACATAGCTATTGCTCATGGGAATACCCAACTTATAGAATACCTCATAAGCCTCATGTCATGTTTATCCCTGGACATTTATAACAACTTAAAACAGACACCACTACACTTAGCAGTTATAACTGGACAAGCCTATATTGTAGGAAAACTTATCACTGCTGGCGCCAATCCAAACATGCCAGATCGCAATGGACAAACACCCGCTCACTTGGCTTGTCAGAGGTCAAGTTTAGCGTGCTTAGAAGAACTTTCTAAGGTGCAAGGTGGGGTGGACCCAGATTTGAAAAATTTTTGTGGATTTACTCCATTACACGAAGCTGTATTTGCAAGCTGTAAGGAGGCTGTGAAGTGTTTGGTTGAACACGGTGCCAATGTTAATTGCAAGGTTTGTAAAGATCTTTTCTATTCCTTAATATTTGGGAGGATGCAGTTGTAGATTTAGACAGGGTAAGGCCCGGGGGTACTCAATATATCCTTGGGTGGGGAGGTGCGGCCCAGGCCCTCATACCCTGACCCTGTTTAAGACAAAAATTGCTGATTTTGCTACCCTGTTTAAGACATTCATAGAACATATACGCAGGCTGTTTATTGTCCAAGAAAAGATACCCTGTTTAAGACAGAAATTGATGAAATCAGTACCCGGATTAAGACAAAAATCTCGAAAAACATACCCTGGCTGGTACGTCCCCATTAAGCCCTTATATGGGAGTACCTAGAGAGTTCCTAGGGAGGGAAGCGAAAGGGACCACGAATGACCTCGGACGTCTGAGAATCAGGCTAGGAAGTAAGTCCCCTTTGTTTTTTTTTTTACAACTTGCAGACATTATAAATGAGTGCCTAATTATATTAACAAAGGCCAGCAAAAATTAACAGTAGTGTAGCAGCTGATCCTAAGGTCTCTCCTAATTGGTCACTGGAAACAATGACATGTCATTCTTCCCACTGTTTTAGTATTGTTTGGGGTTGGGGTTTCGAACCATTGGTGACTAATCTTTGGAACAGCTGCTACATCACCCAAAATTAATGCATCACAGAATTTGTCACAGCTAAAACATGTAGAAACTAACACCTGTTGAATAGACTCTCTCAGCAAAGGAGAGAACCAACAACAAATTCAACCCACATATGGCATCAGGATTCATAGCCGAGCCATGTTGGTGGGAGGAGAGTGGTCTCACCATGCCACCACCCTCAACAGATATTGACAGCAAGTTTCATTCCTCACTAGGATGGTAAAAGTGGACGTACTCCTCTTCATCATGCGGTAGAAGCAGAAAATGTTGAACTGATTGAAGAACTGCTCAAGTGTGGGGCAAACCCTAGTGAAACAGCCTTCTCTGGGAACACTCCCCTGCAAATTGCAAGTGGACGATGCATGCAGAATATCAGAGGTCTACTTGAAGCCAACACGTCAAAAACAGTTATTAATGGAAAATTCAAATTGGTAAGGAAATTGCATTTGATCGTCTCTGTCTTCCTTATGGTCTCAGGGAGGGCTCCCTAGTGATAATCTTGGTTTAATTTTCACATTGGAAAATTTTGAAACCAAACAAATTAGAAATGCACTGACATCATGAAAAAAATTCTTCACCCAGTAAAAATCCAAAACTATGAACACTGGAGTCAATATGGATAAGAGATTTGATCATGCCTCAGACTAAAAAAAAAAACCTGGGCCCCATTGCTCAAAAGGACTGAAAACTTCTGGACCCAAAGGGAAATTTTAAAATCAAAACTTCTTGAACACTAGCACAGTTCCTAGCTCATGAACCCGTCAATTTTGCTTTGTTAACTGATAGTTTCATTGTATCATTTTCAAAATTATTGAAACTTTGATCTCGAAGGTAAACATGACAAACACAAAACAGCTTTCCGAGCCCCGAAAAGTCACCGGGTCTTTCAAGAAACGGGCCCCTGGATAGAACCATTGAATTAATGTAGAATTCATATTTTTTCACTATTACAGATCCCTCAGAGACCAGTCCAGCAAATGACTGTCACTGTTCCGCAGTATGTGTACCAAGACAGCAGGGGTGTAGTGCTGAAGAATACATATGTTTAATTACCGTACTTCTTAAAACAAAACAACTATAGGAAAAGTCCCATCAACAAGTAAACATGGACTTTAGTTTACCTGCGCAAGTAATGTACATAAAGTACAAACTAAAGTGCATGGCTTGTTGTTAATATAGTTTTACACAGTGCTCCAAGCTTTGCTTTTCAAAGTTAGTGTTTGGCCACCAAAAATTATAAATGGTTGCCAGACATGAAATATTGGTCCCTAGAAAAAGACACCACCTGAGGCTTTGAATTCCTGGTAGTCAAAATAGCTGCCCAACTAATGCAATAAAATTTGCAGGTACACAAAATCAACTTGGTTTTTTACAATTACACTGAAAGTTATTGAACACATCATTCCTATGGTCTGTACTCTCAATGACCATATCTCTGCACCAATCAATGGGCAAAAAATTGCTCCGTTATTGTCAAACATTATTTTTTTTCCTGGCATGGCAAGCAAAAAGGTCCTGGAGTTAAGTAGTCATACATCCTAGATTTTTATGATTTAATAACAGTGAGACTGTAATATATTTATATGGAAGATCAAACTTGTGCCTTGAATAGTATTATAATAGCTTCAATTTATAGAAGGTTTCCAAAAAAAAAGTCAACGTTTACTGGTAGATTTAAGTAAGATAATCAGGATTATAATTATATTCATATTGATTTTGTTGTACAAATTTCACATCCTAAGAGATATTTGTTTATATTCATGCTAGTTGTTGATAGTCACAATGTCTTGTTTAACAAACAGATATTGGGTTTATAGCCATTGCTATGCAATGAGAGGTATTTAACACATGATCAATATAGCAAGTCCAGGTTTACGGGCTGATATCATGAATCATTGTTACATTAGCTTCTTTACAAATTGAGGTTGCTGGAGATTACGATGGATTGGAACTGAAATAAAAGGCCAATGGCTCACGATAGTATGGCTTGACAATTCTTAAAATAGCTGAGTGAAAGTGAAATCTTATCATTTTTAAGAGATTAATGATACAATAATAACACATGGCTAGACTAGCAAGATAAAGGTTAGAGGTCAAAATAATATTAAATTCAGGTTACATTTTTTTAATTTAGGTTGATTCTCTATTTCCTTTACCTTCTGAACCTAATTTATGAATTGGGGCTAAGAGACAAAGACAACTGAGAATCAACCTAGTTAACAATATTATTTTTAACCCGAATTTGATTTGACCTGTAACATAAACATATTACATAAGCAATAATAGTCCAAGACTGGATAAAACTAATTTTAGTTGTCAACATCATTCCTTGTAATCATGGGTGAAATGTTTTGTACAGGTACGGTGTAAGAAATATGTATATAAATGAATAAATAAACTTTCAAAAACCCACTCCTCAACATATCTCTTAAGTTTGTTCCTAAATGTACATCATTTTCTAAAACACTCTGTTATCTGTTTATTTAATATACCTTGATGTTTTTCTTAAGATACACTTATCAATGACATGTACATTTTATTATTTATGACCATGACTGAAAAAAATATCAGCCATAATAAAATTGAGATGGTACAGAGAAGAGCTGCCTGCTTTGCTTGTAACAACTACAGATGCAAAGCAAGTGTCACTACCATGCTTGATGAGCTTGGCTGGTGCAGTCTCAAGCAGTGAAGAGCAGACCAAAGATTAAATAACCTGTAAATAACCTGGTTGAAGTTGATCTTTCTAAAGAACTTACATCACTTACGAGACACTTTAGAAATAGTCACGCCAAACCCTTTAGAATTCCCTACGAAAAGAAAACCTATCTTGCATACAGCTTTTTACCAAGAACTATAAAGCAGTGGAACAGTCCGCCCACCACACCTGGTGAGCCACAGCCCCAAGTCTTAATGTTTTTAAGAGTGGGATCTGTGAGCTGAAACATTAAAAACCTTTACGAACCTGACCGAATCCGAGCATATATATAAGCCTTGTAGAGAGGGAATGATTGTAATATGGTAAATGCAAATGTAAATAAGGTTTGAGCTAAACATTGTAGCTACTTACGTATACAGTGTTTTAAGGGAAGGACTTTAACAAAAATAATTTGTAAATCAACTTTACAGGTTAAGGTCGTAATAACTTAAACAAATTTATCACATTTTAGTAATATTATTTCTGTTTTTTTTTACTGCAATAATGTATTGTTTAAATTAATTGGGACCATACCCAATTAAGTTACAGAAAAACGGTAAAAAATCTGATGTTATCATGTCCAAAAAAAAGCACGCTGATTGTCTTTTATTAATTTGTTTATTATTGCAAAAATGTGTTTTGCAAAGTACATGTATTGTACACTGTATAATGCATTTTTACTGTTCTACAGGGAGAATCTCAGAGAGGAATTACAGCAAACAGTTGGAAATCTTTCCCGCTATCATTATCAAAATCTCATAATAAATAATATTAAAAGAATTTAATTTACCAGATCTACTATTGTACAAAAACACATTATTTCAGGTGTTTAGAAAGTTTTCTTCCTATAGCATCAATTTACCTTTTCACAGTTAAACAGTGTTTCAAAGGTAAAAATCATAAAATCTATTCTAGTGAACAGAAAAAGGAAATTCTGTATCATTGATGTCACACATTATGTCACTAAAACACCAACAAATATAGTAACTTTTCAAGGACTGAGATAAACATTATCAGACCCTCTATAAAAACAAACAAAACTATTTCAAAATTATATAGATACATAAATTTGTCTACAGTCTACTATGAAGACATATACTTGAGCCATTGTTGGTGATCAGTGACTGTATGGGAATTTAACCTCATCCTCCTCCCCCGGCACCTACAATGTAAAACAAAATAAGTTGTACAGTAAAATTCCATCAACTAACAGTCGTAATCCTGTACGCTGGCTGTTGCAACTTGTACTTGGACCTGCCTGCCATTTCACAGTGCAAATATTTTTCCACCATTTAATAGGGTTTAATTAAACCTTCATGTCCCTATATGCACAGATAAATTCTTTGGAGTGATTTCCAAACATTTCCTCAAATACTGTAAAATTCCGAAAATAAGCCCCGGAGCTTATATTTTTTAAAGGTGTATTTTGAGGGGCTTATTTTTGGAGGGGCTCATTTTCAGAGGGGCTTATCTAAGGAGAGAAATTTGCGTTTCAAAATCGATTGAGCTAGCTTTTTAGTTGGAAGGAAATATACCAAGCCCCCCGGGGGGGGGGGGAGGGGGGAGTGGCAATTTAACGGAGAGTTTTTTGCGTTTTTAGTTTGAGGGGCTTATATTTGGACGGTCTTATACATGGAGGGGCTTATTTTTGGAATTTTACAATAATTAGTTGAGAATTACGAAGATTTGATGAAAGATCAAACCATTGATATTGGAAGGAGAAAATAGTTTTATTAATGTTGGTCACAAGGGACTAAAATACGAGTAATGAATTCACCTCAACTAAGTAACTGACAATACTTTTAGGAGGAAATTAATGCTACTACTACAAAGTGGCAAAAGGTTCTGATGACTGAGGTACATAGTGATAATGAACTACACAACAAAATGACTTTTCTCTTGATCGATTGTCTTAGTTTATGAAATGTGATGGGACACAACAAGATGTTTTGTCTTAGATTTTGTTCCATAGAAGTGATAATATTATTATAATACAAGTAGCAAGTCACTGATTGTCTTGGCAGTTCATAGCATAGCCTCTCTTGTCTTTTACACATCCTTCCCCCCCCCCCCCCCCCCGTGGGCTGCGTCAAGGGCGAGGCCATTTATTTGCCCCTCTTCTCGCTGCCAGTTAAGGTGAAATGGGTTGTAAGGTTACTGATTCCCAAATAACAAAACTTATGATGTGACTTGACAGCAATTATTATCTCTATATCTTGTTGTGCAGCCATCTAGTATCTACAGCAAACGTCTGATTTCACTGACAGCCTGAGATTATTACCTCTTCTTGAAGGTCTGTAACTAAATCCTCCCCCACCTCCTGATAATGGACTGTAATCTGTAAAATCAACATTACAATGTTAACTGATTATATGTGGCCAGGGCAGCACCAAACTTGTGCTCACCCTTAAAACATTTTTCTAGCCTGTTTGCAACTGATCATTTCCAAACTTAAATTTGAAAATAGGGACCGTGTATATCTTATGTGTCATGTATTTGAATCGACATGAATTCTTTACCTGATTTTCTGAGAGGTTTGTCTGATTTCTTTGGCTTCCCAAAACCCTGGGCTTCATTTGAGTCATCCTTAAAAAAATGAAAAAAAAAAATGTCAATTACAAAACAAAAACTAGTTGAATGACCATTGATTTTACGTGCCCTAACAAAACTGTAGAATATTTACCGAAGATTTGAATTTTTTGGAGCGATATCCTTTTCCTTGTTGATGTCTCTCCCAATCGTCTATCCTCTCTTTTCTTTTTTCCTCCTCTTCCTGAAATATTGGGAATCATTAAAAAAACACTTGGTTATACCACAGCTACAGTGAAACCCTGCCTTACAGCCACCCCGGTAATAAGGTCACCTCGTTATTATGGACTTTGAAATTCAATTCACTACTCAAGACCTATCTTTATAGTAAACTCATTAAAGCCCATTCATTTGATTTCATCAGTTGTTTCTTTGACATTAGGGGGCTCTTCCTTTGAGCTACACTGGCACTAAGATGAAATATACCATGCTCACTGTGGGCATTACAATATATGCTTTGAATTGGATATATGTACAAGCTATAAGTATATTTAACAATTATTCCTCGAGCCCGAATGGGCTCTGAGTCAATAGCCCATGAGGCCGAAGGCCGAATGGGCTATTGACTTAGAGGCCATGAGGGCGAGAGGGATAATTGTTTTAGTAAAATCCAACTAGTTGGTCAAAAATATCGAGAATGAAACAAGTTTAGCTAGTTAAAGCTTGTCTTTAATCCTTTTTTTGCCGCCAAAAAGCCCGCGCTTTTCGCTACTAGTAGGCTATAACATATAGCCTAGTAGTAGCTCAACCAATCAGAATGCAGCATTGATGATAGACCACTAGTTGGATTTTACTAATAATTTATAGACTGCCAGGTTGCGATAGGATACAATGTATTTCCTTCAAAAAATCACGAACAGAATGGGCAATATAATAATTATACTAACCAACTTTTTGTCTTCAATGTACTTAGCAGCCTTTGCATCCTGTTGTTCCTGCCATCTCCTTCTCGCATCCTCCATTCTTTCCTGCTGAGTAGCAGCTTTAATAGGATCTAAGTGACAAGGGAAATGATTTAAGAACAAAACTGACAGCTGTTGTTATTTTCCAGCAGTTGTCTGGGAATTTCGCACTGTCAGCTAACTACCCAGATCTGGGTAGTGCTTCTGCTTGGTTGAAATAAATTTTGCACATGGCACAACCAATCAGAAGCACCACCCAGATCTGGGTAGTGACGCATAATCAGTATGGAATTTCTGCGCTTGTTTCTCAGACGTCATTTGGCACGGAAACCAGTGGTAGCGTCGCCAAATGCTGGCTGTTTTCTCAGGCTAGCTCAGTGTCTCAATTCACTAATTTGCCATCTGCACATCTCCCATAATACACCTTGTTTATCCCCCAAAATTTTGCGTAAGTATTGTCTTCAATTTCCCTTGAGACGACTGTAATACCTACAGTAGGAGAAATGAAACACAAATGCTGTGCAAGACTTTGGGGGGCAAGCAAAGTGTACTATGGGAGAATTATTGTGCAAATTGTGAATAATTTGTCTGGAATCACATGTTGCTCCAGAAAGGAAAAAGTGAAGAACAGCTCCCCTGAAAAATGGTTGGCTGACTGTAGGTAGGGATAATAATAGCCCTCCCTAGAATAATCGCACCCCTTTGATAGAAATATTTTAAAAAATTGCCTCCCTTGAACAATCATCCCCCTTCCCATCCCTCTCACCATCTTCTCTTTCTTTTATCCCCTCCCCATCAAGTTGAAGTAGACTCTGATCAAGCAAAACTGATCAGTGACAATTCAAGCTCTGAAAATTAACCAAGGTACCAAATTTGGAATGCTTAAAAAGCATTCAGTTTATTTGGTGTGATAATTTTTTGACTTAATATTAAAGGATAATAAAACAAAATATTTAGGGCACAACTTCCAGTTAGGAATATTTGAAATAATGGCCTCATTCGTAATTATAATTGCCTCCTTTTGATGCGAAAAAATAAATAATCACCCCAGCTATTATTTGAGAAAATACGATACTACAGCAGTAGAGATGCGTCTTTTTTTATTTCATTTACCCAAGACGAGTGATCTTGAATTATTCAAGAGGAATTAAGACTTACATTGTCGTTATTTACCAGTCATAGACTGTTGGTGGACTGTTGGTCAACAGTTTACTGACGGATACAGTTGGCTGACAGAATTTTAAGGGAGCTCCTCTTCACTTTTACCCTCAAAAATATATTAAAAAACTTCAGTAGAGGGTTTCTTACTTGAGATTCTACACCCAAATGGTAAAACAAAGGCCAGGCGGCCATCTGCTCTCTTGCCAAACACTTTGCAGAGTAACAGTTTGTATTTCACACTTTCTTTAAAAGATTTGGCTCC
Source organism: Porites divaricata (assembly GCA_038088405.1). Classification (NCBI taxonomy): domain Eukaryota; kingdom Metazoa; phylum Cnidaria; class Anthozoa; order Scleractinia; family Poritidae; genus Porites; species Porites divaricata. The sequence goes on from JBBMOI010000017.1 coordinate 1,283,997, forward strand.
CAAAACTTCTCTCCCTTTAAAATTCCTCATACAAAAACTTCAACCAGCGAGCAAGACAAGAATGATATAGGCCAAAATTACTCACCAAAGTTTTCAATTTCTCTCTGGCGCTCCCATCTGTTTTGTAAATCTTTCCAATATGGCCTCAGTTTTTGCCACAGGAAGACTAAGATAATCAGACCAAGAACAATGAACCATCCATAACGTTCCAAGAAAGAGACACCTGCAAGTTTTTTGAGGAAAGGTATTGATAATGCAAGAAGGTGGAATAGATTGGTGATGCTATTGCACTTTTTAATTCAGCTGTAGTGAGTATTAATGGCTCTGTTCCTGAGTCCTTCCCTGCTTTTTTCATTATTATTTAACACGATAAGCTGGCAAAAACCTATTAACACTGCAGATAAAAGCACCTTATAAAATCAGTCAGTGCTGTCAACTCTCCTGGATGATCCGGGAGACTCCAGATTTTGGACTGTATCTCACAGTCTCCAGATTAGAGTCTGAAATCTCCCAGATAATCGTCAAAGTCTGCTAATTCTTGTAGACTCGAATTACTGACTGTAAAATATTAAATATTTTGCATGTGTTGCTTGAAGATTTTACTGTTAACATGGAATGTGCCCTCATAAACTCCAGTATACATGCCATTGTAATTTAGGCAATAATGTGGCTAAATATGAACTGTTTTATATGGTATAATATGTTGATTGGAGTCAATGAGTATTTTTTGCACTTGTAAATGACATCATATGCCATGCAACTTCACATCCCTTCCTCATCAATACTCAATATTTGAAGACGTGGGGGGTTGACAGCCCTGATCAGTTGAATTGCCAAGTTTAACTGTGGCAGGTTAACAGTTTGCTGATTGCTAGGATGTAGAGCAGAAGGTCACAGGTTTGATTCCTGGGGCCGGACCAATACTCAGGCATGAAGGTTCTGCCTTTGTCCTCCAATCAGCTAGACTTTTGCATGGCTCAGATGAGCCCATAAAATGTGGTTCCGTCTTCAGAGGGAAATGAAAGAATTGTGTCCCCAATACATGTATTATAATATCATTATGTGCACTAGGTATAACAGATAGAGTACAATAATATTATGAATGTATCTGACAAAGTAAAATTTGCAATTCTGTATCATCTAACTGTATTATTATTTAAGCTTAAGGGTTAGCTGTTGCACCTGTTTAAATAAAGACTGACGTTATAGCTATATAAATTTGCAAAGCTGAAATAATGAAAGCCTAAGCTTAATGCACTTAGTGTATGCTTGAATACTATGTGTTAAGCTTATACAATCTTAAATTTCATTGTTACAATTTTCATCCTTAGGGGAAAACTGTTTTAAAAGTTTGAACCGTTGCCTACTGTAACCCTCATATATGGATGAGATTTAGCAGAAATCAACTGCAGAAATCTGCTGTTTTACCTGAGAGTAAAGGACACCTTAATGTTTTGCGTCTTTTAAAGCATGATATTTCATGCCTAAATGCGAAAAAACGCCGGCTATTGCTTCTGCTGCATAATAGCACAGCGATTTAAATAGAACCAGTCACGAATCGGAAGTAAAAAACTTAAGAATTCCGAGACAGTTAATATGACAAAGGACTAAAGAACTAACCCAAAGACCAGCTGTCTACAAGAAATGTTGGCGCCTTGTTCTTTGGGATTCCCTGGGATTGTTGTTCATTTTCAGCCTCTGGTTCCATTATGAAGTTCAGTTCACTGAGCAAGATTGCATACCGAATGAGCCGAAGGAAGAGGTACACTTTCACTTCGCAATTCTACGTGGAAATTCCTTATTAGCGATTGCGGTAAACGCGTGGTGTTAGGGGCACGTAACTACCTCTTTAGTGTAAGAGTGCTGGCCAGAAAATGTCGTGGGCTCTCCGTCTTGCACAGGTTACCCAAGCTTAGTATCAGGCCGGGTGTTCGTTATAATCATTAATAAATTTTTATAAATGTGGTATCATGTTGCTTAATCCTCAAAATAGCCCTGAACATGAATAAATTGGAGGGGATATTAGAATAGATGAAAAACAATTTTACCTTTTTTGGTTTGTTCTTGCTTGTTGTGTGTTATTTTCATAATCAGCTATGTCAGTATGATTATTTTAAGGGATTTACTTCACCCTTGAGTTTCCATATTACCTGAATTCCTGTACTAATTTTTAATGTTCATGGCTACTTTGAGCATTACACAATACACAATGTGATACCACACGTATTAATGATTACACTCTCATGCTGAGCTTGGGCTGCTTGTGGGTCATGTTGCAGAGATTTGTACGCACGTGACGAGTTCTATGTTTTTTTTAATGTAATTTAATGATTTATTTATAAATCACCTATCTCAGATACTTTGTCTTCAAAAACTGTCTTAAATAGCAGATGGATATTAAATCAGAAGGCTAAAATCAGACAGATTATTCATCCAAAATGAACACCGTCCTGTTTTCAAATCAAGAAAGATTGACTCTAATAAACAGAAAATCTGTCTTACATGGATAAGTCATCTCTAGTGAAACAGAACTTATAAAACTTTGAATCAAATGGTATACAACATGCTCACTCAAAAACTGTGGTTCATTCAGCATAAAACTATTTGATGTAAATCACTTAACAGAACTGATTCAGTAATAAACTATAAAATACCTCTATTTTTTTACTGTTAGAAAAGAACCAATAATTGGTGGTGGTAAGGTTCCAGCTGAGTCCAGGGAACCATTGAGAGCAAAAGGACGGCATAGAAGCAAAAACTGACAATAAATGGACTATGTAAATAATGTTTCCTTCATTTACATCTTATAACACTGTAAGTCTCTCAAGGATGAACTCTTTCAGCCCAAAGAGTGACATGATCATGCAAGATAGATTTAACCCTTTAAGCCCTAAGAGTGATCAGCATTAAATTCCTCCTTGCAATATCAATGCTTTGCAAAACAGAGTGGTCATGAGAATTATGGTCATGGTCAAACAAGATGAATTTGCTTGATATTTTATCACTCAACTTCTCCCCACTACTTCCGTAGCAAATGAATAGGGGCAACAAATGAGAATTCAAATTTTGATCTTAGGGTCTAAAGGGTTAATACTGAATATGATGTTATATATTAAAGTGGGAGGTTAATTTTTCAAGTGCTTCTGGCTGGACTAGAGGCAGGTAGAAGGGGTTGCTGGCTAAATAGAGAAAGTAATATATCAAACACAGCAGAGTATTTTTGATGAATTTTGAGGTCTCATCTGGTGATGAAACACTGTGTCGAATGCTTGATATTACTTCTCAAACGAAATGATTTTAGGTGGAGAAATTAAGGATGCGAAAATGAACAGGTTTTCATCTGGTTTCCAAACACTCATTAAACATTAATTTCCTTTGTATTTTCTTTATGAATTATTAATGAGTTTGAGAAAATATTACAAAACATCTCTTGGAAGAACCTTAACATGGTATTTTTTTGCTTGCCGCTAATACATAACAAAATAATTAATTTGTCTTAATAGCACTCTTGCAATATTGAGGGGTATTAAAGATTTTGCCTTACTTAGTACTAAACCACCTCAAATATAGCTGCTAAAAGTGCACATTTTCTTCAAGTGTAAAAGGAACCGTGTCAAAAAGAGAAAACTGTTCATTTTGATTTCTTGTCAATAGAAGCTGCAAACATCTTACTCGTTTTGAGGTATTCCTCTGCTTCATCAGGATCATGCTGAGTCAGTAGATGTCTTTTGAGGTTTCCTTTTCGTTTCAGGTGCTGTCCACAAAGCTCACATTCAAAAGGTTTCTCTTTAGAATGTGTTTTTACATGATTCCACAAATTGCTGTTACACTTGAACACTTTTGGGCACTTGTTGCACTTATACGTCCCAACAGCATTGTGAGTTTTCTTATGTGTCGAAAGTGCACTTGACCAAGAAAAAGTCTTTTTACATATTTTACATGAAAAGGACCCTTTACCAGATCCAGCATTTTTGGTATAACGAGAGGAGCCAATCCCATGAATGGACATACGGTGAGAGGACAGTTTAGAAGAACAACGAAACATTTTGCCACAAGTTTTACATTTGCAAGGCTTCTCTCCTGTATGGATTCGTTCATGGTCTCGATGATTGTATCGACATCTAAATGCTCTGTTGCAATACTGACAGACATAAGGTGTTTCACCGGTGTGAAGCAACTTGTGCTTCTCAAGATGTGAGCTTTGTCGGAATGTCTTTCCACACTCAACACACTTGTATGGCCTCCTGTCATAATGGATGTTCATATGAGTTGAATAAGCTCTTCTGCTGGGGAAATGTTTGCCACATTCCAGACAGTCCTGAGACAAATATCTTTTCTGCTTTGGCTGCTTGGGATCTGCAAAATTAACAAAAGTTTGTGTTACAACAGTACTGTTACTAGAGTTCTAAAGTGGTGACATCATAAAAATTAAAGTTGTGAAATCATTAAATTTGTTGGGATATTTTGAAAGAACAACATCTAAAAGTCCTACTAGCCAAAAACTTGCACTGTGGGGCAAATTACCTCTGAGATACTAGTCCTGTTTTGTTCTGATGACTCAATACAAATCCTCCTAATTTTGACTCGGTTTTTAATGTGATAAACTGAGTCAAATTTAGAAGGATTTCCATGGAGTCATCAAAGCATAACTGGCCTATATCTCAAAGACAATGTTCCCTGGAACGCTTATGTTTGGAAAGTAGACCTTTGGAATCTTGTTCTTTCATTGATAATATCTCGACAAATCCCATCATTTCACAAATTTAGTTTATTATGACGTCACACTTTGAGACTCTATAGGGGAGTAATGGTGACATACTGGTGACGAAGCTGGTGACAGCAGTTTTGCCTTTCGTCATTCTGACCCAGGCTCAAGCCTAATCAGAGCTGCAAATAGAGTCAGCTGCAATGCTTTGAACCTGTCAAAGCCAGAGTGCCCTGCTTAAAACTTTTAAGAACAATTAAGATTTTCTGGTCACCTGGGAGAAAAAGGTACATACCAGGGACCATCAGGTGCAGCTAGAGCACAGCCTCACATGTCTGATGAAATCTTAATTTAATAATATTAATAACATAACTTTCGACCACAGGGTCAAACACTATGTCCAGACAAAGATAACACCACAGACTATTTTTTACTCAGATGAAAACAAATCTACCTAAAGCACACATAAATAATTGTTGTACCACTGAAATAATGTTGTTGCAACTAATATATAGCAGTAATCAGACTTCATGTGCATCCCTTGAGGACAGTCCACCTCTGGACTGTTATATCTGTACTAATTTTTTCTAACTTTTGCTGCCATATTACATTCCCTGTTTTTTTCAGTGTTACCTGTTTTTTTCTTCTTTTTTTTAACTTGTGGTTTAATCCCTTGTTCAGAATGATCAGACTCAAGAGTTAATGGCAACACAACAACATCCACTTCTTGAACAACAGGGGTTGATACCACTTGATCCACAGGGACACCAGTTTCTCCACTAGGCTGTTCTGACTGTTGGGTTGACGGTGTAATGAAATTTTCACTTTGAACAGCTGTTGATGTCATTTCTTTAGATGGCTCCTGGGATTCCTGTGAAGACTGCAGTGAATTTATAGTAAGTGACTCAGAAACACAAACTGTTGCCATTCCATTTTCATTCTTGCTTTCTAAAGATGGTGGTACCTCAGTAAGATCCTTGTCTTTATTTGCAGCCTGATTTGAGTGTAATTCATCACCACAGGAAGAATCCCCTGCATCTCCACCAGGTGAAGTAACTTGTACTTCAGGCTCTGTTGTATTTGTGTTTCCTTCACCACCTACACCATTAGCAATACCAGCAGCTTTCTTTTTCAGGAAAGTCTGCAGAGCTAATTTTGTAGAACTGGTGATCTGACCAGGCCTCATTTCAACTGTTGATCCTTGAACTAAACTCTCCACAGGAGTAGCGTTGGTTATTTTCTGCTTTCTGTTTTTCTTATTAACTTGTGTTTGGCAATTGACAACCTCATCACCATGGAATTGTAATTCTCTTGCGACCACTGGCAGTTGTGGAGAGATAAATGAAGGTATATGTCTGGCTGGTTGACATGATTTTAATTTTGATGTTTGTAATGTCTTTCGGTTGTTCTGATGCCCTTTCAGTCTTTTAATGACATCAACGTGTGAAGCCCTTTGCGACCTACTGCTTGTAACCTCTGCATCACTCGTTGCCAACACTTGTGACTGAGCTGAATTGAGAAGTTCTGATGAGATCTGAAATACATGCACTGCCACATCATCGCTGCTATTTAGAATACCTCCATTTCCTTTGTCTCCCTCGGAACTTGACTGGGCAAATTCAACAATGATATTGATGGCATCTGATGGTACATCAGTTGAGTTTCCGTAAACCTCCATTTTGATGTGTTTAAGTATTTATCACAACAAAGCCTAGAGCAGAAGACACAATGTACAGACCATAAGCCCAGAGAATCCTTATAAAAAGAGCCAGGGGTATAGCTAGGGGGGTTGTTCTGGGGTGTCCGTGACCCCCCCTTATAGTTCATGAAACAATTGATCCAAAAAAACAACATGCAATAAATCTTTTCCAGTGTTAGAACACCTTACTTCTATGTTCTTGTTTGCAACTAAAATTATTAAGGTCAAAGACCACAAGTGGTCCTCCTTCTTTCTTCATTGCCATGCGCAGCAAGCAAAAAAGTGAAATAATGCAAATGAATGGTAAAAAAAGAGGAGAGATTGGGGACGAGAGAGGAAAAAGGACAACCGCAGAGGTTTTATTGGATTTTGAATTAGCATTTCAGTGAAAGGGAAGCTGTTTGTTTACAGGGAAAAAGCATGCAAAATGGTGTCAATTGTCAGAAGGGAAGGAGCTGTCAATAACAGCAATTAAGGAGGCATGAAAAGCGGCAAATCACCAGATCAAAGATCCCATCACTGTTTCTAATTTATTTTTTCTTTGCTCAGGCTTCCACCCTCATTTCTCGCAGCTTCGCCACTCAGCCCTCTCGCGTGCTTTCGATCTGAAAAGAAAACTAAGATACTACTCACAGTCTATGAAGGTCAAAGCAGTTAGGCAGCCATCTGTGGCGGGTCTAAAATACAGGTCACTTTTCCACAGGTCAGAGAACAGGTCACCAGGATAGAGATAAATGAACAGCATGAAAACTGTCTCCTAGCCCTAATCTCTTAACAAAATGCTCCATTAGATCGAGGGGAATCTGTGTGGTTTGGTAATTTATCGATGGAGCAAAGACCTGCACTCTTGACCTGTGGAATGTGACCTGTACTTTAGACCCGGCAGGGTAACACCTCCTTTGAAAAATCCTAGCTACGCCCCTGAAAGCAACCACCTTCTTACGCTAAATCTACGGAATGATTACATAGGCTGGGCTCGGCTCATTTACAGGGCTAGCTCGCTTTGACAAGACGACTTTTTCCTGTTATCTGAATATTACATGAAGAAGGCAAACCCGAAGCCACGGCCATCATGTAATGACAGAAAGATGGAAGCTGTGGGACTTCTGTTTCCGACCTTAAAATATGGCCCTGTATTCTGTAGTTGTCCCTAAACGACTTATTTCTATGTTTTTGACTACATATATGCATTTTCAAAGAGCCATTGTAAAGAATTCTTACCAATTGTTGCTGATCTCTAACGAACAACCGCTTTAAGCCGCCATTTTTTGATCTGAGATGCGAGAGGGAACTGGAAAAGAGAAATATATACTAACTGAGGAACTGAGAGAATCTGAGAGGGAATTCGGCAGGAGGGACAGGTCGGGACCACTGCTTTCTGATGAAGGTAGAACTTCACGCAAAAATTATGGTATGGCTTCATTAACCATAAACATCTTTCGACGAAGCTAGCTGCAATAGTAACTTGAAAGCGAGTCAAAGTCGATAAAAACCTACTTTTCGTGAGTGACGCGTCACGGTTAATGGCGTGACTTTGTTTATGTGATATTTTTTATGCAACCCGTTCCGCTTTCATGCGTTTTATTGGACGCTTGCCTCGGACAGAGGGTTGCAGCTGGAAAAGTAAGCCAGAATTGAGCTATGGAATGGAGCAAGTCATTTTAACGATAATGTATAAATTGAAAGTAATGGTTTTATACAAAAACTGGCACTATTGAAGGCGCAGCTTGCTGAAAGTTGACAACATCTTTTGGTCTTTATGTCTTTTTGCACATGTGCTGGGCTGTTACGGAGCTAAATTTTTGTAGCTAACAAACAACCCGGTATTATGACTCCTCAGGAGTTGCCAATCATACTTCTCTAGCTTTCTCTGGCAATATCTCAGCTTATCTCATGCCGTAAAAGGCAACGAAAAAAATAGTAACATATCATTCTTAGCTACTTTAATAGCCACAAGCACATATCACTAAGGGATAAAAAATGATGGCATGCTGCTGTTAACGACCAAGACAAACACCGCTAAAGGTGTCGAGTTTTGAGTCTTTACTGCCAAGGAATTATACTAACAGTGTTAGAGATATGATAGATACACTTTTTGCAGTGCGGGTATGGTCACGGATGTCGCAAAATGAAAATTAACTTTGTTCTGATGGATTCCACTGTACTGATGGTAAACCACTGGCTTTAAATCGCCTTATTTCAATGACGCGCATATTTATACGACATAATGTCGTATGCGCGCTAGGTTAATTTGTGATAGAATAGATTAGTTTGTGTTTTGTGGGGAAAACCCCATCTGCGTAGAGCATCCTGATTGGACAAGCTGATCACGATGGAGTGATTAGCATCGTCTATCACTCAAATCCTTTGTGATCCGTATACTGCTCATCAAGAACGTAAAACATGTCTGTTCAAACTAGGAACTACACAGCCGAGCTTGAGATATGAAACTTTGTTGTCCGATGAGTGAAATGCGGAAAGACAGGATCGCCGATAGTGGTTACAGGAATTCAGAGTTAATAGATTCATGGCTGGTGAGTTTTTTTTTTTTTCCTTTCATTAATGATAATGTGCGTTTGGCGTGGATCTGAGTTCATTCGTTTGTCACCTAAACTGTAAGAATAGTAGAAAAAGGTGCTGTAACGTCTAATTGCTTTAAAGACGGGAATCGAAAACGTCGCAAAGGACATTCAAGGACAGCAAAGAAAGTGAGTTTGGAAGAGATAGTAGACGATAGTACATCCAGTCCCACGCTCGACGCCAACAAACTACCTCCCGCGAACTCATGCGTGACCGAAGAAGCGACGGAAAAGCCCGATCACTGGCGAATAAGACAGTCGGAGTTACATGAGTTACCAAAACAGAGTCGGAAAGAAACTGAAAGCGGAAGCAGTCACAAAAAAATTGCCATAGAACACGAAGAATCGGATGTCCAAGATATACAAAGGACATCTTCTCTAGCATCTTCTTCATCGGGCTATATTTCAGCAGAATCGCTTGAGCGACAAACTGTTTCGACTTCAGCTGCTGAAGGGCAAGTCGGAGATTGTGTGCGGACGGTGGCGGAAACATCACCCATGCCTGATCTATTTGGCCAGGATGAAGATGGAGATACGTAAGACATAAGTTTCTATTATTTGGGAATTTTTTTACTTTTCCAGTTATCATGATTGCACACTACTTGTTACCCAAATTTTAACCTTCAGAAGGCTCGCCAACGCAATTTTTTTTAAAATTGTTCTATATTTCCGTGGTGGTTTTCACCCGGAATTTGTTATGAACCTCTGAGCATACGTTCTCCACCACCCACACGCAAATCTATTTCATCATCAGCATCTTTGACTATGGTCGCCCACGAAAGTGCAGCTCTCTAGTAATAGACTGTCCCACCCACGATAAACGCAGCTATAAAAATTGCTTACATCACCATGACAAAAATTTTGTTCTGCTGTGATTGCATTTTTAAGGTGTTACTAACTGATATATGCATACAAACGCTTAATCTAAAGTTAAAGAAAGAAAAAAAAATCTGTAACTGTTGTCTGAACCACTGAGCACGAGCAATAATGACTATTGATTCAGTTTAGAAGTCTCAAGACGTCTATCCGGGATCCTAATGCGATAAGGCGTATCTTAACCTACGCGACGCATGGTTGGGAAGTCTTGTCTTTTTGGTTGATACAGTAAAATCTCGATATAACGAAGGGCAAAGGCCGGAATGGCAAAATTTGTTCGCAATACCGAGGTTTCGTTATGTCGAGGTTCTTTTTCATTTATATATTTTATTATTACTGGGGTAAAGAAAATCGTTCGTTATATTGGTTATACCGAGGACTTCGTTATATAGAGGTTCGTTATATCGAGGTTCCACTTTACAAAACAACATTCATTTAATAAAGAAAAGCGGGGGAAACTTTAACATTCAAAGAAGCTGATTTCATAGAACTTTTAATATGTGTCTAACTTCAGCCGCCCGAGAGGCGAGAGAGATGGTTTGGAACCGTTCATGTGTAATTCAGTGATTTGGTTACGTATGATCTAACTTGCCAAACTGGTTCAAACCTAATGGTTTAAACCAGAAGTATATCATCGAACTTGGGTTTCACCGATTTCGTTGAGAGAAAAATTGAAAAAAAAATTCAAGCGAGGGTTGGCATGAATTCTATGGTCGATAGCAATGTGTGATGTCTGAAATAGTACGACGTAAAGTTCAAAAATGAATGATTGGTTAAGTTAAGAAAATAAGACGACTTTCCGGCGTCATGTAATTTATTAAACATGAGACGCAGTGTTTTATCACCAGTTGAAACACCGAGAAGAGAGTTGAAAATACGACGCGCAGCGGAGTATTTTGGACGACTGTGTTGGAAAAATGGACTGCGTGACCGTCACGCTGTGAAAGTGAACTTTATTCCTTTGATCTCGTTGCTTAGTGATAAGCTGTAATGACATGATGTAAGTTTAGAATTTCAAAAACCATGTGCGAATCAAGGAGATCTGGCGATTGTAATCATTCCTCATAGCGTGAACATTAAATTGTGAAGTGATTCGAGTCTGTTGGTCGTTTTAACGCGAATATTATCGGGAAAATCCCTTGTGTTAGAAGCAATCGGAAGATTCCTGACAGACTGGAACTTCGACGTGTTTCACCTAGTGATGAAACAGGTACGCTTGATATTTCTTCTCAAACAAAGTGATTTTAGCAGGAGAAATTAAGGATGCAAAAATGAGCGGATTTTTATCTGATTTCCAAACACTCATATTTAAACATTTTAAATTTCCTTTGTATTTTCTTTCTGAATTATTGATAAGTTTGAGAAGGATATCATTCTTGTGTGAGAAACCCACGGTGACGTTTTTGTTGTAACATAGTCCGGATATGATAATATTCGTGGTCATTCTTATTCTTATAGTAGTAAAAAAATATTGTGATGTAAGACACGCTAGCTGTCAGTGTCGAATGTTCTTTAATGCTAAGAGGTGATAAAATGCGGAAATCAAAAATTGCTTGCTCCGAGCATGGAGACTGGCAGGAAGTTATTACGATTGGCTGTTTGGATTCCAGGAACTGACGATGTATAATCACTGGGACAATGTGCATGTGGGCATGTTCATTCTCAGACCTTGTTCTTAGAAGGTCCAAAGTGATCATGAGTAACCACGGCGACCCGGGATATCTGTGGGTTATGAAAACTGTCGCCAAGAGATCTGGGTATCAGAGATATTTTCTTCCTTTTTTCTAGGTTTCTTCACATAGCCGTTGTCCAGGGCGACCAACCGCTGACCGACTTTTTTATACAAAAAATGAAGTCTAGGGGAGTGGATATTTATAACAAGCTGAGACAGGTAAAAATTCATCTGTGCATTTCGCCGCTTATTTGCACTTAGCTCACTGAACTTAGGATCGCACATTTAAAGCTACTTTCACACGGCATCGGAAAATTTGTGCGTTCAGTTATTTCGTTCACAGACTGACCATTTTATACAGCCGTTCAAAGTTCCGTCTGAAACGAGAAAAAATATTGAACGGTCTCATGTTAACGAAGCGACTGGTCAAAGTTTTTAACAGGTCGAAAATTCACCGGGCCCGTGTGACGTACTTAAGTCAAGGGGGCACGGTATTGTTGTGCTTGAATGCAAACCATCTTTTCATTAGAAAAAAAGGCATAAAGGCTTGGTGTATCAGTAACTTTAACTATTTCCTTGATACTTGTTCTTCTAGACACCGCTTCATCTTGCTGTAATAACGCACCAACTATACATAGTACGAAAACTTGTAGAAAGCGGAGCTGATGTTAATCTTATGGACAGACATGGTCAGACCGCTTTACATTTGGCATGTCAAGAAGATGACCTCAACTGTGTTCATGTCATCCGTGATGCAAGCCAGACAAGCCGCATCAAATTGAGGTTGGACTTGAAAAATTCTCAAGGTAGGTAGTGTAAGAAGGAGATTTCTGACAGTGCACTCTGGAAACGAGAATACACGGTCCATAAAAGCTGACTAAGAGGCCAAAAAAAGAACTTGGCTAATGTTAATTAACAACTAGCCGCCTCAGGCGACGTGAATATCGGTGAATAGTCACCGAGACGAAGTCGCCTGAGGCGACTAATTGTTTTAGCATAATTACATTGATGATTATTCGAGAAAATAAAAGTATTGATCAATTTCCGACTCCGAAACATAAAAAAACTGGCTGCCATTTTGAAAACTACTATCCTTCAATGTTATAATCACCGCGCGGTTATAGCGGGATAAAGCGAAGCTCCTAGCCAATCACAGCGCTCTATTTTCGATAATCGTCAATGTAATTATACTAATAAAGGATATTTACCTTTCCTTCTTTGCAGGTTTGACAGTCCTCCATGTCGCCATTTTAAAGGGCAGTAAAAAGTTAATAGGGACCATCCTTGATATGGGAGCTGATATTAACCAGCAGGTCAGTGTTATATCATATTTATTTGCCAAAACAGAGTGCAGATATAAATTTCTGAGGATGCATTCCAAAACAAGCCAGTTTTAACTCAAGGTTTAGGCAGTAAGAGAAAAGAAATGTATGATTCATCTCAGGGTGATTTCTTTTGGTTTATTCCCTTAAGCTTCAGAGCCAGATAATATTGAACTTACTCTATTGCCACTATAAGCCTCGACTTCGTCATTTTCATTACTCACTGGAACGGAATGCGGAAGGTTTTTTACTTCTCAAACTTGGCTTACGGGATTGGAATGCGAATTTTTACTTTCTACATTTGGACAAAACTCGCTAAGCAGGCTAAAAGTAAATATCAAACACGAGAACCAGTGTTTTCATCAAATATCGAAGCCCATAAAGAGAGCTGAAAACTCGAGACGTGGAGTATCTGATTGTTTGACGCAGTTTAAGGTGTTTGATATTGTATCTAAACAAGTGTGTCGAGTATTTGATGCAACTTTTTCAAAGAAAGTGATTCTAAATGAGAAATTAAAGATGCAAAACGAGAATTTTTTTCATCAGATATCCAGAAATGTCACCTTTCATGATGAGTTTGAGAAATTTAGAAAATCAAAGTTTTAGCATTGCTCTTCATAAACGCAGGATTCCAACAGTGGTCGCACTTCATTACACCACGCAGTGGAAGCTGGGAAGTATCCCGTGGTAGAGTACTTGATAACGCGTGGCGCTGACGTAAATAAAGTTACATTCGCTGGAAACACGCCACTTCACACGGCAAGCGGGCGCGAAATGGACGACATGGCGAAGCTTTTAATGACACACGGCGCTAACGTTAACATTGCCAATCGTGAAGGGGATATTCCTAAAGTGGTGCGAACGAGTGAGCAGGTAGATATTTACAGCTTAATGACTAGTTTGTGAAGGAAAAGAATTTCGATGTTCTCGAAGTTAACAGGATTAGCCAGTTTCCCGAAGGACCTTTCACAAGTCACGAAGTGATTTGTTACAACTCAACAAAGCTATCAGTGGAAAGTACACTGTTACTATAATTAGTTACTTTACCTGCTCAGAGAGTTTTGGCGGGAAATAGTTTCCTTAAAGAAGCCAACGGCAGCGCTTGCTTTTGAGTAGCAAAATGAAAAATGTTTCGGAAGGGTTGCTGTGTAGAGTAGGCAACACAAATAAGATATCACCCGAAAGCTATCCACTAGTACCCGTGTCGTCTTCAATTGCCACTTCAGAGAGCGCCGGGGAACAGATTTTCATTACCATGACAACGGTCGCGCGGTGTTCGAATACGAAGGAGGTCGGGTCCTAGTTTTTCAAAAGTTAAATAACACTACCCACCTGGCCAGGGTCGCTCAAACGTAGGAGAGCGCTATCCACCGGGTAAATCTCTATCCACTGGCCTAATAGCGCGATGAGTAACTACTCAGTCGATGCCAGGTGATCTGTGACGTCATTGCGGGGGCCTGGGGAAAGAAATTTTAATGCCGTATCCCATAAACCAAAGCTGACGGGAACAGATTGAATTGAATTGAATTGGTGCGCGCGTTGGTTTATGGGATACGGCATTAAAATTTCTTTCCCCAGGCCCCCGCAATGACGTCACAGATCACCTGGTGGGTGTTAAGCTAGTGTTACGACAACCAAGGACGTTCTCCACTGGATAGAGCGATTTTCGTATGACCTTGAAATGAAAGCGCGCGAACAAAACAGAAACGACAAACGAACGGAAATAGAGCGATTTGATTGGTTTATCGAACGGACAGACAAACGCGACTGGCTTTTCATTGGTTAAGCGAACGCTCAGGTGAAAAAACTTCATGCCCAAGAACTTTCTAGAAATCAACCGATACTTCGCTTTGACGTCATACTACAACACGATTGGCCAATCGAACAATGCCTTCTCCATATTAGGGTTTCTTTGGCGGGAAAACAAAGAGAACACTTACCGAAACCTTTTTTCAAGGTCATACGAAAATCGCTCTAGTAGGGAGCTTAAATAACAACGACGACGACGAGAACAGCAAAAAAACCGATGGGTTTATTTTGGCAAAATAACAACATTGAAACTTGCATCACGCTTTTTTGTACATTTCTTAGCCGTCGTTGTACGACTACAATTGTGGAGGACGGGAACACAAAACAACAATTTTCTTTTTCTTTTCCTGAACTTTGATACGATCCTTTAGAATACAACTCCAAAGAAATTTGCCAACGTTTGACGAATTAAACGAGATGGAATAAGCGCGATAAAGTTTGAGGCAGCGCGAATTCACTTTGTAAGTGACGTTTTCGTAGCCGTCGTCGTCGTCGTTGCCTAAGCTCCCTATTGGCGGAATAGGGAACTTAAGCAAAGACGTTTTTGAGCGACGAACGTCAACCGGAAGTGAGGCTTTCTTCCTTTTTATATGCCTTGACGCTATCAAATTTTCATTGCCAACTTTCTTTTCTCTTTTAAAGACGATTTACCCGAGAGTTTTAACCAAACCACTGCCCAGTGATGCAAAAAGTCCACTTCCGGTTGACGTCCGTCGCTCAAAAACGCTGTTGCTTAAGCTGGGGACAGAACCATCTGACTTTTGAACAATGGGGTCTGAAATTAAGGAAGCATGTACAAGTTAGGGGGTGTTTACATGAGAAAACTCGCACCGGCGCGAGTTTCGTACCGGGATGACTTTTTGATTTCGAATCGCGTTTGCATGATGACTGGGTCATTTCATATGTTGATATTTGAAGGTACACTTCATGTTGATAAAATACACGTGTGATTCAAAATCGCAAACATTACGCATGTGCTACCCGTTCCAGTCTACCGGCAGACCGATTTCACACCGAAACGGGTGGTCGTTTCGCGTTTACATGATACCGCTGCGAGATTTCGTACCGGAGTGAAATTCTCGCCCCGGTACAAGAACCGGGGTGAACTCACGCCGGGATGACTCGCGCCGGCATGGCATTTTGTGGTGGTATCATGTAAACAAATATAGAGCCATGAGAGGGAACCGGAGTGAACTCGCTCCGGGGCGAAAGTTGCCCCGGTGTCATGTAAACACCCGCTTAGGATGAGAAAGTCGAATGTTGGTGCTGGTAGCAACAGCGGGGTAGCCCAGCATTCCTGAAATCGGGGGTCAAAAAATGTGTCAATGTCGTTAGATGATAT